>CM053029.1:268836475-269358975 GCA_028564925.1 Lithobates sylvaticus
AGCCACCGACGAGCAAGCCGTAGATGAACTACTCCTAGCCGAACTAGAGCGAGGTTTCATCATAAGTCCCTTCACACAACCCCCCTTCAACACCTGGAGAGTCAGCCCTATTGGGCTTGTCAAGGGCAAGTTCTCGAATAAAGTTTGTTTGGTGTACGACCTGTCTGCGCCTCATTCTTGCCACGTCCCCAGCCTCAACTCCCTGATTCCCTCCGAGGAGTTTTCCTTAAAATACGCCTCTGTCGACATGGCAATCCAGGCCATCCTCAAAGCAGGCACAGGGGCCTGGCTGTCCAAAGCCGACATATCGGACGCCTTCAAACTTCTGCCGATTCGCCCGTCTCTCTGGTGTTGGCACGGTATCAAGTGGAGAGACAGGTACTACTTCGCTACCAGGCTCACGTTTGGCTCCAAAAGTAGCCCCTGGCTCTTCGATACTTTCGCTCAATCCCTCACCTGGATCCTCCTACACAAGGCCCAATGCACAGAAGTCATCCACTACCTGGATGACTTCTTACTAATAGAGCAGCCCAACGTGTCACCAGTAGACCTCAACAAGTTGAGAGTCGTCTTCCAGAACATCAATGTCCCCATAGCTGAGCACAAGGTCGATGGACCTACACACTCCGTCACCTTCCTCAGAGTTGTCTTGGACACTTGCTCCATGCAGGCCAGCCTCCCCCTCGACAAGTTGACTCGCATCAGGGCAGTTCTTCAGGACTTCACCCGCACGAAAGGGTGCACAAGACGACAGCTCCAGTCACTACTTGGCATGCTCAACTTTGCCATGCGGATCGTCCTTCAAGGTCGTTCCTTCATCTCACGGCTCTTAGTCTACCTGTCACAGGCACAAGACCCCGATCAGATTCTCAACCTGGACGCCACGGCCATAGCAGACCTAGCGATGTGGGAAGAGTTCCTTTCCTCATGGAACGGAATATCCATGTTTATCCCGACCATCTCACCCCTCTCACCACAAGTGGTGACAGATGCCGCGGCCTCCACGGGCTTCGCAGCCATTTTTGGCATCCGTTGGTTCGCTGGCCCCTGGCCTCCGCAGATTCTCTCAATCCCCGGTTTCAGCCGGACTTCCCCCCTTTTCGAGCTCTACCCAATCGTAGCAGCCACCAAACTTTGGGGTCACAACTGGACCGGGCAGACGGTAAACTTCACGACGGACAACCAGGCCACGGCAGACATCGTCAACAAAGGCAGGTGCAAGTCACTCTCGGTGATGTCCTTCTTACGCAGGCTGGTCCAACTGTCCCTACGGCTCCAGTTCAACATCCATTGCTCTTACATCCCAGGTAAATACAACTTGGCAGCGGACGTGCTGTCACGCTTTAACTTCGTCTCCTTCTTCCGACAGATACCAGAGGCCGACCGGGTGTCCGCCCCTATCCCCGCTTGGTCTCAGCTGACCCTAGACTAGACCGACACCTACGTGAGGCCACCCAGCTCATCAACCAGTCCCTATCTCACAACACACTCAAAGCCTACCATGCAGCCTGGGACACGTTCAACAAATTCCTAGCTACCAATGCCGTGTCAACCCCCACAGACACCAGGCACATTCTGGCCTTCGTCTCACATTGCCACACACAGTTAAACCTGTCCTACAACACTATCCGGCTATACCTGGCCGGCGTACAGCACTTTTTGGCCCTTCAAGATCCCACTAGACCGTCTGTCTTCTCGTCCCACGCCGCTCGAGCCATCCTACGCGGCGTCCAGAAACAGCAACCAGCAAGCAGAACTAGATGTCGCCCCATCACGAGTGCCATCTTCCGCGAGATGTCCGCCATACTCGCTGGTTCCCCTTTTGGTGTCCTCCCCAGCCAGGTCATACAAGCCGCTATCTACCTGGCCTACTACGGGTTCCTACGTCCCAGCGAATCCACCTGTAACAGCTCGACCAGCCAAACCCTGTCCAGACGCCACCTAGTTCGCCATCAAGACCACTTCGTGCTCCACCTCAGCGTCTCCAAGACTCAGTATCAGGGATTCCGTCCGCTGCACACTCTAGTGCGCAGGCGCACGGGTCCGGCTCCCCGGCTCATAGCCAGTGACAGGGTAACAATGCGGCGGCGCACACGCACTCGCGGTCCCGCCGAGCGGCGCGCGCACATGCACAGTAGTACGGCTCGCTCCATGTGACCTCAGCGGCCCTATAAAAGGAGGACCTCTGTGGCCAGACAGACGCTGGTTCGTCTGACAGTTTTTACCTGTGTATCCTGCACCTCTGCTTCCTGAAGATTGTCTTATCTGTTGCCAAACCCGGATCGTCCTGACTACTCTGCCTTCTCCTGACCTTGACCTTCGGCTCGTCTATTGGATCTGTTACCTTCTCCTGTACTTGACCCTCGGCCTGCATCCTGGACTCTCCTCTCTGCTGCCTGTGCTTGACCCCCAGCCTGCCTTGGACTCTCCTGCCTACAAGATACCTTGTTCCGTTACCTTGTACCTTACCTACCAGTGTTTGACCCTCGGCCTGCATCCGACTAACCTGTCTGTGTTTGATCCCCAGCCTGCTTGCTGTACCTCTAACTAGTGATTCGTGGACCCACTATCCAGTTCCAGTCTACCCATCACTGCAACACCTGAGCCCACGCCTGGTCACCATCCCACCGGTGGCTTGTGCCTCTTGGTGCCAACCGTCCCTGTGTCACCTTCAGGGCAGTGGGCGCCGAGTCGCAAGGGCAACCGCTCTTGGCATCTTGGCCTCGGTGAGTACCTAGTTCATGACAGTACGAACCAGCCATGACAGAGGCCAACAGAGCGGGTTCTCCGTTGGAGATGCTATGCCAGCAGGTGTCTGCCCTCATGGAAGCAGTACAGAAGTTACAGGAAGGCTATGCCCAAGTTGATACCCGTCTCCAGCAACTGGCCACGGCCGCTCCCCCAGCAAGTTCAGCGTCCGGGTCTACTAGTGGAACTTCCGCACCTCAGGCCCAACCTCCACCTGCCATGATGATGGCCGTGCCCGAACCCAAGGTACCAATACCAGAGCGATTTTCGGGCGATCGCAGGAAGTTCAGGTCCTTCAAAAATGCCTGTTCCCTGTACCTGGCCTTGCAACCCCGAACCTTCTCCTCGGAAATTGTCAAAGTCGGGTTTATCATCTCCCTATTATCTGAGGAACCCCAGTCTTGGGCTCACGGCCTCATGGAACAAAGGAACCCTCTCCTCAATACCGTTGACTCGTTCTTTGAAGCAATGGGCCAACTCTATGATGACCCCCAACGTAAGGCCACGGCTGAGGCCACTCTGCATACCCTCTCCCAGGGTAAAAGGCCTGTGGAGGACTATACGGCGGAATTTCGCAAATGGTCTGCCGACACTACCTGGAATGAGGCAGCCCTCCTCTACCAGTATCGACTGGGATTGAGTGAGAGTCTGAAGGATGAGTTAGCCCGGGTTGAGCCTCCTACTTCTTTGGAAGAGTTAATCCAAGTAGCCACCAAGCTGGATCGACGTATGCGGGAACGTCGCTCAGAGCGTGTACAAGGGTCCCGACCAATATGGGTGCCCCCAAGGATGCCAACTGCTTATCCAACCGCCCCATCCGGTCCCTCGGCTTCAGAAGGGGAGCCAATGCAACTGGGCCTAGTACGTCCCCGCCTTACCCAGGAAGAGCGGCAACGGAGACGGAGATCCAATCTATGCCTCTATTGCGGGGGTTCAGGACACTTCCTCCTGAATTGTCCCATCCGGCCTAGTGAGTTGCCATCTCAGCCTTTCATGAACTGTCAAGCCGTTAATCGGGCCCAGACTTACTTAACTCTTTCTGTCTCCCTACAGCTGGCGGGAAGGAAGATTTGGCTACCGGCCGTGATTGACTCAGGTGCTTGCAGCTGCTTCCTGGATATCTCTACCACCAAGGAATGGCATATTCCCTGCTTCAACAAAACAAACCCTCTACTGGTTCATTTGGCTGATGGGTCCCTTCCACAATCTGGCCCAGTAACTCAGGAGACTTCACCTATCCTCACCACCACAGATTCCGGCCACCAGGAATTCGTACGGTTTGATCTCATATCTTCCCCGATGTTCCCCATCATTCTTGGACTTCCTTGGCTGCAGGCTCATGATCCCCAAATTCACTGGGACCGGAAGGAAGTCTCCTTCTCATCACCAGATTGTCACCAACACTGCATCTCTCCAGCTCCCAGCTCCATCCTAACGGTTATCCCGGCACCAGAAAACCTTCAGCACATTCCCCCGGTCTATCAGGACTTTAAAGATGTCTTTGACAAAAAGAAGGCCGACCACCTACCACCACATCGGGCCTATGACTGCCCCAACGAATTGTCAGCCTGCGCCTTCCCTTTGGGCGCATATTTCCTCTATCAGAAACCGAGCTAAAGGCCCTCAAGGCCTATATTGATGAAAATCTTGAAAAAGGCTTTATTCGGCCCTCTACCGCTCCAGCTGTTGCTGGTATTTTTTAAAGTCAAAAAAAAAGGATGGCTCACTCAGGCCCTGCATTGATTATAGGGAAATTAAAGAATCTCTTCACTTCTGCCCCTATCTTACCCCTTATCCCTGAACTTTTCCAGCGTTTCCGGTCAGCCAAAGTTTTCTCTAAACTGGATTTAAGGGGTGCCGACAACCTTGTCAGAATCCGCGCAGGGGATGAGTGGAAGACAGCCTTCAGGTCTCGCTTTGGCCACTATGAATACCTGGTGATGCCATTCGGCCTCTGCAATGCTCCAGCCACTTTCCAGCACCTGGTCAAGGGCAACCGCTCTCGGCATCTTGGCCTCGTGAGTACCTAGTTCATGACACTCAGCAAGCTGGCCACGGGGTGGACATCCATCTATACAGAACTGGCAATTCCTGGTGCCCAGTGGCCATACTCAACCGTCTGCTCTCACTCCTGCCAGAACAAAGGGACACCGATCCCCTTCTACCTTTCCCAGTCAAACCCCTAAGCACCTGCCAGTTCATGACACACGTAAGGATTCTCCTCCGCAACCTACGCCTCAACCCCAGCGAATACTCCGGTCACTTATTTCGGATCGGAGCCGCCTCAACCGCCTCACGGCATGGGGTCCCAGGCCACATCATCCAGAGACTCGGCAGATGGAAGTCAGCCTGCTTCACCAGGTATATACCTGACCTACAGGTGGAAATGTCACGGGCCTTTTCCCAACTCACACAGTAAACGGTTCTAAATTCAATAAACATCTTTAAACCCTACCTCAGTTTTTGCCCCCTTATTTTGGCATACCGTCCATTAGACCAAGGCACACTTCAGGTCCCCCTTTTCATGTTGTAGATCTTATGGTTAAGTTATTCCTCTTCAGACCCGTATCGGCCATAGGGCTTCAACCATAAGTGGAAGGCCAACATGGTGGCCTGAATTTATGGGAGGAGCCCGGGGTGGTATTTAACCGGCCCACTCACCTGTGGTCTTCGTCGGTTTCCGGTACGCGATACCCACCCTCCCATTTCCCCTTTCAAGGGCATTTCTCACAACATTATCCTCATCAAACACCCATTTCTAATCAGGGTATGCCCCCTTATTTTGGCATACCGTCCATTAGACCAAGGCACACTTCAGGTCCCCCTTTTCATGTTGTACATCTTATGGTTAAGTTATTCCTCTTCAGACACGTATCGGCCATAGGGCTTCAACCATAAATATATATATAGTACTCCACTCCATCAGACAACATATTTTCCTTTTTTTTTTTTTGTTATACACAGTTCTTATTGCAAAATGTTATAGTGTGTGTGTGTGTGTGTGTGACAATATAGAGGATTATTTCTCATTTCCATAATCTGAAATGAAGTGGGCCATTAAGACAGGTCTCTCTATTAATGTACACACCTTAGCTATTTAACCTATGGGGAAATGTTACACTTATTGACTGCACATACTATTCATATGTTTTTATGATATTTTAACGATGTTGCTAAATAAACTTTGATAATTTTTATAACATGAGTGCTCCTTCTTTCATACTTGGGATTATAGTTGGCAACCTTTTAAATCAGATGCTTTGTTTTTGTTATTATTTCAAGTTTTCTTGCATAGTACGTAAGAAGTGTGTTCATATAACTTCAGTGGGGGCCAGCCCATCTACCAGACTTAAAAGACTGACTGTTCTGACAGAAGGGCTGATAGGTATAGTGGTCGCAAATTGGATACATTGGAGGACATCCACCCAATATGCCTGTATAGTTGGGCATTACTAAAAGATATGCATAAAATCCACCCCTGTGGAAGGGCAGTACCAGCAAGAGGAAGAGCTACCCCTGTAAATTTTGGCTGGAATTAGGTACAGTATACTTATCGAAAAGTTAGTAACATTTTAATTGGCCCTTGCGGAGACCAACCTGGGGAAGGGGGCCCTCCACAAATCCTCCCAATCCTCATCATTCATATCACAGCCAGGATTTTAGCCAGATTTGAAGCATTTTAGTAACTTCAGGGAATAGATATTTATAAATGACGGACAAGGGTTTAGTAAGGTCATTGTATCCCTTAACATAAGACTCCAAACAAGGAGAAGGCCTAGGCAGACGCATACTGAGAGTGGTAGGCACGTTGCATCTTATATTGTTGTGAGTGTGGTATGGAATCCTAATAATGCATATGGGGAATTTGAATTGCATAAAATTTGTTCAGACAATCGGTAACATACCACAATAATTGCCTGAGTTTGTTAATCTATGGGGAATTCTTACCAATGTATAAATATCTCCCAATAAAATTAATAATGAAATCATTTTTATTAATTTACAAGTATAATTATCCAATTTCATACAGAATCATGATTTCTGGTGATTAATATTTCATACACCCTGCCAAAGACATCAATGCGGCAATAAAACTATGTAGCGCTGGCTCCTGACGAGCAGACGCTATTATTTTTCAAAATTAAGTTGCCGGAGGCCCTAGTTGGGCTTCAGGCTAATTTCTCTAAATTACTGATTTCTGTACCAGTCCAGCTGGGTTGCACTGGGTACTCCTTGACCGCATGTGTCGCTGTCACCGCCAGCAAGAGTAGAAACGCAGCTTAGCTGGATGCATTGAATGCCACCTATTACTCGGAACCAGCCCAGTAGGAGTGTTTTCCTGCTGTGCGTTCTGGGGGATGGTATTTAAGGTACCGACGCCAGGTTGGTGGGGTTTTTTTTTTCGTTTTTGTTGCAGGGTCCCTCCTGACCGAGACCACATGGCCCCCCTGGCCTGGGGTGTGGAGCTATGTGTCCTGTGTCTCAGGGCCGGCTGGCCTAAGACAGTGCAGCTGAGAGGATAGGCCCAAGCGGATCTTGGAGCCTACTGATGTGCTGACGTACTGACCTGCTGTCTGAAGCTCCGTCAGAAGCTCCGGCTTCTGCAGGCCCCCTGCCTCCCGGATCCCAGCAGCCAGCAGCCTTAACGGGCACCTAAGCTCCCCCCCCTCTTAGGCTCGGGGACCGGGTACGAGTCCCCCGCCCCTAACGACCTAGCCAGTCATCCCCCACTGCCGCCGTCACTAGCCGCCTCCCACCCGCCTCTCTGGGCAGGCGGTTTAGGAAACTCCGCGGCTCCGGCCTAGCCTGGCCTAGCCGGATCACCGCCCCCATCGGCAGCAGCTCGCCCCCATCCAGGCACCCACGCGGCCCGGATACCCACGTACCGGACCCCCCTACCCCCCCCCGCATCAGGACCTGCCTATCCACCCCGCAGAGCCGAGACCAGGCAAGCCCGTGGCTCCGGCCTAGTCCAGCGGCCATCTTGGTACACCCACTCCACCCAGCTACTACCAGGACATCCCCAGGACCTCCAGGACCCCCCAGTAGATACCAACGGGTACTCCTTCCCCCACAGGTCAGTCTCCCAGGTGGGGCAACATCCACAGCCGCCGTCGCCTCGGCTCTAGCTGGCTAGACAAGGAAGAAAGCGGCTGCGGATGAGACCCAACCCACCTCATCCCACCCCCAGCTTATCCTTTCCTCCTTTCTCCAGGCCGACGTGCCCACCCCTCTCAGTACACCCCTGCCTAGTAACCGGACTTCATCGCAGAAGCACCAGGCCACACAGCAAGCGCTTCAGGGATTATCTCCAAGCAGGTAAGCTCTCGGGATCCCCCCCCCCCCCACTAGCAGTTGATCCAGGGCACTGCGGTCCGAGCGCCTCCGGGGGTCAGGAAGGAATTTTTTTTCCCCCACTGAGCAATTGGCTAGCACAGCTAGGGGTTTTTTCGCCTTCCTCTGGATCAACGAGAGGGCGGTAGGTTCAACAGGCCCCCCATCACCCCTACAGGAACTATTCGCTCCAACTCAGCAACACACCGCAGCTGTCATCAGCAGTGTTCTTCTGGTCCAGGATCGTCGCGACAAGCAGAGACAGCTGGAACAGCCAGGAATCTGCTACCCAACCAAACCAATTCCTCACACTTAGGGCACTACATGATCAACTTGCTGGCTTCCTCATAGCCTCCATGCGGCGGCAAGTCTGATACTTAGACTGGTAACAGGACAAACCCGGATCCGGATCAGTATCATCAGCTCAGTCATCCCAGGACCATCAACTTCATCCTCCGGCCATGTGCTACTTCAAATATTCAGCAGAAGTCCTCCACAGACTAAAGAATACCACCGCAACATTGCCAGCTCCCATTCAAAAAATTCTACGAAAAGAACGACTACTAAAGACCGACCTACTAACAACCTCCAAACACAGAAAGATACCAACCCAACCACAACAATTAGCATGCGCCATGATCAACACCAGATCTGCAGCCAAACACAGACTAGAAGTACACGACTTCATCACCCAAAACAATATAGACTGCCTCTTCATCACGGAAAGCTGGCTAACGCCCGACTGCAACACCATCCTCACCGAATTGGTGCCGGAGAACTACAGGATCCTAACTGAACATCGGATAGGAAAAAAAGGAGGAGGCCTAGCAGTGATTTTTAAATCGCACCTGGCGCTCACCAAACCAATCTTACAGAACCCAGTGCCTTTTATGGAGACATTGACGCTGCATCTTCAATCAACACCCCATGACACCACTCACATTCTACTTTGCTACAGACCACCAGGACCAAAGACCAATCTGCTTACACCCCTCACGGAATTCATCTCAATACACACACTGAAATCCAAAAACCTCCTGGTACTTGGAGACTTCAACCTCTGGGCAAACTCTACCCAAGACCCTATCGCGACCGCCTGCATCAGCCAACTGGAAGAACTGGGACTCCAGCAACTGATAAAGACCCCCACACACGGGTCAGGACACACTCTGGACCTCATCTTCAAACAAAATCTGGACATCAACACACTAGACATCATACCACTACCATGGACGGACCACCACGCCATCAAATTAAAAATCTCCACCAACACCACCCACCAAAAACAGAAACCTGCAACAACAACTCATTGGACCAGATCGCAGAAAAAACTGCACTCCGATACCTTCAAAACCACTTTATCAAACAAAATAGCAACTCTGAATTTAACCCACTCATCGGAGCAAACTCTCAGCTCCCTAAACAATGTATTACTACAATCAGCAGACTCAGTGGCTCCAAAACGCAGAACACTCATCAGGAGGAAAAACTCAGGATGGTTTAATAGCTCGCTCACGCTACTCAAGCAAGAACGCAGAAGAGCTGAAAGAGCATGGAGAAGAAATCCTACCAAGGGAAATCACACAAACTACAAAGGACTGACAGAGAATTATCAGAAGGCAATCTTCAAAGCTAAAAAAGATTATTTCTCAAATACCATCTCAGCGGCCTTAAACCGCCCCCGGGAACTTTTTAAAATAGTCGCTCAGTCGATGAACCCGGCATGCTTAGAGCCCCCCGCTAATGAAACCCAAGATTTCTGCAATGAATTATCAGATTTTTTCATCAATAAACAACATCCGGAAAATAATTCATCAGAAAAAAACATCCGACGGCAGTCAACCAGAGCAAAAAGTCGATATCGACACAAACATCCCACAACCACCAAAGTTTTCTCTAATCCCAATTACCACAGATATCACAAAAAACATCATCAAAAATCTCAGAGACAGCACATCCTCTATTGACATCATCCCCACAAAACTCCTGAAAGAATGCTCAGACATCCTGGCTCCCACCATAACGCACCTCATAAATCAATCGTTCAAAGAAGGGATTGTTCCAGGCGCCCTCAAACAAGGCATCATCAAACCCCTGCTAAAGAAACCCAACCTCGACCCCCGGGACCCTAACCACCGCAGACCGATAACAAGCTTGAACAACATCTCCAAGATTATGGAGAAAGCGGTAGTACAACAGATACAACGCCACCTGGACACACACACACTCCTGGACCCGCTACAATCAGGATTCCGCCCAGGCCATGGGACAGAAACCGCACTCCTGAAGATATGGGACGACGCCCTCGAAGCAGCAGATGACGGAGAATCATGTCTCCTGGTACTGTTGGACCTCAGTGCAGCGTTTGATACTGTGGACCACAATACTCTACTCATCCACCTTACAGAATTAGCCTGAGTCACAGACTCAGATCTACAATGGTTCGCATCCTTCTTAGGAAATTCGCTCTCAGACAGTGAAACTAGGAGCTTTCACCTCTGAAACCCAGGCAATCTCCTGTGGAGTCCCTCAAGGATCACCCTTGTCGCCAGTGCTCTTCAACATCTACATCCGCCCACTCCTCAACATCATCAGAAGATCAGACCTCTGCTTCCACTCATACGCTGACGACACGCAATTATATTTTCGTATCACCGGACAAAAAGACCATCATCAGCAATTAGAAAAATGCCTCACTATGATAGACGACTGGATGACTACTAGCTCCCTCAAACTTAATGAATCGAAAACAGAACTTCTTATTCTACATGCAAATCAAAACCCCGAACCAAGATCCCTTGGACACCACCCACCATCTTTGGACAGACCATCGCCCCTAGGACCAAGGCCAAGAGTCTCGGAGTCATTTTTGACTCAGAAATGTCAATGGATGCCCAAATAGGAGCAGTAGTCAGTGGATCTCACCATCTGCTCCGCCTGCTACGCAGACTCATCCCCTTCATTCCAAAGGAGGACAAAGCAGTGGTAGTTGGAACAGTCATCAATTCTCGACTGGACTATCCTAACTCCCTCTACATAGGATTACCCCAATATCAACTTGCGCGCTTACAACTCATCCAAAACACTGCGGCAAGACTGATAACAGGGAAAAAACTCTGGGAATCCATCTCCCCTTCCCTGAGGAACCTACATTGGCTAACCGTAAGGAATCGGGTCACATTCAAGAACCTCTGCCTCACCCACAAATGCACACATGGAAACGCTCTGCAATACCTTCTCGAGAAAATAAAACACTACACACGGAATCGCAGTCTTCGATCGGCTAATCAAAATCTCCTCCTCATTCCTAAATCCCGCTACAAATCAAAGGGGGAACGGAGATTCGCTGTCCAGGGACCACGGCTATGGAACGCTCTACCAACCGACATCCGCATGGAAGAAAACCATCAGGCCTTCAGGAAGAAACTCAAGACCTACCTCTTCTAGAAGCTCGACAACCAAACGCCAATACAGCGCCTTGAGGCGATTCAGTTCGCATTGTAGCGCTATATAAGTTATTCATTCATTCATTCATTCAGGGATGGTCCAGTGCCGTCTCATCTGAATGCAGAGGCCCAGAAACTGAAGGACCCAGGGGAGGACTCTTCCAGGAGAAGACTGTGCGCAAGGCTGGTATCTCTGGAGGAGCCTGGTGACTCAGTTGAAGGACGCAACCCGGATCACTATACCTACATTAACGCAGATTCCGCTGAAAGAGACTGGTATTGTATGGAAGTATTCTTAAATCTCTCAGTGACGCTTAAAGCGGTTCTGCACACATTTTTGAACGTTGGTGCCATTGTTTTTAAAATTCTCTTCTTATTGCTCAATGCTGCTTTTTTTTTTTTTTTTTTCACCTACCTTCCATTCTCCGCTGGTGGTTGTTGTCCTCCAAATGTTTCCCTGCGTCGATGGGCGGGGTTTCTGCGAGGATCAGCGCAATTTCCCCTGAGCTCCGCACTGTCTCCTGGGATCTCGAATAAACCATCCCAGGACCATCCCACTGCCTAGCCGTAGCGAAATCTCACGAGATTTAGACGATGTGACGTCATCACGCTTGCCTTATCTCGCCTTATTCTAGGGCAAACGCTGCTCGTAGCTGTAGCCACTGAGCATGCGCGGGAACCAGCAAGGAATGCTGGTTCCTCCGAATGAGGGAAGGAGGAAGTGATTGCTTGTGGGCTTCAAATGCCCACAAGCAAGATGAGATAGGCCGAAATTTGCTTTCTAAGGAATCGATTAGGAAGAAAAAAGAAGATGGATAACGGGAGAAGACACTAAAAGTAAGTATACTAATAACATAACATCGTTTTTACTCATTTAGGAAAAAAAAGAAATTGTGTTTGTGTCTGTGCAGAACCGCTTTAAGCTTAAATTCACAAGTCTGTGGCAGAAACTGTGTTAAATACCCCACCGGCTGCTAAGTCCAGTGAGAGGGGCTTATCCGGTAGGTGGCTGGATCTAGTGTGTGGAACCATTGCTTCTTGATCTAAAAAGAGATCTTAAACCCGCAGTACCAGGTGCCTGAACTCATCCTTAATCCTCTGACCCTTTTTATTGAAAGACTTTGCTTTTATTTTGAATAAATAACCATAAAAAGGACTAAGTATTGGAAATTCACATTCTTTGGGCCACTTTCCACGGGATCCCCAAGACGGAGATGCAAGCAGGTGAGGTAACGGTAAGCCCAAATAAAACCAGCAGCTTCTTCGGGGGTTAGTGCTACAACTATATTCCTTAATATTTGATAAATAACCCAAGGGTAGCCCAAATGACTATGTTAAATAAAAATTTACCACCTAAAGTTCAAAAACACAATATCTCTTGTCGCTTCCAATCCTCTGAATTTCTCCGGCCGGAAGGAATACAAAGTATGTCTCGCGGAGACAACAGATATTGTCAATTTGAAGGAAATATTAATTTATCTAACAGAGCTTCCAGATTGAATGGGGGCGATAAGTAATGGGACCACAGTAGCCAAATTTGTTGTAATACAGGTTAATCTTGATTTCAACCACAAGCAGCTTCAACTCACAAAGCCAATAACGTGGGACAATTATTAAATACTAAACTACCCTTCACACAGTATTGGATAAGATGCAATGTATACAGGAAGATACAATTCCTATGATTTTGGGAAGAGAAATTATCAATAATTATATGGTCAGTATCCCACCACTGTTTAAAGGAAAGGATGTATATTCGATTCATCCTAGCAGCAATGTCCAACGAGATGGGGAGTGGTCGCTTATTACCAAATTTGTGTTCGTCCAGAGGGTGTATGTCAGCGTGTGGGTCTGTGGTCCTCTCTCTCTTGAATCATCTGTCTCTCCTTTTGTATAATAAAAATTCTTGGATGGTTACCTCCCTTACTTCATGTTTACCATCTCATGATTGGTTGGTTCCAAATATGGGAGGTAACTGCCCTGATTCACACCTGCCCATCTGTGATCATGGTAAAGGTGTAATCAGAATATGATGTCTAGTGTTATTATGAAATGTGTTTTACCATGTTTCATGTTAATATAATATGGCAATTGCTGGCCTTTTGCTGTCCCCATCTTGTGTATTTTACTGGCTATAAGAAATCTCTACCTAACCAAATATATTGAGATTGACAGAGATTTATGTAATTAAACAACATCACCTTTTAACCATAACACACTGGTGCCAAATCCTTGTCAAATACATGGATGACTACAGTACACATTGATTCTTACAAAATGTGTTGCAACATTGTAATTTAACATATTATATATATATATATATATATATATATATATATATATATATATATATATATATATATATAATGTAATATATACTCTTAGTTCTGTTTCAACTTGTGACTGGTGTCTTTCTGGTGTATAATTAACCGGCGTCTTCTGCCATTGTCTGGGGAAAAGTCAACACTGGGTTTTAAGGAGACGATCTCACCCATTAAAACAATGGGGTTATTTACCCTGGCTTTCCTTTATTCAATGGCTCTGCTATCTGGATCTGAAAACACTAGTTTGACCATTGTCAGTTGATTTCGTGTCAAGTGGCACCATTGTTCGGGTTACTCTGCTTCAACATAATGTTTTGTATATTGACCTCAACACTCCACTGGAGAGGATAATTCAATCAACCCTTTCTGGTGGGGGGGGGGGGGGGGGGGGGTATACTCTCCTGGAATGATGACTCCTTGGCTGAGTCTTTCATGAATTATAAAATTTTATGTATCCCGCCCATGACAATATAATGGAAAAAATTTGAATTTGGTATAAGGATTTAGGGACATTAAATATATATAATATTATATTTTTAAATTATTATATATTATATTATAATCATATACATAGAAATGTCAGTAGCCTTATTAGGCATAAAGCCAGTTTTGATCAGAGGAGACTAGAAGGGGGAAAACTTTTAGTAAGTCTGGTGGCCAACATTGTTTTTAGAATTTATATAAATAATGGTACCAACATCCCGTTTAATTTAGAAAATGATAAAGTACAGGATATGGGATTTTAAAAGTACATGTCTTAAATACACACTGCAATTTGTTGGTATAAAAAATACAAATCTTTTATTATACAAAACAATCAACAAGATAAAAGTGGTGAATATAGATATATATTCAGAGTCATAGGTATGTACACAAAATCCCTATTTAAGACACTGTTGGTACTGTAGTCACACACATGAAATCCTACGTCCAAGAACTTCTACATGTTTCGCCGAAAGCGGCTTCATCAGGAAAATGGACGAGGTTATTCAAAAAGAAACTTTTTATTTAAAAAAAGTATGTATGTATATGTATATATATATATATATATATATATATATATATATATATATATTATTATTATTATACAGGATTTATATAGCGCCAACAGTTTGCACAGCGCTTAACAAAATAAAAGGCAGACATTACAATTACATAACAATTTGGTACAAGAGGAATCAGAGGGCCCTGCTCGCTAGAGCTTACAATCTAAAAAGAAAGGGTCAATTGATACAAGAGGTAATAGCTGTGGGGGATGAGTTGATCGAAAAAGTAAAACAGTGTTAGTTAGAAGCAGGATAGGCTTCTTTAAAGAGAAAGGTTTTCAGGGATCGTCTAAAGATGGATAGATTAGGGGACAGTCGGACAGATTGGGGTAGAGAGTTCCAAAGGATGGGAGAAACTCTGGAGAAATCCTGGAGGCGAGCATGGGAGGAGGTGACAAGGGAGCTAGAGAGCAGGAGGTCTTGGGAGGACCGAAGAGAGCGGCTTGGTTGGTATTTTGGTACTAGGTTAGTGATGTAGCTGTGGGCAGAGTTATGGATGGCTTTGTAAACTATTGTTAGTACTTTGAATTTTATTCGTTGTGTGAGTGGAAGCCAGTGGAGGGATTGGCAGAGAGGGGTGGAGGACGCTGAATGGTTGGTAAGGTGGATAAGTCTTGCAGCAGCATTCATTATGGACTGAAGGGGGGATAGTCTATGTAAAGGTAATCCAATGAGGAGGGAGTTGCAGTAGTCGAGGCGAGAGATAACCAGGGAGTGAGTTAGAAGCTTGGTGGTGTCATTCGTATATATATATATATATATATATATATATATATATATATATATATATATAATTTTGACCTTGGGTGTATAGAAAAGAAAAAATACAAATTAGTAAAGCACATATCGGATCCAGAACAACATTTAGTGTGTTAGAGTTGGCAACAAAAAAATCCCACCAGGAGCATCCCCAAAGGGTATGACCTCAAGCTAAAGTACCCCCCCCCCCAACACAAAAGGACAAAAAAAAAACCCAAGCACACAAACCACACCCCGACCATACCACTCCCCCCCTCCCCCGGGCATCCCACCCCTCTCAACTCACTAAAGAATTACACCCACACATTTGTGTGACATTCTAACTGAAAGAACCCAAATGATGCAACACTCCATACCTCAACATGGGTCCGGAGGTAAACACAATCAAGGGACCTGCAGGGGATGTCATCTAACAGAATTATGCATTCTAGAAATGGTGCCAGCCGTGTTGGATCACCCGTAGGGAGGGGTGACTTGATATCAATTAATCTCAACAGCTGTTGGAAATAGTACCTATGATATAACATGAACGATTATAATACTTGATAAATAGCTTCTATTATTTTAAAAACGAGAAAAAAAGGGATATGTATAAGGGAGGAGGGATCCATGGACTAAATAGAAAACAGACCCCAACTTACCACTCTCACAAGCATCTGCCGAATATATAGTATCTCTATTGGGAGCTCAAGCACATGGGAATCAGGCACAAGGTACATCTGAGGGTTTAAAAAACAAACAAAAAATGTATATACATATGCCTCCATTAAATGATGCAAAATTATGTCGTGGACATGGGGACTGGGAGAGAAATCATACCTCACCTCTAATATTATATGGCTCCTTTAATTCGCACATCTATGGACCCAAATTGTGCACAATGCACATGACGGAAAAGGAAATACAAGACCAGTATGCGATCAAAGTAAGATCCATGAGGACCGTAGTATATTATCAATAGATGATTTGGCTATGATCTGGTTAGAAAAAATAAATAAAAAGAATGAGTATAAAGGCTAAAAATTATAGATGAAGGAATGAATGCAAATGAATATAATTTGTGTTAGTAGAGCCTATGCTGTACAGAATGTCATTGGTTATTATAATGAAAGTGAATTAATTACCCTGTGCCGCCATCCATGTAAAACGTGAGCTCCACAAGCTACACTCAAAAAGAGTGCAGCTTTTTATACTCCTCCCCGTTGGCGCCAAAAAGCGGCGTGTGACGTCACGGCGCCATTGGCGCCACGCGGACACAACAAGAAAGGCCCGCAAGACGCGGACTGATACCCGGAAACCAGAAGTGTGAACTTCCGGTCCACACGTCACCGCTACAGTAACATGCTGTGCAGACAACTGGCGTGCTGTGATGTTGTTAACAGCATGGAAACATGTATAAGGTGTTTGAGAAATGGCGATGGACATGTGCGGGATGCCGTGGCCAGAGAAAACCTCATGGTGGACACACCGCAGGAAAGGTCCGCCTATGTCTAGGTCGGTCCGACCCGCCGTGCACCCTTGGGTGTCCATACGGGGACCCCTAAATGCTAGACCATGGTAGAATGCACAAAAAAATATATATTTTGAAAATAAAGGACAGATTAAGTTCAGTGAACTTAACAGTGAATCAGAGAAAGGGTTTGGTTGGGTCAGCTAGTTTGCACACAAAAGGAGGGTTAAAGATCTGTGTGCCGCATCCAAATAATGATAGAAGAAAAAATGTATGATTTTCCCCTTGTTTGTGGACTTTATAGGCACTACTAGGTTTTACCCAAATTATTACAATGTATATAGTAACAAGAAAGATTTATTTATATTAGATCAAAAAAGAATTATAAAAAGGTATTTAAAGTTTTACACAAAGAGTTTACAGTAAAAAGGTTGCATCAATATAATGTATGATATCAGGTCTGATATCATACATTATATTGATGCAACCTTTTTACTGTAAACTCTTTGTGTAAACCTTTAAATACCTTTTTATAATTCTTTTTTGATCTAATATAAATAAATCTTTCTTGTTACTATATACATTGTAATAATTTGGGTAAAACCTAGTAGTGCCTATAAAGTCCACAAACAAGGGGAAAATCATACATTTTTTCTTCTAACAGTGAATCAGTGGCGGCCTGTCCATAGGGGGCGCCCGGGCTACGCCCCCCCAGGCAGTAAAATTTTTTTTTTTAATTTCTTTTTTTATTTAAACACGTACCTTTAAGAAAACAAAAAAAATTATACAAATAATACAATAAAAATGGTGCTTATGTGCACTGCATCCTGGCGCCGGGCAATATGGGAAGCGCCACGTCTATGCAATCACGAGATTGCAGACGAGGCGCTTCATTTGCAGCCAAAAAAGCGATCTGTGGCGCAGTCGATGGGCTAGTTCCGACGTCACTCAAAGGTCCTCCGTCGAATGTGAGAGCAGCATGAAGAGGTAAACAGAAGCTCTCCATCATCTCCATGCCTATTTTACATTAGGTGGCTGGCAGGAGCCCTGCATGTCAGCTATCTTGTGCCAGTTTAAATTAAGTGCGGCAGCACCCCCCCCCTGCTTATCAACTATAGTGTGCTATTTTACATTAGGTGGTCTGAGGCAGCAACCCTCCCCCGCTTATCAACTAGATCTAAATTGTACTACTTTTACATTACTTTGGCAGCATACCCCCCCCCCCGCTTATCAGCTGTACTAGTTTACATTAAGTGCTCCCCCCCACTTATCAATCAAAATGATTGTACCCCCCCCCCCTATCAACTAAATTGTACTATTTTACATTAGGTGGCCGGCGGCAGCACCCCCCCCCCCCTTATCAACTATATTGTACTATTTTACTATAGATGGCCGGCAGCAGCACCCCCCCCTAATATTTTAATATAGGTGGCCGGTGGCAGCACCCCCACCCCCCCCCCCCCCCCCCATTAAATATATTGTAGTATTTTACTTTAGGTGGTTAGAGGCATCACATCCCCCAACCCCCCGATTATTAACTATATTTTACAGTAATCGGCGGCAGCAAACAACCCCCCCCGCTTATCAACTATCAAGTTAAATTCTCGGTGCCCATTTAGTGTATGTATTGTATACTGTATATAATTTGTATATATGCTATATAGTGTTTGTAGTACACTGTACATAATGACAACGCTTTGCATAAGCCCTGTGTATGATGTGCAGAGCCCGGTGTATAATGTGCAGCCTGGTATATGATGTGCAGAGCCCTGTGTATAATGTGCAGCCTGGTATATGATGTGCAGAGCCTTGTGTATAATGTGCAGCCTGGTATATGATGTGCAGAGCCCTGTGTATAATGTGCAGCCTGGTATATGATGTGCAGAGCCCGGTGTATAATGTGCAGCCTGGTATATGATGTGCAGAGCCCTGTGTATAATGTGCAGCCTGGTATATGATGTGCAGAGCCCTGTGTATAATGTGCAGCCTGGTATATGATGTGCAGAGCCCTGTGTATAATGTGCAGCCTGGTATATGATGTGCAGAGCCCTGTGTATAATGTGCAGCCTGGTATATGATGTGCAGCCTCCAAGCTGAGCTCAGCGATGGGCAGCAGGCGTACCTTATCAGCCTGTGATTGGCTGAATAGGTCATGTGCGGGCGGCGGACACGATTGGTCACATGTGGAGGCGGGGCTTGACTGTGGGTGATCGCGGTTGCCCGGAGTCCCACCTCCTTGCCTGTCGTGTGCTCTGCTGTGTCTCCTGGAGTCCTCACTGAGGTATCGTTCTCCTCTGCACTCCCAGCCCCCTCTGTCAGCCAGTCCCTACTCCGTAAGCCACTCCCCTCCCCTGTCAGCTCCCCTCCCCTGTCAGCTACCCCCCCTGTCAGTTACCCTCCCTCTGTCAGTTACCCCCTCTCTTACCATCTTTCTCACCCTCCTCCCTCTCAGCCCCTTCTCTCTCCCCTCCCCTGTCAGCTACTCCCCCCTCTGTCAGCTCCTCCCCCCCTCTGTCAGCTACTCCCCCCTCTGTCAGGCCACCCCCTCTCTTACCATCTTTCTCTCTCACCCTCCTCCCTCTCAGCCCCCTTCTCTCTCCCCTGTCAGCTACTCCCCTCTCTGTCAGCTACTCCCCCCTCTGTCAGCTACTCCCCCCTCTGTCAGCTACTCCCCCCTCTCGTACCATCTTTCTCTCTCACCCCTCCTCCCTCTCAGCCCCCTTCTCTCTCCCCTGTCAGCTACTCCCCCCTCTGTCAGCTACTCCTCCCTCTGTCAGCTACTCCTCCCTCTGTCAGCTACTCCCCCCTCTGTCAGCTACTCCCCCCCCTCCCTCTGTCAGCTACACCCCCCTCTGTCAGCTACTCCCCCCTCTGTCAGGCCACCCCCTCTCTTACCACCTTTCTCTCCCACCCCTCCAACCTATCAGCCCCCTTCTCTCTCCCACCCCTCCTCCCTCTCAGCCCCCTTCTCTCTCCCACCCCTCCTCCCTCTCAGCCCCCTTCTCTCTCCCACCCCTCCTCCCTTTCAGCCACCTTCTCTCTCCCACCCCTCCTCCCTCTCAGCTCCCCTTTCTCCCACCCCATATCTACAAGAATTGTTTATAGCTTATCCCTTCATTAAGGCCTGGATACCGAGTTGCTTCTAATAGATAAATCCATTGAGTCTCAAGCTGTAAAAGCTTGTTATCGATGTCTCCCCCTCGTTTGTGTTGGGGTATATGTTCAAGACTAAAGAAACCAATAGACTTAAGGTTAAAATGATGGTATAGCCCTACGTGTCGACCTATTGGTGTCTCCATCTTACGTTTAGAGATCAGAGACACATGATCTCTTATCCTGCAAAATAGGGGACGCTTAGTTTTACCCACGTAAAATGCTCCACAGGCACATTTCATTAAATATACAGAACCTATTGACTGGCAGTTTGTTCTGTACTTTGGTGTCCAGGTGTTTTGATTCGGAAGTAGAATATCCCCCCCCCCCTTCTGTGATATAAGGACAGAAATTACACTTGCCACATGGGTAAGTGCCAGATGTAATTTTTTTGGATGTTTTTGATTTCCTATGATGGCTACTCACCAATGCATCTCTTATCGATCGTGATCGTTTGTAGGTGATTTCCGGGTACGGTTTGGTAAACTTCAGGATCCTATCGTCAGCTGTTAGCAGATGCCAAAACTGATTATATATATTCCTTACTTTTGCATGTTGTCGGTTATATTTTGTAATGATCCTTGTTGTTGCTGAAGATTTATCCTGTCTGGGTTTATATAGCACTGTTGACCTGTCCTGGTTCTTGACTCGATTGTATGCCTTTTTGAGACAGTTCCTACTATAGCCCCTGATTAATAGACAGTCCCGCAGTAAGTTGGCTTCTTTCTGGAAGTCAGCATATTCAGTACAGTTCCATTTTAGTCTTAGGAATTGACTGTAAGGGATGCTGTCAATTAATTTCTGTGGATGTGAACAATTAGCGTGTAATAGGCTATTGCCCGCTGAGGGTTTTCGATACATGGTGGAACTCAGGGCTCAAGTCCTGCGGGAACGCATGGGAACGGAGTTCCTGTACTTTTCCCACAACAGGAACTCAGTTCCCTTTAGCAGCTGTGTCTTGCAAGACTTTGAAGTATGCGAGCTGTGTGGCAGGTGCTACACCAGCAGCCGCCGACACAGCTCGCAATAGTAAGTTACCCACACCAGGGGTGGACTGACCATTCAGGCATTGCCAGCAGGGGGCCCCATGACAGTTTCCGCTTCGATCTACCTGTCAATCACAGCTAGCTGACGGGTAGAACAGGTCCCTGCTGCTAAGAGATTGTGTTTAGTCAGACCTCTCGTGTTGCGCTCCTCCCCGCCGGCCCCTCCTGATTTTCTGTCTTCTCACCCCCCCCCATACTTGCTCTGTGTGTCCCTTTAAACCCCCCCCCCCCCTCCTCTATCTTCAGTGCCATATGATGAGAGAACCCAGAGGAGGAGCACAGCTATTCTGCTCACAGGCCATGCAGGGAGAGAGGTGATATGAGGGAGGAACATCAGTTTTGGGGTGGTAAGCTGAGCACAATACCTGGCAAAGTTTAATGCCAGGAGGGAAGTTTATGTGGAAATATGTGAAGGGTTGAAATAGCATCGAGTGTGTGTTGGAGCCCTGCAGAGTTTGCAACCCCCCAAGCTAACATACATCTCCTAAGCAGGAACACATCACTATCTCCCCAAGCATTCTGTCCAGATAATGTGTAGTTAATTTATGATCTTTCCGTTTATCCCTGTGTTATCCAAACTCTATTCATTGAAAAGTGTAAACTCACCACATAAACACTCTATATACAAAATACCATTCCCCAATAAATATCAGAACATGATGTTCACATTTGCATGGAAGCACAATTGAATGAATGCTTATTATTCAGAGAATTACCGTATTTATGTTTATTGAGGATTGTTTTTTTTTATGTACTAACAGTTAAGCTTCATACACACAATACGAAAATTGGATGAAAAATACCACTTTTGAAGCGTTCATGCATATGAGCGTATAATTTTTTTTTTTTTGGTGGGGGAGTGGATCTTGGGTGGGAGTTCCCACACTTTTTTCCCCAGGACTTGACCCCTGGTGGAACTGAGCATTCCCATTTCATTGGCAAAGATCTCCACATCTAAGAAGGTAATTTGTGTCTGATCAAAGGTATATGTAAAATTTAAGTTGTCGTTGTTTACTTGTAGACTATCCAAAAATGACATCAAATTCTCTTTTGATCCTGCCCAAATCATAAAGACATCATCTATGTATCGATGCCATGATACAATCTGACTAGTGTCTGCTGATCTCACTTCCTCCGAAAAAAGGTCCCGTTCCCAACCCCCCCAGGTACAAGTTTGCATATGAGGGCGCACATTTGGCCCCCATAGCAACACCCTGTACCTATAACATAACATAAAAAATGTTATGTGTCAGTATAAACTCCAGCATCTCGGTAATAAAGTCGCTGTACTTTCTTGAGTCCAATTCCCGTTCATTCAGGAAGTCTCGTATGACATTTACGCCTTTTGATGTGTGGTATAGAGTTATATAAAGCCTCTATGTCTATGGCTACTAGCCAGAAATTCTGAGGCAGTACCAAACCGTCCAGTGTTTTCAACAACTCAATAGTATCCTTGACATAGGAAAATAGCCCTTTCACGTGTGGGTATAGATATTCGTCAATCAATTGGCTTTCTTTCTCTGTCAGAAAAGAGAAAGGTAGGCATGAGATGGCGGTGTGTGTATGAAGCTGGTCTATCACATCCCAATTTAATTTATAGAGAAAAGAAGGCCTAGTGTGCATAACACGGCCAGTACCCCTAGGGGATGTTTAAAGTTGATAGATACAGACAAAATGTATGCAATATAAAACATTTATTCAGGATTGTACATAAAACGTGAGAAAAAAGATATGAATAATTGGGTAACAATTTGGGAATGTCAAGAGCATACAATATTGACAAAGCCAAAGGCTAGATGTACAAAATGCATAGACACGGAGGTTACAGACTTATCATGTGTGTTGAATCTAGGAAAACACTGACATGTTTCGGACTCTTGTCCTTTTTCATAGGCGAGTTTAAATCCTTGTCAATCACATCTAATTGTATGAACAAATGGATATTAGTGCAGTAAAGGCAGTACAGAAAATAAGGCACAATCATAGAGACGCCATATGCATTAAAAGGGAAGAGTAAGGAACTGTTAGGGTACTTACATGCATGAGAAGACCCCCTATATAATGATAGTGGACACCGGAGCCATGGAAAGGCTGATGACAAGCGTATGCTGAGATATGCTGTGGTGTATCTAAGTGTAAACATGTGCGAATATCACATGAATGGCGGCAGGCTACAGGCCCCCTATTGCTGCCAGACTTCCAATAGAGACAGGGGATCAGCCTGTGTCTAAGCTCTAAACTCCGGCCAAATAGTGGTTCTATAAGTGTAGGAGAAAATATAATAGAGAACAAGTGAGTCTATGAACACATAGAGACATCTTGTCTGATGTATCCAAAAAGTCCATAAATTATTTACCTGTAATGCGGAATGTCTTCACACAATGCCTGCAAACGCCAAAGACCAGCAGCATACTCAGTGCTGATGGTTCAGGCCAGATATAGCGAGCATCGTGAGAAGAAACAGCTGTGAAAGGGCGCCAAAGGCAGCCCTCACAGCTGATTCAATTAAGCCGGAGCGACGGACCGCTGCGCCATTGGAAGTCTTGCAGCAATAGGGGGCCTGTAGCCTGCCGCCATTCATGTGATATTCGCACATGTTTACACTTAGATACACCACAGCATATCTCAGCATACGCTTGTCATCAGCCTTTCCATGGCTCCGGTGTCCACTATCATTATATAGGGGGTCTTCTCATGCATGTAAGTACCCTAACAGTTCCTTACTCTTTCCTTTCAATGCATATGGCGTCTCTATGATTGTGCCTTATTTTCTGTACTGCCTTTACTGCACTAATATCCATTTGTTCATACCATTAGATGTGATTGACAAGGATTTAAACTCGCCTATGAAAAAGGACAAGAGTCTGAAACATGTCAGCGTTTTCCTAGATTCAACACACATAAGTCTGTAACCTCCGTGTCTATGCATTTTGTACATCTAGCCTTTGGCTTTGTCAATATCATATGCTCTTGACATTCCCAAATTGTTACCCAATTATTCATATCTTTTTTTCTCACGTTTTGTGTACAATCCTGAATAAATGTTTTATATTGCATAAATTTTGTCTGTATCTATCAACTTTAAACATCCCCTAGGGGTACTGGCCGTGTTATGCACACTAGGCCTTCTTTTCTCTTTTTCTGTCAGAGAACCACATCCTGAAATGATTGGACGAGCGGGGGGATTTGACAGACACTTATGCACTTTCGGCAGTGCGTAGAAAGTTGGAGTTGGAGTTTTAAAATCTGTAATATCCAGATACTTAAATGTATACATGTATACATGTATGGTGCCACAATTGTATGCCTTGGATATTATGATCTTGTATAGTTGCATGTAATAATTTACATGTGATTGTGGGACAGATCTATACCAATTGGCATTGCGAATGATATTTAGACACATTACTTCATAATGATCTACGTCCATTATGACTAGGTTTCCACCTTTGATGGTTTCACGATGATAGTTTTATTAGAATTTAAGTTACGAAAGGCTTTCTTCAGATCATTGGGGAGATTAGATTGGGGTCCAGTGGACCAATTGGTGTTTTCAATCTCTTTAGCCACTTGGATTACAAAGGCCCATATGTTCGAATTCCCTTGTAACACAGGAAAAGACTTGGATTTAGGTTTGTAAGATTTGGGTTGGTCAGAGACAACAAGGGGGGGAGAGTCCATGAGGGGGGGGGGGGGGGAGGGTGCAGGGAACCGGCCCATCAGTAGATGTAATGACCGTGCCAGTTCCAGATGGTTGATACACCCAACCCTCCTCCTCAGGGTTACTCTCATCCCACAGATCCATTAGATCTTGCAATGCTCGTAAGTCTTTAAATGTTACACTGTCCATAATTGTATCTTCCGGTCCATGATTAGGAAATATATTTACAATACCTTGTACATGAGCCTTCTGGCAAATAAATGCAGGTCCTTGATCAATTCAAAGCAATCTGCATTTTCATCTGGACAGAAAGTAAGGCCCAGCTCTAAGACTTTATATTCATCTTCAGTTAGCGAATATGAGGAGAGATTTATAATGTCAAGTTTATCCCGATCCGCACCCTTGGTGGAATTGGGACAAGCTATTTTAAAGGCTGACGATTGCCCGCATTGCGGTAGGTGCAGCAATTGATGCACATCGTGAGTCTGTTATATTGGAACTGAATATGGGTGCCATCCGTGATTCTCCTGAAGGAGCCACGGTGGATGGAATTTCTTCTGGTATTAGTTGCAACATAGATCCCGCGAGTATCGATGATGAATCAATATGTGCTACCAGGGTAGCCAAAGTCATAAGTGAGTGATTTAGTACATTGCCCATTACCAGGGTGAATTTGGAGCTGTGTGACTTTGTGACCGGTCTGATCGTGCCAATTTCTCCTTTTTACTCGCCTGTGCTACTTTCGGGTGTCCCTGTGAACCCGTTTCACTAGCCTTTTTACATTTTCTAATTGCCCCACTGGGGTCCCCGAAACGTGTCATAATCGGGACGTATGAAGCAGAGGACATCAATGAGGAGTCTGATTCAATTTTGTCCAGGTTACTCGTAGGCAGCGCTTGATGATATGCCCCCCTCTGACCAGGATAATGTTCCTGTTGGTTCTATTTGTATGCCTGTTCCTGATCGTATGCTCGTTTATCCCTGGAAAATACATTTTTCTTCATCTTGATTATATTCATTGCATATTTTGTCAAATGCTCCTTTAAAGCGGAGTTCCACCCTAAAGGTATCTGCACCCACTTCCGTGACGAATTATCCGGGGCTGCCCGGCCCCTATCCGGAGATGCCCCGTTGTGTCTTGGGAAACACAGTTCCCAGGACACAGCGGGGACCAATGGAGACGCACACCGCGACTGGTGCATGCGCAGTAGGGAACCGGGCAGTGAAGACGTTGCGTCTTCACTTCCTGATTCCCTGACAGAGGATGGCGGCGGGGCAGCGAGAGACGAACGGTCTCTCGTCACATTCTGCCTACACCGCTGGAACCAGGAACAGGTAAGTGTCCATTTATTAAAAGTCAGCAGCTGCAGTATTTGTAGCTGCTGACTTTTAATATTTTTGGTGCGGGTGCCGCTCCGCTTTAATTTTTTATCCTTTTCGAGAAAACAAGTATAGGATACCAGATTGTTATGATCTTCCTGCCATTTCAGAATCTCCACATCCATATCTACAATGTCCAGTTTGTATTGGTCACCAAGTATCTGCATCATCTGTAGAGAGCATGATTGCAGATTAGCCTCCCATGCCATTAGTCCCTACCTTTTTCATATTCGGAAAAATTTGTATGCGCAACCCCCATGGGACTTTCTGATTTGTCACGTATTTAGCAAAATACTCTCTGTGCCAGAAGAGACAGGTTTTTCTCTCCACTAACCGGTGCAACCCTAAAAAGTAAGTATCTACCTCAGCCTCTGTAATGTCATCTCTGGAGCGAACCTGCTGTACCTCTGAAACAAAGCCATTCCATGCCTGTCCACAGTAATCCGTCATGATCACAGTCAACTCACCCCACAATACCGGCCCAGAGGGGCCTAGATGGAAAGTGGTACTCCGAATGTGTGCACTGTTGTGGAGAGCAGGAAGGCCGCCGTGGTTCAAACGGGAGCGTTCATGAGACAGTAAGGAGAGAGGAAAACAAAAACAACAAACAATTAAACAAAACAAGAAAAATATAGCATCTCAAAAGCCTACTGTCCTAGTTAAAGATAAAGTCTATGAAAAATATTCATTTCAAAAATACATATTCTGGAAGTTGATCTCCAACCATAAAAGGTTATCGTGGGTGTGTTATCCACCCTGGGTATTCATGGTTAAAGGTGTGATTGGAGACCAAGTTCCAAACAATCTATATAAATAATGGTACCAACATCCCGTTTAATTTAGAAAATGATAAAGTACAGGATATGGGATTTTAAAGGTACATGTCTTAAATACACACTGCAATTTGTTGGTATAAAAAATACAAATCTTTTATTATACAAAACAATCAACAAGATAAAAGTGGTGAATACAGATATATATTCAGAGTCATAGGTATATACACAAAATCACTATTTAAGACACTGTTGGTACTGTAGTCACACACATGAAATCCTACGTCCAAGAACTACATGTTTCGCCGAAAGCAGCTTCATCAGGAAAATGGACGAGGTTATTCAAAAGGAAACTTTTTATTTAAAAAAAGTATGTATGTATGTATATATATATAATATATAATTTTGAACTTGGGTGTATAGAAAAGAAAAAATACAAATTAGTAAAGCACATATCGGATCCAGAACAACATTTAGTGTGTCAGAGTTGGCAACAAAAAAATCCCATCAGGAGTATCCCCAAAGGGTATGACCTCAAGCTAAAGTACCCCCCCCCCCCCAACACAAAAGGACAAAAAAAGCCCAACCACACAAACCACACCCCGACCATACCACTCCCCCCCTCCCCCGGGCATCCCACCCCTCTCAACTCACTAAAGAATTACACCCACACATTTGTGTGACATTCTAACTGAAAGAACCCAAATTATGCAACACTCCATACCTCAACATGGGTCCGGAGGTGAACACAATCAAGGGACCTGCAGGGGATGTCTTATAACAGAATTATGCATTCTAGAAATGGTCCCAGCCATGTTGGATCACCCGTAGGGAGGGGTGACTTGAAATCAATTAATCTCCAAGAACTTATACATGTTTTGCCAAAAGCGGCTTCATCAGGAAAATGGGCGAGGTTATTTTTGAGTGTAGCTTGTGGAGCTCACGTTTTACATGGATGGCGGCACAGGGTAATTAATTCACTTTCATTATAATAACCAATGACATTCTGTCCAGCATAGGCTGGACTTTCTACTAATACAGATTATATTCATAGGCATTCATTCCTCCATCTATAATTTTTATCCTTTATACTCATTCTTTTTATTTATTTTTTCTAAACAGATCATAGCCAAATCATCTATTGATAATATACTATGGTCCTCACAGATCTTACTTTGATCGCATACTGGTCTTGTATTTTATTTTTCCCTCGTGTGCATTGTGCACAATTTGGGTTCATAGATGTGCGAATTAAACCCTCATATGTACCTTGTGCTTTGTGCCTGATTCCCATGTGCTTGAGCTCCCAATAGAGATACTATATATTCAGCAGATGCTTGTGAGATTGGTGAGTTGGGGTCTGTTTTCTATTTAGTCCATGGATCCCGCCTCCCTTATACATATCCCTTTTTTTCCTCGTTTTTTAAAAAATAGAAGCTAATTATAAAGTATTATAATCATTCATGTTATATCATAGGTACTATTACCAACAGCTGTTGAGATTAATTGATATTAAGTCATCCCTCCCTACGGGTGACCCAACGCGGCTGGGACCATTTCTAGAATGCATAATTCTGTTAGATGACATCCCCTGCAGGTCCCTTGATTGTGTTCACCTCCGGACCCATGTTGAGGTATGGAGTGTTGCATCATTTGGGTTCTTTCAGTTAGAATGTCACACAAATGTGTGGGTGTAATTCTTTAGTGAGTTGAGAGGGGTGGGATGGCCGGGGGAGGGGGGAGTGGTATGGTTGGGGTGTGGTTTGTGTGGTTGGGTTTTATTTTTTATTTTTTATTTTTTGTCCTTTTGTGTTGGGGGGTACTTTAGCTTTGGGGATGCTCCTGATGGGATTTTTTTGTTGCCATCTCTGACACACTAAATGTTGTTCTGGATCCGATATGTGCTTTACTAATTTGTATTTGTTCTTTTCTATACACCTAAGGTCGAAATAAATAAATATATATATATATATATATATATATATATATATATATATATATATATATATATATACTTTTTTTTTTTAAATAAAAAGTTTCTTTTTGAATAACCTCGCCCATTTTCCTGATGAAGCCACTTTCGGCGAAAGCCACTTTCATTTTCTAAAAAATGTGCACTGTAGAGGGTTTCTTATCAGGCTTAACTAGCAAAATCACATGTGGTTCAAAAATCGATGAAGGGAGATATTGTGTGCGTAGGCAGTCCATATACAAGTGCAATAAGCGAGGGGATAATTCCTCAGCATAGTTATACCATTCCTCAGGGAGCCCATCAGGGCCTGGGGATTTACAATTGTCAAAGGAGCCAATGGCAGCTGGCACCTCCTCCTCAGTGAACAGGGCATCTAACATGACTCTAGTGTCTACAGGAAGAGTGAGTAATGCAAGATTATCTAAAAAGGTATGAAGGTTAGTGTGACAGACCTAGCCGGGACAGAGGCTGTTGGAGGGGACTGAATGCGAGCCTATTGCCTTGTGATTACGGGCCCTGGCATTTGGGGGAACGGTGCTCTTTGTGAGCTGTATGCCTGGGGACCGCTCAGCTGGTTTTACTTGGATTTAGGTCCATGCTGGCCCCCCCAAGACACATAGACTGGATATATATGTATATATAATGTGTGCTGTCCCATGCATTATGGGACACACACTGTCAGATGCTACTCCAGCTAGCCTGTCTGTTGCCTTGTGTAATGTAGATGAGGCTGGTCTGGCTTGTAAGGAGTATTCCACACAATGTTGCTGTGCTAATTAGCCCTGTGTTCATGTTTATGGTAATATGGTAATGTCTGTTGAATAGTCATTCAAATGAGCTAGGAGCCTTGAAGTCTTACCCTGAAAAGTCTTCTCTCAGTCAACTAGTCTGGGTCAATGATTAAGATAATTAGCTCATGCTAATTAGGTTAGCTTTTAGTCATCTGGCTATATATATGTGTGTGACATGTCAAATAAAGGATTCCTGATGTACTCCAAGAACTAGTGTTGTCTAATTCTTGGGGGTTCCTATAACCAGATCCATTGGACTTATGTTCCAGGACTTAGGAAGCATTTACGGCGGACACCTTGAATACAGGATCCGTCACAGTTAGTAACCACAAAAAGTCTGGGAGGGGAGAGAACACTGTTTTATAAAAATCTACAAATACCTTAAGAACTATCTTGCCCAAAGTCTGAAGGGCATCATCAGCGGAATAAACACAGGGAATAACTGTGGGGCTACAGGAATCTGCAGTCAATAGAGCTAATAACGTGCCATTTTTATCATCCTTTTCAAAAAAAAAATTTGCATGTCATTGACTGGAGCAATCAGTTAGATTCTTATATTGGAATGACAAATCCCTCTGGGCCTGTCAGCATGGGATTGTGCGCAACCGACTTCTCTGTTCTGTAATGCCTGATTTTGATTCACTGTAGAAATCTTTAAGGCCGAAACGTATTTGTGACGGATCCTGTACTCAAGGTGTCCGCCGTAAATGCTTCCTAAGTCCTGGAACATGAGTCCAATGGATCTGGTTATAGGAACCCCCAAGAATTAGACAGGACTAGTTCTTGAGGTACATCAGGAATGCTTTATTTGACATTTCACACACATATATAGCCAGATGACTAAAAGCTAACCTAATTAGCATGAGCTAATTATCTTAATCATTGCCCAGACTAGTTGACTGAGAGAAGACTTTTCAGGGTCAGACTTTAAGGCTCCTAGGTAATTGGAATGGCTATTCAACAGACATTAACATAAACAGTAACACAGGGCTAATTAGCACAACAACATTGTGTGGAATACACCTTACAAGCCAGACCAGCCTCATTTACACAATAGACAGGTGGCTTGAGTTCATGACATTAGAATGTGACAGCTTGTGTCCCATTCAGTCTATTTCTAATGCCAAATGCATATACAGAGTGTGTGTTTTGGGGGGCCCGTAATCAGCTGGCAGGAGGCTCGCATGTAGTCCTCTCAAAAAGCCTGTGTCCCGGCTAGGTCTGTCACAGTATTCATCCTGAGTGACTGCCTTAGAGGAGTCCCAAACAAGTTGGGGGCGTAGAGGTGGTGGTCAAATGCACCGCCACCATCCGTTTGTCATCAGACAGTTGTAACATTATCTGAAGAGGGGTGTGATCAGTGAGATAAGAGATATTACCCAGCCCATTGGCAAAGGCCATATCAATCCAGGATTAGGAATGAAAAACTAAAGACAAATATGAGTGCTTTCCACCACCAGAGCTCGGTAATCATGGAGTCGGCCCTGGAGACAATATTCAAATTAAGGGTCCTGGAGGGGTTAGACTTATCCAAAGAATAGTCAAGTTTATTAAAGTACCATGCTATGAGAATTTTCAAGGGTTCTAAGAGGGGCTAGTCGGTTTTAGGATTGTATACAGAACGGTACTATGGAAGGGTGCTTCAATTATTGTAGCACTAAGGACCTCCTAAACTTGGAGTTCAACCTCGAACATTCCAGGAGATGGCACGGAAAGTAATAGCCATTGCGCAAAAATAACACAAAAGGCAGGGAGGGGGAGGGCGGAATACAGGTACATAAAGAAGTCAGAGAGCCATAATGCAGTTGTCACAGGTAAAAAGCTGAAAAAACAATAAAGAAGAATAAAAAAAATGCCAAAAAAAGCATGTCACAAAAAACAAATCCCTTTTTCTCTGTACAGTGTAACTAGGCAGAGAAACTTTATAGTCCAGAGTCAGGGAGTCCAAGCCAGTCTGCGGCTGAGGCAGGCATGTCAAAGAACTTGGTAGATCCATTATGCTAAACTTGGAGCTTGCTGGTGTATAGCATACTATATTGCAGGCCCTTTTGCCAAAGCTTCTTTCTCACATCCACAAAAGAGCATCAACGCTTTTGGAGCTCTGGCAAGAAATCCAGATGAAAAATGCAACACAGCATTTTCATATTACAGGACCGGCATCTTCTATGCCTAAGCCAGGATAAGATACTTGTCCGAAAATTCAGAAACTGAACAAGGAATAGATAAGGAGGTAAACTTGGGGGCCTGGTTTCCCTTTTCCCTGTGCACACGCTCCATTAAATAAATAGGCAAAATTTGTTGCAAAGTGTTGATTTGTTTAAATGGGGTCTCAGCAAAGAAGGCAGAATGGGCACCCTCTGCCCATTCTGGGAGACCAGCCACCTGCACATTATTACAGTGGAGCCTGTTTTCAACATCCTCTGACCACGCCATTAACAGTTGTACCATGCTTTGTAGTTTGGACAGAGACTGGGTGTAAGAGAAGGCAGTGTTCTCCACCTCAGAAATGCGGGTTTTGGCAGTATTCAAGTGCCCTTGGATCTCATCAAGGTCCTGCGTAATGAGCCCACATATTTGAGTGCCAACGTGTCTATTTTGGTCATCAGGGAGGTGTTACTTGCCTCTATGGCTGCTAGGATAGCTGAGGTGGGCGAATTGTCCAGTGGAGCAGCAGCGATCTGGGCTGGGGATCCCTCCTCGGTATCAAAAGCCACAGCGGGAGCTCCACTCTGTCTGCACCACCACTGATAACTCAGTCTGGACACATGCAGGAAAGACAGGCCCACAGGAGGCTCATTTCTTGTCCGGATGGCCCTTGGACCGTGATTTGGGTGAGGAGGTTTGCTGAACAGGATGGCAGGTAGCTGTGATGAAAAATATTGATAAATGTACAGGATAGCAGGAGCCACTACAGAGCACATCTGCTCACGCTCACATCCCGGCCATGCACCCACTTTAAAGTGTATTTTTGGACAAAGCTTTCTTTTTGTTATAGATAGTGTAGTGAATGGTATGTAGCGCTGCCCCTGAAGGAGCTGCTTGATAACTTGGGTTCTCTGTTCTGCACCTTGACTCCAAAAACAACATTAGCCCCTCTGACACAGCTGGTTGAAAATCACTGCAGCACTTGTAAGAACACAAGTATAGATACCCTTTTAATTCGGCTGTGAATCAGTACCAGGAAATAGACATAAGAATGTATTGGTACGAGTAAATGGTGATTTAATCATAAATGAGCATACAGAAAGTAGGATCAGACACAGTCTGTTAGACAGTATAATCACTATGCTAAAGTAACTTAGAACAGAGTTTTGTACCACTAGACTGGAATTTACTCATGAATCAGCAAAGTCAGCTATAAACAGTGCAAATACACTGCAAACCTTAACTGCAATGTATATAAATAGTACTAGTGTAAGGAAGGGCATGCCAATAGACTAAATGTTTTTTCTGGACAAACTTCTGTGCACAAGCTAATACATGTTCCTTTTCGTGCTTGCAAAAATTGTCACTTGCTAATTCAAATGTGCATGAGCATACCTGTGCCTCCTACAATTGTGACAGATGTTGGCCCCAAAACGGGCCATTCAAACTGGGCCACTGCTCGGGATCAGTGCTGCTTTGTCTTCAGCCTCCTGAGTATCCTGTGAACTTGTGATTCTGTATCACTGAACTCAGGGCCGTCTTTAACTCGGGGTGAACGGGGCAACTGCCCAGGGCCCAGTCATTGTAGGGGGGCCCAAAGCAGCTGAGCTGCCCCTGAAGCCCATGCTGCCTGCCAGGTTTTTTTTCAGACAGAGTTCCATTCTGGTGCTTGTCACTTGCTAGCTCAGCTGCTCGCTACTCTCACTTGTTATTACAGAAGAGCTGCTTCCCTATTTACAAGTGATAGCGCTCCTCTCCTGGCTGCGGTTCACATCCTTCACTGCTCTACACACATCAAGCTGTATACGAGAGCAGAGTAGGAAGGGGGCGGGGGATAAGAAACTCCTCCACAGACATGCATATTGCAGCTTCCCTTGTGAAGCCCGGGCTCGTTCTGGTGGTTTTTAGGTAATGGCGTCTGGAGGCGGCAAAAGAAAAAGATTCCCCCACGTTTGGGTTTTTAGGCAGCGTGCAATGAAAAAGTCAGGGTTAATGTATAAAAAAGGATTTTTATTATTAAATGAAAAAATATGACAATCGGGTTAGAACATGAGCTCCAGTGGGGAAACAGTTATAAAAACATGGATAGACATTAAGCAGACTAATACTCTTATATCAACAGATAAATAAAAAGTCTGACATATAGATGAGAAGATATCACTGACGCGTTTCAACCCACAAGGGGTCATCCTCAGAAGGAAAGGTCTGCTAGGAAAAACAGAACATCGATATCATTGGCACAGTAAAATTGCAAGGTAAGAAGGCTCTCAAACTAGGAGCATACAATGCCAAAATACCATATATTTACCACAATGATGTATATCCTGGAGATAAAAGACAATATTCCCACGTGGAGAACCCTTAGTGAAGGAGACACCATCCACCTTCCGTGGGGTGTGCCAGATTGGTACGGTTCTGCTAGAGGCCACACGGATCCTGAGACGTCAGTAGGTCTTACAAGAAGTCACACGCATAGAGTTCCTCTCCTCCTTTCCCCGCCAACCGAGGCAAGGATATCCAGAGGGGAGGGGGACAACCCGAATCTGAGCAGGGAGTCTGTGGGCACAACCTGTGGCAGAGTCCAAAGAGGGGGGAATTGTATTAGCCATAGAGCAAGTGTAAATGTGCGGGTGAAAAAACAAAACAAAAAGTGAGGAAGTGAAGAACAAAGATGTGGTGGGGTGAGTGGTGTGAGACATGAAACGAGAGGTGAAGGAAAAGTTGTGATGTCCTGTAGAGGGTTGATTAGGTGGAAGAGGGTTGCATTTGAAAAAGAAAAGAGGAAAAGGAAAAAATGAAAGAGAAGGAGAGGAAAGGAAAGTGAAGGGAGCGGGCAGAAGGAGGGAGGGCGGTGGGGAAGGAAAGGAAACAACATAGAGCAAAAAAGGAGGAAAGGAAAGGAAACAAAAAAAGAGAAAATGGGGGGGGGGAGAGCAGAAGGGGGGAAAAAGTGTGAGAACAGAAGGAGAAGAAAAAAGAAAATGAGGAGAAATCGAAGAACAAAACGAAAAGGCGTGAGAGGGGCAAGGAGAGGTGGTGAGAAGCAGTGAGTGGATGGGGCCAGGTATCCGGGTGAGGGCCAGGAAGGGGGGTGAGAGAATGCACATAGTGTATGCAGCGTAAGTAGGTGAGCGGGGAAAAGAACATAAACATGGGCACTGGTGGGGAGGATCAAAACAGGGGGAAAAAAGGAGAAAATTGAAAAGGAGTGATGTGGTGATGGATAGGTGTGAGTGAGGGAGAGGGTAGGAAAGGATAAATGGTGCTGGTGAGGGGAGATTACTAGCAAAGGTGATATGATGTGGAAAGGGGAATGGGGAAAGTGCAAGGATAAGTAAAAATGGCTATAGTCGTACCTAGGGGTAGAGAGCAAGAGGATAATGCCAAATGCTGCTAGTAGTGACACAGTGTCACTAGAAGTTGGTCCCGGATCTTTGGTCACAAAAATAGTGATTTTTTTTTATTCCTCGTCTGGGAATAAAAGGCAAACATTTCAAAATTTGAAAGGAAGCTATCCAAACTGGGTGCTAAGCTACCGGGCAAAGAGGGCAAAGCCATCGCCCTGGAACAAAGTCCGTACATACCTCATGGAAAGATCTCAGTGGGATGCCGTCTTGCTGGGATGATGACAGTGATGTGTATCATCTAACAGCCAGCTATAAAGGAGGGCAATGAGGGGTAATTGCCGGAAATAAGCCACAGGGGGTGGTTGGCGAGAAACCAACCCCGCTCGATAGAGTGCCCACATAAAACTGTGTCCATCCAGGTAAATACGGCCGCCATATCGGCAGGCGGCGTGTGGCGTCCCCGTCGTCTCTGTCGGCCGGGAAACGGCCCGTAACTACGTCATCCCTGACGTAATGACATGACGTGCGCTCGTCATGCGCACCAGCGGGGCCCTGCACGTGCGCTGTGAGAAGCGCCGTCCAGGGACGCCGCCGACAAGAGGTGCTAGCCGCGATCGGTCACACGGGACCAGCCCAGAGACGCCAATCAGCGGGGCAAGGGGAGGGGCACCGAGATGGAAAACAGTGCACCTCCATCCTTGTCGGGAAGGCATACGGACGTCAATCAATAGCCGGGGCATGGCAGCAGTGGTGGGCAGATCCCAGGGGTGGGGAGGCGTGTTCACATAGGAAATAAACTGATATATCTGCAGTACAGGTAATATAGATGGCCGCATAATATGTCATTAGAGACAAGCAGTGATGTAAGTAACTGAGTTAAAATAAACTGAGTTACCTAACGCAGTTACTTTAGAGGGTAACTAGTAATCTAACTGATTACTTTTCCCCTCATGGTAACTCAGTTCCCATTACTTTGGCTTAGTTACCCCAATTACATCTACCGCCACTAGATGGCAGTAGTGTAATTCCGGTGTCCTGCCGAAAAAGTTCCCCCGCCGGATAAGGACCCCCTGTACTGCGCAGGCGCAGCGCTTGCGCAGGACGAAGGAGCTTCCGAAAATTGCCGAACCTAAACAGCTCTGACTGAACTCTACACCGCGCAGGTGCAGTTAACATGTAATTGTACGAGGCGATGCCGCATGCTCCCGATGCTCGTGCTACTCTGCAAGGGGCGTCTATCGTGTAAGTAAGGGGTGGGTCTAGTATTACTGTAACCAAGGGGCGCATTTATTATTATTGTTATATATCGAGCTCTGCCCATTAATTTAACATTCGCCCTCTTCTGTAGCCATCCGCCCCTTACACAATATAATAATAATAGACCCGCCACTTGCTTACACGCTATAACAGATCTGCCCCTTGGTTAGAGTAATAATAGAGCAGCCCCTTGGTTACACGATGTATAACAATAATAATAAATGCGCCCCTTGGTTACAGTAATACTAGACCCGCCCCTTAGTTACACGTATAGAATATTTTAAAAAAAAGTCACAGTTACTTTGCTGCGTAACTAATTACTTTTCCAATGTAGTAACTGAGTTACTAACGCAATTACTTTTTGGGAGAAGTAATTTGTAACTTAACTAATTACTTTTTTAAAGTAAGATGACCAACACTGGAGACAAGTCATGTCTAACATTGATAAACCCTGACTGTTCTATATAAACAAAGAAACGGCGCAGGAATAGACAAGTGCAATATTGAACGAGAAAAAGAAAACACAAAAAATGTGCAGCTGCTGATAAGAAAGTGCTATAACCTTCAAAAAATGCTCAAACCAATAAAACAGCGCTGGCAAACAAAAATTGTGACAAAATAATAAATGATCCCACAAAATTGACAAACATCAATAATGTGTGTGAAGTGGTTACATGTCTGACACAAACCAATCCCATAAAAAATAAACTAGCATCAAATAATATGTGTGATAAATTATTACATAAGTGACATGATTGAATAATAACCATAAAATTATTTCATAGATACCAAAATTGAATAAGTGATCAATGTGGTAAGAAAATATATAAAAAAAATAAATACAAAAAAAATAAAAAATAAATAATGTGAGTAAGTCCAGTTATTGTCCCAAAAAAACAAGAACCAAAATAAATGTACATATGAGCTCCTTCTTGGAATAGACTCACCGGGCTAGCAGACATACAGAGCAGCAAAGCAGAGGGCAGATATGCAGACAAACTGTGGTTCGGCAAGTAGGCACAAAAGCAGAGCTGAATAAACAAGCCAGTGGGATGAGAGGATCCAGGGAGCGATGCATGCACACAAGGCACAGTGATGTTCTTGGAGATATTGTACCGATAATAGAAGAGAGCAAATTTTAAAGTGTTGTAGAAGGATTTTTAAAATGCGCGCTCTGCCTGACTGTTCTAGTATGAGAACAAAAAACACCAGATACTTCTAGGGTTATGTTCATATAATAGATACTATGGTTTGCACAAAGATATATACAGAAGACATTGATTAAATGTACAGAAATATATACAAAAAGCATTGGTTAAGAACTGCCACTCATCTGTATATGGTCTAAATAAGAAGTATTTCATTATGATGAAAAAGCAGTACAAACAAAGTACATCAATACAATATCATAAATGTTGGTATTAGCATTCCTGTTGTCAAAAAATCCTTGACAATCAGAGATGTCAGAGGGGGGAGAGACAAAGGGAAAGGGAAAGGGAAAGACAAAGCAGGAGTTGCGAGGACACATGTAACCAAGGATGTCAAAGCATGTGTGGGTAATAGCAGGGAAGGTCCAAATACAGAGTAAGTGAGTGACCTTATTGTGTTTTTCCATAAATGAAGCCCTTAAGAATGGGGCAAAGAGATGGACTCATTCAGGCCCGGTGCCACAGTGGCATTAAGTCTGAAAATCCACCTTTGTTCATGCTGAAGTAATACTTTGTTCCAATCACCGCCTCGATCGTGTATGTGAATTTGATCGAGCGCGGTGAAGGAAACAGTAGGCATTTTATAATTGTGTACAGTTACAACATGGCGTCCTAAAGGCAAATAGTGGTTGCCAATCTGCATACAATATGTCACGTTCTGGGTACGGCGGGGAACAGGAGGTGGATCCCCTATGCCAATGAGGCGATAGCACGGGTTGTATTGGAGGACCGGTTCTAATGTGGCTACTGGTTTTCACCAGAGCCCGCCGCAAGGCGGGATGGACTTGTAGCGGCGGTAGCAACCAGGTCGTGTCTTCCAATAGCAACTCGACCCCACTGGCAGCTGAGACAGGCGCGGTACACAAGGATTAAGCAGAGGCAAGGTCAAACGTAGCAAAAGGTCAAGGCAGGTGGCAAGGTTCCTAGTCAGGGGCAACAGCAAAGATCTGGATACACTAATAGGAGCAAAACACAAAACGCTTTCACTGGGCACTAAAGGCAACTCAAGATCCGGCTAGGACAGGAAGGGGAAGTGGGTTTATGTAGGATTTGGGAAAACTGTAATTGGACCAGGCACCAATTGATTGTGCGCTGGCCCTTTAACTGAAGGCAGAGTCGCGCGCGCGCGCCTGGGGAGCGGGGGCGTGCGCACGCCGGAAGGATCCGAAGGGGACAGGTGAGGGGAGCGGGATGCGATCCCCGGGCGGGCCGTGGATCGCATCCCGGAGACAAAGCAGCGCCTGCGGTCAGGGGAGCTGACCGAGGCGCTGCAGGGCAGAGGACGCCGTGAGCGCTCCGGGGTGGATGGGATACCCGGAGCGCTCGGCGTTACAGTACCCCCCCCCCTTGGGTCTCCCCCTCTTCTTGGACCTCCCCCTCCTCCTGGAACCCAAGAACCTGCAGATGAGATCCTTGTCAATGATGTTACCCTCAGGTTCCCAGGACCTCTCCTCAGGCCCACAGTTCTCCCAGTCAACAAGATAGAAACGTTTACCTCGGACGGTTCTAGAGGCGAGGATCTCTTTAACGGAGAAGATGTCAGAGGATCCGGTGACTGGAGCAGGAGCGGTGACCTTGGGGGGAAAAGTGATTAAGAACAAAGGGTTTGAGGAGGGAAACATGGAAGGAGTTGGGGATGCGAAGGGAAGGAGGAAGATGCAGTTTGTAGGACACGGAATTGATCCGAGCCTTGATCTTGAATGGGCCGAGGTAGCGGGGACCCAACTTGTAACTGGGGATGTGGAACCTGATGTACTTGGAGGAGAGCCACACCCTATCGCCAGGGGAGAATACCGGAGGAGGTCTTCTTTTGCTGTCAGCATGTCTCTTCATGCGAGAAGAGGCCAGGGCAAGCGACATTTGGGTCTCTCTCCAGATGGACGACAGCTCTTGGGTGACTTCATCTACAGCGGGGACTCCGGAAGAAGTGGGGATGGGTAGGGGGGAAGAGGATGACGGCCGTAAACCACAAAGAAGGGTGATTGAGAGGAGGACTCAGACTCTTTCAAGTTGTAAGAAAATTCGGCCCAGGGCAGGAGGTCAGCCCAGTCGTCTTGACGGGCCGAGACAAAGTGTCGCAGGTAGGCCCCAAGGATTTGGTTGACTCTCTCCACTTGTCCATTGGACTGTGGGTGGTAGGCAGAGGAGAAGTCCAGTTTGACTTTCAGTTGACTGCAGAGAGCTCTCCAGAATTTAGATACAAATTGGACGCCTCTGTCCGAGACGATGTGGGATGGAAGTCCATGAAGACGAAAAATCTGAAGGAAGAAATGTTTCGCGAGTATAGGTGCAGAAGGGAGCCCTGGAAGCGGGACAAAATGTGCCATTTTGGAGAAACGATCCACGACCACCCATATGGTAGTGTGGCCGTGGGAAGGAGGGAGGTCCGTGATGAAGTCCATAGCTATGTGGGCCCAGGGTCGTTCAGGCACAGGCAGAGGGTGAAGAAGACCAGCAGGCTTTTGGTGAGGGGTCTTGTTTCGAGCACATATGGTACAGGCCTGTACGAAGTCCGTCACATCCTTTTTTAAGGAGGGCCACCAGTAATACCTGGAAATCAGTTGGGAGGATTTCTTGATTCCAGGATGACCAGCCAGATGAGAGGAGTGACCCCATTTGAGGACCTGAAGCCGAAGACGTGGAGGGACCAAGGTTTTCCCTGGAGGGACTTGCCGTAAGGAGGCCTGGGCTGAAGAGATCAGACACTCAGAAGGTACAATGTGTTGTACAGGAGACTCGGACTCAGAGGTATCAGTGGAACGAGAGAGGGCGTCAGCCCTGACATTCTTGTCAGCAGGACGGAAATGGATCTCAAAGTTGAAGCGGGCAAAAAACAACGACCACCTAGCTTGGCGTGGGTTTAATCGCTGGGCGGACTGGAGGTAAGAGAGATTTTTGTGATCAGTGAAGATCTTGATGAGATGAATGGACCCCTCAAGGAGATGTCTCCACTCCTCAAGTGCTAGCTTAATGGCCAGTAATTCACGGTCTCCGATGGAATAGTTCTTTTCAGGGGGGGAAAAGGTCTTGGAGAAAAAAACACAGGTGATGTTCTTGCCCTTGGAGTCTTTCTGGAGAAGCACGGCTCCAGCTCCCACAGAGGAGGCATCGACTTCCAGGAGGAACGTTTTGAGAGGGTCAGGCCTGGATAGAACGGGTGCAGAGGCAAAGGCAGACTTGAGGCGGTTAAATGCCTCATCAGCTTGAGGAGGCCAGGACCTCGGATTCGCATCTTTTTTGGTTAGTGCCACAATAGGCGCGACAATGGTGGAGAAGTGGGAAATGAACTGGCGGTAATAGTTGGCGAATCCGAGGAAACACTGGATGGCCCGTAGCCCGGTAGGACGTGGCCAGTTCAGGACGGCAGAAAGTTTCTCCGGGTCCATTTGGAGACCTTGTCCAGAGACCAAGTAACCCAGGAAGGGAAGACTGCAGCGTTCAAAGAGACATTTCTCTAGTTTGGCGTAAAGACGGTTATCACGGAGCTGTTGGAGCACTTGACGGACATGAAGACGGTGCTCCTCCAAGCTAGAGGAGAAAATCAGGATATCATACAGATAGACAACAACACAGGAGTACAGCAAATCTCTGAAAATCTCATTCACAAAGTCTTGAAAGACCGCAGGGGCATTGCATAAACCAAAGGGCATGACAAGGTATTCAAAGTGTCCGTCACGGGTGTTAAAGGCGGCTTTCCATTCATCGCCTTTACGAATACGGATGAGATTATATGCGCCCCGGAGGTCCAGTTTGGTGAAAATGCTTGCTCCGCGCAAACGGTCAAAAAGTTCTGAGATGAGAGGTAGTGGGTAGCGATTCTTTACAGTGATTTTATTAAGACTACGATAGTCAATGCAGGGACATAAGGACCCGTCCTTTTTGGCGACAAAGAAGAATCCTACTCCAGCAGGGGAAGAGGACTTGCGGATGAAACCTCTCTTGAGGTTCTCCTGGATGTACTCAGTCATAGCTTGTGTCTCCGGGATGGAGAGAGGGTAGATCCTGCCATGGGACGGGGTGGTTCCAGGGAGGAGATCAATAGGGCAATCAAAGGGTCTATGTGGCGGCAAGACCTCAGCTTGTTTTTTGCAAAACACATCGGAAAAGTCCTGGTAAGGCTTGGGAAGACTAGGCAGAGAGGCAGCGATGGAAACTTGTTTAATGGGCACCGCTTTGAGGCAATGCCTGTGGCAGGAAAGACCCCAACTTTTGATGTCCCCCGAGGACCAGTCGAGGGTAGGAGAATGAAGCTGGAGCCAGGGTAGGCCCAAAAGGATCTCGGAGGTACAGTTGGGTAACACAAAGAAGTCAATCTTTTCATAATGGAGAACTCCAATTCTCATGAGGAGAAGTTCGGTGCGATAACGCACGATACAGTTCAGATTTTGACCATTTACCGAGGTGATGAAAACTGGCTTGGCAAGACGGATGATTGGAACATTAAATTTGTTGACGAGAGAGGCTTCAATGAAGTTCCCCGCAGAGCCGGAGTCCAGAAAGGCTACGGCGGAGAAAGAGGATTTCTTGGTCAGAGAAATCCTCACTGGAATGGTCAGACGTGGAGAGGAAGAATCCACACCTAGCTAGGTGCGAGCGTTTCCCTGACGCTGAGGGCGGATTGAGCAGTCCTTTAAGAAATGGTCCGGGCTGGCGCAATACAGACATAGATTATGGTCTCGGCGGCGAGACCTCTCCTGTGTGGTCAGGCGAGACCGATCCACTTGCATAGCCTCCTCGGCGGGAGGCACAGGAACGGGTTGCAGAGGATTCTGGAAGAGAGGTTCCAGGCGAGGAAACCGCCTGACGCGAGCAAAGTCCTTCTCCTGGCGTAACTCTAGGCGTCTCTCGGTATAACGCATGTCAATGCAGGTGGCCAGCTGGATTAGCTCAGACAGGGTAGCAGGAATCTCACGTGTGGCCAGCACATCTTTGACATGACTAGATAGACCTTTTTTGAAGGTCGCGCAGAGGGCCTCATTGTTCCAAGAGAGTTCAGATGCCAAGGTGCAGAACTGAATGGCGTAATCGCCCACAGAAGAATTCCCCTGGACAAGGTTCAGGAGAGCCGTCTCGGCTGAGGAAGCCCGGGCTGGCTCCTCGAAGACACTACGAACCTCAGAAAAGAAGGCTGGAACTGAAGCTGTGGCAGGGTCGCCACGGTCCCAAAGCCCAGGCCAGGGCCTTATCAGATAGCAGGCTAACCACGAACGCCACCTTTGACCGTTCTGTGGGGAACTGGTCCGACAACATCTCCAGATGGAGGGAACACTGGGATAGAAACCCTCGGCACAGCTTGGGGTCCCCATTGAATTTGTCAGGAAGGGACAGGCGGATTCTAGCGGCAGCAGCTCGCGGTGGAGGAGATGTAGGAGCTGGCGGTGGGGCTGGCAGAAGCTGCTGTAACATAGCAGTCAATTGCGCCAATTGCTGTCCCTGTTGAGCGACCACCGTGGTCAGATCCGAAAGGCTAGGCAGCGGGACCTCAGCGGGATCCATGGCCGGATCTACTGTCACGTTCTGGGTACGGCGGGGAACAGGAGGTGGATCCCCTATGCCAATGAGGCGATAGCACGGGTTGTATTGGAGGACCGGTTCTAATGTTGCTACTGGTTTTCACCAGAGCCCGCCGCAAGGCGGGATGGACTTGTAGCGGCGGTAGCAACCAGGTCGTGTCTTCCAATAGCAACTCGACTCCACTGACAGCTGAGACAGGCGCGGTACACAAGGATTAAGCAGAGGCAAGGTCAAACGTAGCAAAAGGTCAAGGCAGGTGACAAGGTTCGTAGTCAGGGGCAACAGCAAAGATCTGGATACACTGGTAGGAGCAAAACACAAAACGCTTTCACTGGGCACTAAAGGCAACTCAAGATCCGGCCAGGACAGGAAGGGGAAGTGGGTTTATGTAGGATTTGGGAAAACTGTAATTGGACCAGGCACCAATTGATTGTGCGCTGGCCCTTTAACTGAAGGCAGAGTCGCGCGCGCACGCGCGCCTGTGGAGCGGGGGCGCGCGCACGCTGGAAGGAGCCGAAGGGGACAGGTGAGGGGAGCGGGATGCGATCCCCGGGCGGGCCGTGGATCGCATCCCGGAGACAAAGCAGCGCCTGCGGTCAGGGGAGCTGACCGAGGCGCTGCAGGGCAGAGGACGCCGCGAGCGCTCCGGGGTGGATGGGATACCCGGAGCGCTCGGCGTTACACAATAAATGTGCTTGGACATGCGTCTGTGGAACTCCTGCTTTGTCTTTCCAATATAAAACGCCCCACATTCGCACGACATCATATATACAATCCCTCGAATTTGACAATTTGCGAAATGCGAGGGGTGGAAAGTTTCCCCATCGGGGAGAGAGAATGTTTTTTCACGTTTAATGTATCTGCAGCATGAGCAATGACTACAGGAAAAGGAACCCAAAATGGAACAATGTTTGAGCCTTTTGGACTCATTCTTGAATTTGCTCTGTACAAGTTGGTCATGCAGTGAGGTGGCCCGTCTAAAGGTAATCGCAGGAATGGCAGAAATAAAGTTATTGACCTTCGGGTCGTCCATCAGAATGGGCCAGTGCTGTAGGAAATTTTTTTTGATAATGTTGTGTTGCTTGGAGAATCTCATAATGATTCTGGTTGGATCAAAACCGGAGTCATTTTTGACTCTCTTTTGTGAGAGCAGGTTAGGCCGGAGTTGTGCAAGGGTTCGATTGTAAGCCTTGCTTAAACATGACCGGCTGTACCCACGTGCCAATAGTCTAGACTGAAGTTTGCCTGCCTCGATGTTAAAAAGTGAGTCATTGGAGCAGTTCCTGCGTAGACGTAGTTTACGACACTTGGATGAGTTAAAATAAACTGAGTTACCTAACGCAGTTACTTTAGAGGGTAATGAGTAATCTAACTGATTACTTTTCCCCTCGTGGTAACTCAGTTCCCATTACTTTGGCTTAGTTACCCCAATTACATCTACCACCACTAGATGGCAGTAGTGTAATTCCGGTGTCCTGCCGAAAAAGTTCCCCCGCCGGATAAGGACCCCCTGTACTGCGCAGGCACAGCGCTTGCGCAGTACAAAGGACTACGGAGCTTCCGAAAATTGCCGAACCTAAACAGCTCTGAGTAAACTCTACACCGCGCACCTGCAGTTAACATGTAATTGTACGAGGCGATGCCGCACACTCCTGATGCTCGTGCTACTCTGCAAGGGGCGTCTATTTTGTAAGTAAGGGGCGGGTCTAGTATTACTGTAACCAAGGGGCGCATTTATTATTATTGTTATATATCGAGCTCTGCCCATTAATTTAACATTCGCCCTCTTCTGTAGCCACCCGCCCCTTACACGATATAATAATAGACCCACCACTTGCTTACACGCTATAACAGATCTGCCCCTTGGTTAGAGTAATAATAGAGCAGCCCCTTGGTTACACGATATATAACAATAATAATGAATGCGCCCCTTGGTTACAGTAATACTAGACCCGCCCCTTAGTTACATGTATAGAATATTTAAAAAAGTCAGTTACTTTGCTGCGTAACTAATTACTTTTCCAAAGTAGTAACTGAGTTACTAACGCAATTACTTTTTGAGAGAAGTAATTTGTAACTTAACCAATTACTTTTTTAAAGTAAGATGACCAACACTGCACAACACACCCCAAAACCCTGCAATCTGTATATAGCGCACCCCTAAATCTTGAACTATGTATGTAGCGCACCCCTCAACCCTGAATTCTGTATGTAACGCACCCCTCAAACCTGCAATATGTATGTAGTGTACCACTCAACCTTGCACTCCATACAAAGCTCACTCTGTACATAGCTCACCCTCAACACTGCTCTACTGCAGGTGGCTTGATTAGTCATTTATTTCTGGGAGCCTGTCCTCAGGGATACTGCTTACATTGGACTCTGTGCCAACCTGCACTCAATTAACCTTCATAGTTGTATGTACTCTGCTCTGCTCATTGCTAATAGCAAGTTCTAGGAGTTTTCTGTCTATTGGTGGGTCCCCTCACCTCCCCAGTCCATGGTGTGCAAACAGTGGGGAGATGATGTGCTGTAACCTTTAGCAATCACTGCCTGATCTGCTAAAGTAAACTGGTTTTGGGTCTGGGGGGGGGGGAGCTGTAGGGCCCAAAGAAAATGTTTGCCCAGGGTTCAATCAATATTAAAGATGGCCCTGACTGAACTCCACCTGCACTACCCTTGGCTTGTCCCCCTGCTTCTGTCTGCTCCATTGGATGCTGCTTCACTGATCAATTCCAGACCTGGCTTGTTTCCTGACCATGCTCCTGCCTGTGCCCTGTACCTGATCCATCATGTCTGTGTATGACCTAGCCTGCCTGACACTGCCTGCTGTCATCAGTACCTGCCTACCGCCCTGCTGTTCCAGATGACCTACAGTCTGCCGCTAGCAAAATTCCGCCCCTTGTTTTACCCCACAGCACCCAAAGACGCACCAGAGGTTCACCTAATAAAGGGTAATATTGTTGGGGGAAGCAGCCTGGAATTGTCCTCAAAAATTATGACAAAAAATAAAATCATTTAGTATATTGCTAATATTTCTTTATAGGAAAATTAGGCATATTCCAAACTTCCAACCTGTTGTGGGCGATTAACCACGGAATCCAGTGAAAAGGAAAGAGCGGTGAACCGGGGTTGGGCTCTCATTAATGAGAGCCCACCTGCCTGTTGCAGTTTTCAGATAGGCTGTTTCCTTTCCGATGAACCGGGCGGATGTGGAAGTTCCAAGATTGCGGAGGATGACTAGACGCGTTTATGTGTGAGGTCACATCCGCTGCTTGGTTTTCGGACATGCGCAATGGCGCTGTATAATGCGTCCACACCCGCCTGTGTTCTGCCGAGATGGTTCCCCTCGGCGGATCAGTGCAGATCTGTACTGCGCATGCGCAGTGAAATTTCCGAAAATTGCCAAAGCTAAACAGCTGGAAGTGAAGTGTACACCGCGCACGCGCAGTCGGTGTACGAGGCGATGCCGTACGCTCGCGCTACTCTGCAAGGGGAGTCTAACTAAGGGGCGGGTCTATTACTGTAAGCAAGGGGCAAAGGCAAAATAAAAAGAAATCGTTTAGCTCTGGATATAGAAGAGAGTAATAGAAAACGTGTGTTTTTAGAGTGCTATCTGGTGTTTTTCCTTTCAATTAGGAGTGTATTTTTTTAAATTTTTTTTTTTTTTTAAAACAAACAAAATCAGCTGTGCGGTGTACACTTCACTCGCATCTGTTTCGGTTCGGCAATTTACGGAAGATGCCTAGTCGTTCGTACTGCGCCTGCGCAGTACAGAGAGGAACCAATCCGCCAGGGGAACCAACTCGGCAAGACACCGGCAACGTCAGACGCGGCGGGACGGAGGGAGATAAAAACATTCCAGCACCCTACACTGACAGGGTAATGCGATCCGTAAGAGAGGTTCTTTTATCTCCCTTCTTCCCCCTTCAGCCCTTCAGTCCAGCTTTATTGTGACCTCTTCTATGATTAGTAAGTATTCTCTGGGAAATGTTTTCCTCGTTCTAACCGGTATGTTGATTGAGTTGATAACCTTGGATGTTCAGTAGCCTGCTTATGCAGGTAGGAGAGGGGTGGTTTGTCTCTGGAGATTTTTAATACCACCTGATCCCTGTGGGCTCTGAATCTCCTCTTTTTTCCTTCCTTTTTCCTCCCTTTTTCTTTCTTTTTTTATTTCCTCTACGCTCTCTCCCAACCCCAGTCCACCCCTCTTTCCTTTTCACTGATTCTGTGGTCAATCGCCCAAAACAGGTTGGAAGTTTGAAATATGCCTAATTTCCCTATAAACGAATATTAGCAATATACTAAATGATTTTTTTTGTCATAAGTTTTTAGGACAATTCCAGGCTTTCCCCCAACAATATTACCCTTTATTAGGCGAACCTCTGGTGCATTTTTGGGAGCTTTGGGGTAAAACCAGGGGTGCAATTTTCTATCTCCAGTCCATTTGCGTTTTTTGTCCGTGGTATAAGATCATCCCTCCCTTCTGGGACGGCAGACCATATTGGTTCCATTTTTCATTTCGAATTGAGGTAAATATTTTACCTTATTCTCTATTTATATACGTTACGGGATTATCTAATACTATCTAACATTACGCAAATATTTAAATTTATTCTCTCTTTGGTTACAATAAAAGGTCTTTCCATTTCTTGTAAATCCTGGCTTCGGTCTATGCATCTAACAAATTAAGGAAAATTGTTGCGCATACTTACCGTAATTTCTCTTTCCTGGATCCTCCCCATGTCAGCCTACTATGGGTCAGCTCCGCTCCCTCTGACCCCTCCAGGATCACCTTTTTTCTAGCCCATAAAGGGCGGCTGTTGGACCAGGTCAACGTTCCAACACCCTTCCTCGCGACGGATGATAGGGTGGGAATCCCCGGCTGACATGGGAGGATCCAGGAAAGGAAAATGACGGTAAGTATGGGCAACAATGTTCCTTATTCCTGGACCTCCCCATGTCATCCTACTATGGGATGTACCAAGCTACCTTCAAAATGGGAGGGTACCGCTGACGAAGTCCACAGGACGTAACGTGCGTACGGGGGAGGAGCTATCGCTTATGCCAGTCACCCGCGCTCCATCACGCTATACACAGTGGCTTTACACCGCTGATGTTTTTTAGTTATTTGTTTTCATTGTGCTCTATGTATGTGCTGTATTCAGTGCAGATGCCTGCTTGCCCTAATTGCTTGTACAGCCTATACTCATCAGAGCTCTAATTGAGTTACTGGGCTCCACTGCTGTGCTGTTTTTTATGCAGAGGCTTGCATGCTTCAACTGTCTGTGCAGTCCTTTATATCCATTGGAGCTTCAGTGTTATCCCCCCTTTTTAAATAAAACAAGATTTTTATACAGTCTGCACTGAGATTGCATCTTTTATTTTTTCTTGGGCATTAAACCTGCATAATCATCTCATGGTGGATCATCTTGGTTGGAGCCGCATCCTCAGGATAGTTCTGGTGTCCTGGTCATCACACACCTTTGGATTTTCTCCTGGTTGGATCGTTATCGCACCATCATCCCACGAATGGGTCCATGCGTTTTTGATTATCACATTTGGTAAGAGTACCTTTTCCGTTTGGTGGAGGATTGTCACTGTGAAACTTACTGAAAGTCTACAGTCACTGGGTGTTCTCATCCACATCACTCTACACATTGCTAATTGGATATGAACTTTTATATTCCATTTTTTATATGTTTTGCGCTGCACTTTCTTTTTTTACAGATAGGGTGGGAATCCCCGGCTGACATGGGAGGATCCAGGAAAGGAAAATGACGGTAAGTATGGGCAACAATGTTCCTTATTCCTGGACCTCCCCATGTCATCCCACTATGGGATGTACCAAGCTACCTTCAAAATGGGAGGGAAGAAAAAAAAAACACGGAGAGAGAACTGCCGCTAAACAAATTTAATGGTCGACAGCCACAGAAATAACAGATGAACCAAACCTTTCTGTAGGAGAGAGGGCTACATTCAGCCTATAATGCTGGATGAAAGTGTTGGGCGCGCTCCAGCTCGCTGCTCTGCATACTATCTCGGGGGACACCTTTGCATAAGCTGCCCATGATGCTGCCATACCCCTAGTTGAATGCGCTCTCAACTCCGCAGGAGAGGGAAGGCCCAGTGACTCGTAGTTCATCGACCAGTTCATGTGAAAAGCCGTAGAGACCTTTGGTAGAAAGCTAGGAACCGGTCTGAGAATAATCTTGTCGGGGGAAAAAATCACACAAAAAGGCTCTTTGAATGAAAAGGCGCCTAATTCGGAAACTCTCCTAGTGGAGGCTATGGCCAGCAGGAATACTGTACTCAATGTTAAGTGAAATAAAGAACAGGATGATGTTGGGTCAAAAGGATGAGCCAACAAGGCTTTTAAGACCAGAATCAGGTCCCATTTGGGAAAAAACTACTTTAGGGGAGGTCTGATCTTAATGGCTGCCTTCAGGAAACGGGCCTCGACCAGCTCCAATGCCCACCTGGAATTCGTTATTGCTGAAAGGGCCGAAACCTGGACCTTCAGGGAATTATAAGCCAGGCCATCATCCAGCCCCTGCTGGAGAAACTCCAAGATGTTTGAGACTGAAGGAGATTCGGGCTCCCAGCCCTTTTCCACAGCGACACGACAGAAAGCCTTCCATACTCAGTGATAGGTCGTGTTCGTAGATTTTTTACGAGACTGCAACAAGGTGTTCATCACTTTCTCTGAGAAGCCTAAATTCTTCAGAGACCTCCTCCTCAATTTCCACGCCACTAGCCTCAGCCTCCGACATATTCCGTTCTGGAGCAGGAGATCCCGACAACATGGCAGCGGGATTGGTTGACACATTTTCATTCTCCACACCAGCGTGAACCAAGGCCTTCTGGGCCAAAACGGTAGAAATGCTATGGCTGTGACTCTCTCCCTGTGAATCTTCAATAGGGTCCTGAGGATTAAAGGAAGCGGAGGGAACACATACACCAGGGGGAAGTCCCACGGTTTGGACAGGACATCTTGGCTGTAAGCTTGTGGATGGTATGTTCTGGAGAAGAAGCAAGGAAGCTGGGCGTTCCTCCCTGATGCCATGAGGTCTATTACAGGTAACCCCCAGATCCTGAAGATCCTCTGCAGGAATTTCGGTTTCAAGGCCCACTCGCCGGGATCTAAAAAGCTTTGACTCAAATGGTCTGCTAAGGCATTCTCGGGGCCCGGGAGATATGCTGCCGTCAGGGAAATAAGGTTCTTCTCTGCCCACTGGAATATCTGGCATGCAACCTGAAGTAGGACTCGGCTCCTGGTGCCCCCCTGACGGAACACATAAGCGACAGTGCTCTTGTTGTCGGACAATATTTTGACCGCTCAATCTTTCAAAAGTGTCTGGAAGGCTAGAAGAGTGCACAACTTGACTTATCAACCTCGGAATGCGTATCCTCTGAATCAGGGAGTGACGATTCCATTGGAGAAGGAAATTACACTGAAAAGTCCTTCTCCACCTGGCCCATGGCACTACCGGGATCGTGGCTGATAATACTCAGAGATAGCGCATGCATTCTCTTGCTGCATGGAATAAACTGGTCATTACTCTCCTGGTTTGGATCTGAATATCCTGAATTTTCGACCCCGTTTTGTGTCGAACTTTACCCCCAGGTATTCTAAAACTTTTGTGTTGGCTGCATCTGGCTTTTTCGATGATTGACTAGCCAGCCGAACCGGGCCAGCGTTTCACAGGTGAGGGCCACATGTCGAAGGAGAAGTTGTTCTGAAGACGCTAGTAGTAACAGATCGTCCAGATAATGAAAAATTTGAACGTCTCTGACTCTGAGGGTGGCGATGACGGCTGAAAGCAGTTTCGAAAATGTTCTGGGTGCTGTGCACAGGCCAAACGGGAGGCACCGAAACTGGTAATGAGCGCCTACCACCGCAAACCTGAGGAACCGATGATGAGCTGGATGGATGGGAACATGTAAATAGGCGTCCGCCAAGTCTATTGAGGCCATCCAGTCTCCCCCTTTCACCACGGAAATGATCTTCTCCACAGACTCCATCTTGAAAGGTGGGACCCTCCTGTATGAATTTAGAGCTATCAGATCTAACACTGGTCTGAAACCCCCAGGAGCTTTCGTCAGCAGGAACAATGGGGAATAAACTCCTAGACCCAGTTCTTGTCTTGGCACAGGGACGATGGCCTTTGCTGTCAGCAATCCGTTTATATAATCTTGCAAACACTGTCTCTTCGGAGAAGTCGGAACTCTGGTTTCCATAAACAGGGACTGCGGGGGTCTTGACCCAAACTCGAGACGATAGCCGTCCCGAATTTTGGCCAACACCCATGTGTCCCAAATTTCGTCCGCCCAAACCCCCTCGAACTGAGTGAGCCTCACTCCCATGTGAGGGCCTTGGGCGGAGAAACCTTCAAAAGGTCTTATCGGAGGATTTTGGGGCTTGGCCCTGCTTGGACTTGGTAGCCTTCGGAAAGGATGAACCAGCTGGCCTCCATTGCCTGGACAATGGCCTACCAGGCCTGTAGGAACTTGCTTCCTTAAAATTCTCCCTGGACCTTCTTGCTGGGCGAAAGGGCTGCCGCTGTCTCCTTCTTTCTTGTGGAATTAACCCTGATTTACCTCCGGATACACATTCGATCGCAGATTCCAAGGGTTTACCGAAAAGCAGTTTCCCATCGAAAGGCACCGAACATAGACTCTGTTTTAAAGAATTTTCCACCGCCCAGTGTCTTAACCACAATGCTCTTTGAGCTGTCATGGAGTGGGCCATGATTTTCACCATCATTCTGACCTGGTCAACGGCCGCTTCAGCCAGAAATTTGACAGCTGTTTTCACGAATTGCAGGGGCGAAGAAACCACCAGATCCAAGCCCCTCCCCAGAACAACCATCCAACTTTGACACCCAAGTTTTGAGAGCCGCTGCTACAGAGGTAAGGGCCAACGCCGGCCTGCACGCCACCCCTGCTACTGAATATAATCTCTTCAGATTCGTATCCACTCTCTGATCCATGGGATCTCTAAAAGAGACTGAATCCTCTAACTGTAGAGTGATATGACGGGCCAAACGCTGCAGTGAGGCATCCACCCTGGGGGTAGTGTCCCATAACTCTGCATCCTTCACACTGAATGGATATAGCTTCGAAAATCTGTTGTTGACTGTAAAGCTCCTTTCTGGCCTTGCCCATTCATCCTCCAGAATTTCCCGGATCTCAAAGATGAGGGGAAAAGAAGGCAAAGGTTTTTTCAATTCCGGATAGTATTTCTGTTGTTTTTTTGGAGGAGGAGTCTCCTCCTGATCGGACTGAGATTCAGAGAGCTCCCCGCAGATCTCATCGGTCATACATTGAAGCTGGTAGGCCTCCTCGCTAGTAAAATATTTTTTTGCCATACTGGTGGCTGGTGAGGCTGCACTGCAGAGCACTGTGGTGGGCACTGATGTGGCACTGGTGGGCACTGATGTGGCACTGATGGGCACAGGTGGCACTGGTGTGCACTGTAGTGGCTCTGGTTGCACTGGTGTGGCTCTGGTGGAACTGATTAGCACACAGGTGGCACTGGTGGGCACACAGGCGGCACTGATGTGGCACTGCAGTGGCGCAGATGAGCACTGATGGGCACAGGTGGCACTGGTGTGGCAAAGAGGTGGCACAGGTGGTACAGATGACAGATGGCACTGTTGTGGAACTGCTGGGCACTGCTAGATAAAATACAACTCACTGTTTGGCACAGGATTGTTCTCCTCTCACGCTGTATCGGTGTGAGGAGAGGAGAGCGATGAACTTGTGATGACCCTGCTCACTGTCATTGTTGACATTTGTAATCGCTCTGTCACTGGACGGAGCGATCACGTGGTAAAGGGCCGCTGTCATTGGCCCTTTACCGCGATCCGTGTTGCGCTGGGTCCCGTGAACCCGGCGAGCGCGGATGTTCCCGTGTGCGTGCCCCAGGAGGCGCCCGGGAACGATTCTCCGGGAGGACGTCATTCTATGCCCTCCCAGAGTTAACAAACCGCCCTGTAGGCGTCATTCGGCTATGGGCCGGTTATTAAGTGGTTAAACTGAAGCATACATTTCTGCACCATGGAAACCCACCTCCTTGGGAGATTTACAGCCCGTCTGGGGGGGGGGGGTCTTCTGTGCCGGGAGAGGCTTAACCCGGTCAGGGCATGAATTCGGCCCGGACTCCTCCACTCTTAATTACTGTTTTTTTTTTTTTTTTTTAATGGCGTCCGGAGCGAGGACAAAAAAAGAACATTGACCTGGTCCGACAGCCGCCCTTTATGGGCTAGAAAAAAGGTGGTCCTGGAGGGGTAGCTGACCCATAGTAGGCTGACATGGGGAGGTCCAGGAAAGTGTTTTATGAATACAAGCATCATTTGCATAAAATGTACTCTATAAAATGTATGATTTTCTCTCTATAAAATATATATAGGTATGTCCTATTGCCATGTGATTTTATTCATGGCAATTTTTAAGCATATCCATTTACAATTGTTGTTTTCTTTTATAGTCTATAATACTTCATGCAACTCTTTCAAAAACTCCTGAAGAAGCTCCTCGCGAAGCATGTAGAGTAAAAAGTGGCTGTATATGTTCAAAGAAACAATACGTGATTCTTGTAAATGCTTACTGCGATTTTAAAGAATTGTTTAAATAAAATGTATATTTTTTTCAAATTAATTGTTCACGCTATATCTTGGTACCTTAAAAGACCTGCCTGCCCTTTCTCTCTTTATTCTTATATGAATGGGATGTGGTACTGAATTTCGATTTTTTTTATTTTTTTTGTCACCCAGTTCTCAAATACATATTCCCTGGAGTACCAAAACCTAATAGGATCTTAATGACACTCTCTAAAGCTGGCCATAGATGGTTCAACTCAGGGACTAGCCAAGATTCAAACCATCTATCGGCAGGCTGATTATACCCAAATAAATTGATCGATCAACTTGGGTACAACCAGCCTGGTGGATTTTTCATGCAATTTATTGCCAGCAGTTATAGCCGCTAGCAAAAATCGATGTGTTCTCCCGACCGGGTTGGCTCCCTCTGCACCCCCCTCCCCACTGGGAGAACACAATAGCTCCATTAGAGGGATTTCCCCATCAACACTCAATGTGTTGATAGAAAAAATTGAGTGATCTTCTTTCCTGCAACCCGTGGGTACAGGAAAGAAACATGCTTCATCTACTGTATGGCTGGCTTAAGTTGACTTTCGGTGAGTTTGAGGTAGTTTACTGGAAAGTGCCTATTTTATTGTGCTCTGTGTGTTAGACTAAAAAACACTGAGGGTTTAACACTACTTTAACCACTTGCTGTCTGGGGCAATTATGAAATTTCTAACATATATTTTAATATCAGTATTTCTTTGCTAGAAAATTACTTAACCCCCCCAAGAATGATCTATTTTCCAAACGCAAAGGCTATTCTGACTCCGTTTGCTGTGATAGTGACTGTCCCTTCCTGAGACCTCAATACCTGGTTTGAATATAGCATAGACACTCACTGTGGACAATTTTCATTAGATAGTTGAACTCAACACACACTTGGAATCAACAAAAGATCTTTATTACATGCAGAACCAGTGGCGTAACTAGAACCCTCAGGGCCCCGATGCAAGAAACCATGGAGGGCCCCCACCCCGACCTCCGGACAAAGCTCTTTACTCCGAGCCCGATGTTGGAACACCAGGGCCCGGTCACAAGTGGGTGGCTGCATATAAAGGAACCGATTTCTTCATTTTTATATAAAAACACACACATATATATATATATACACACACACATAAACCAGTGACAGCTGGTGCCCCAAATTTTTAGGGGGGCGCAAGCAAACTGAAAAATTCAGAAATAAAAACATCAATTGCAGCCACTGTGCCATCAAACGCCACCACTGTGCCATCAAATGTCGCCACTGTGCCATCAAATGTCGCCACTGCGCCCATCAAATGTCGCCACTGCGCCCATCAAATGCAGCCACTGTACCATCAAACGCCACCACTGTGCCCATCAAATGTCGCCACTGCGCCCATCAAATGCAGCCACTGTGCCATCAAACGCCACCACTGTGCCATCAAATGTCGCCACTGTGCCATCAAATGTCGCCACTGCGCCCATCAAATGTCGCCACTGCGCCCATCAAATGCAGCCACTGTACCATCAAACGCCACCACTGTGCCCATCAAATGTCGCCACTGCGCCCATCAAATGCAGCCACTCTACCATCAAACGCCACCACTGTGCCCATCAAATGCCGCCGCTGTGCCATCAAATGCCGCCACTGTGCCATCAAATGCCGCCACTGTGCCATCAAATGCCGCCACTGTGCCATCAAATGCCGCCGCTGTGAATCCCCACCGCCCACTCGCACACCCACTCACATGCATGCACACCCCCACACATATGCATGCACCCCCCCCCCCACACACACCCTCACACACACACATGCATGCACACCCCCACACACATGCATGCACACACATGCACACAGGGCTGGTGCAAGGATTTTTGACACCCTAGGCGAAACCTCATTTTGCCGCCCCATTTGACTCCACCCCCTTTGCCCTGCCCATGTATACCCCACCTTTTTATAGATTGCTACCATTTTGGGGGGGCAGAGTCAGTCATTGAGCCTGGAGGTGGTGGGGGGGGGGGGCATTGGTACGGCGCCCCTGACTGATGTGTGCTCTAGGCCGGCCATGTACATAGGGATATGTACACAGATAATCAAGGCACCTATCAGTGCCCATGGGCACTGAGTGCCACCCCCATGAGTGCAACCTATCAATGGGAACCCCTCATAATGGGCACATCAGGTGTACAGACCCAGGAACTCAGCAAAGGGATGGTGGGAACCCCTCATACTGGGCACAGCGGGGGTACAGACCCGGGAACTCAGCACAGGGATGGTGGGAACCCCTCATACTGGGCACAGCAGGGGTACAGACCTGGGAACTCAGCACAGGGATGGTGGGAACCCCTCATACTGGGCACAGCAGGGGTACAGACCTGGGAACTCAGCACAGGGATGGTGGGAACCCCTCATACTGGGCACAGCAGGGGTACAGACCTGGGAACTCAGCACAGGGATGGTGGGAACCCCTCATACTGAGCACAGCGGGGGTACAGACCTGGGAACTCAGCACAGGGATGGTGGGAACCCCTCATACTGGGCACAGCGGGGGTACAGACCTGGGAACTCAGCACAGGGATGGTGGGAACCCCTCATACTGGGCACAGCAGGGGTACAGACCTGGGAACTCAGCACAGGGATGGTGGGAACCCCTCATACTGGGCACAGCGGGGGTACAGACCTGGGAACTCAGCACAGGGATGGTGGGAACCCCTCATACTGGGCACAGCAGGGGTACAGACCTGGGAACTCAGCACAGGGATGGTGGGAACCCCTCATACTGGGCACAGCAGGGGTACAGACCTGGGAACTCAGCACAGGGATGGTGGGAACCCCTCATACTGAGCACAGCGGGGGTACAGACCTGGGAACTCAGCACAGGGATGGTGGGAACCCCTCATACTGGGCACAGCGGGGGTACAGACCTGGGAACTCAGCACAGGGATGGTGGGAACCCCTCATAATGGGCACAGCGGGTGTACAGACCTGGGACCTCAGCACAGGGATGGTGGGAACGGGGGGGGGCGCATTTACTAGAACTGATTGTCTGTATTTTCTTCCTGCAGCTGCTGACTGCTGGTGGAAGGGAGAGTTTTCCAGGGTGGTCACCAGCAGAAGAAACATAAAGAGAGCCGACACACTGCCCGCCCTGATATCAGTTATAGCATTGTGTAGCTGGACACTAATCACTCACCCACATCCTCTGCTTCCAACATGATGCACACCCCCCCCCCCCCCCCACACACACACACACACACCCCCACACCCCCCCCCACACACACACACACACGCATGCACACACCCCCACACACACACATATAAACACACATACAGTAGATAGTCTTTTTAAAAAAAACGGCAGACATTTACCTTCTTCCTGCCGGGTACTGCACTGTAGGGGGAGATAAAGAGCACAGCACAGCACACGAGGTATGTGAGGAGCTCCCTGCACAGATTGCAATTCGGCTGAAGATCGGGGAGCTCCTCACAGCCTCCCCTCCTATCAACGAGTACTTGGGGGCCTCAAAGGCCCCCTGCAGCAAGGGGCCCGGTCGCCATGGCGATCTTGGCGACCCCTATAATTCCGCCACTGTGCAGAACGCTGTGACGATACAATAAGATGTGGTAGACTTTAGCTGAATGTCCTTGATAGGGATGAGCTTCGTGTTCGAGTCGAATCCATGTTCGACTCAAACATCATCTGTTCGCCCATTCGGCGAATTCCGAACGTTGTGGTATGTTCGCACCAAATTCGAGTGGTGCGTCACGGCCCATAATTCACTGCGGCATCGCAGTGCATTGCTGGCTGATGATTGGCCAAGCATGCACTATGACCCGCATGCTTGGCCAATCACAGCGCTGTCCGTACAGAGCCGTAATTCGCCAAAGCCAGGGTGGCTTTGGCCAATTATGGCTCAGGGGGTTTAGTACATGCCCCACACTATATAAGGCCGCCATTGCTGCTGGCCTTGTGTAGTATGTTGCGGCGGCAAGAGAGATAGACAGAGACAGTGTGATTTCATTTAAGAGATATGCACAGAGAGACAGTGTGATTTCATTTAATTTTGAAGCTGTTGCAAACACAGTGGGCAGGGCTCAAGTCCTGCGGGAACGCATGGGAACGGAGTTCCTGTACTTTTTCCACAACAGGAACTCGTTAGCAGCCGTGTCCTGCAAGACTTTGAAGTATGCGAGCTGTGTGGCAGGTGCTACACCAGCAGATGCCGACACAGCTCGCAATAGTAAGTGCCGCACACCTGACCATTCAGGCATTGTCAGTAGGGGGCCCCATAACAGCTTCCGCTTCGCTCTACCTGTCAATCACAGCTAGCTGACAGGTAGATCAGGTCCCTGCTGCTAAGAGATTGTATTTAGTCAGACCTCTCGTGATGCGCTCCTCCCCGCCGGCCCCTCCTGATTTTCTGTCTCCTCACCCTCCCCCCAGTCCCCTGCATACTTGCTCTGTGTGTCCCGCTGAATCCCCCCCTCCTCTATCTTCAGTGCCATATGATGAGAGAACCCAGAGAAGAAGCACAGCTATTCTGCTCACAGGACAAGCAGGGAGAGAGGTGAGCTAAGGGGTGGTAAGCTGAGCACAATACCTGGCAAAGTTTAATGCCAGGAGGGAAGTTTATGTGGAAATATGTGAAGGGTTGGAATAGCAGCGAGTGTGTGTTTGAGCCCTGCAGAGTTTGCAGCCCCCCAAGCTAACATACATCTAAGCATTCTGTCCAGATAATGTGCAGTTTAATTTATGACCTTTCCATTTAACCCTGTGTTATCCAAACTCTGTTCAATGAAAAGTGTAAACTCACCACATAAACACTCTATATACAAAATAAAATTCCCCAATAAAGATCAGAACATGATGTTCACATTTGCATGGAAGCACAATTGAATGAATGCTGATTATTCAGAGAATTACCGTATTTATGTTTATTGAGGAATGTTTTTTTTTTATGTACTAACAGTTAAGCTTCATACACACAATACGAAAATTGGATGAAAAATACCACTTTTGAAGCGCTCGTGCATATGAGCGTATGATTTTTTTTTTTTTCGGTGGGCAAGTGGATCTCGGATGGGAGTTCCCACACTTTTTTCCCCAGGACTTGACCCCTGACAGTGGGTGTATTGTGCCATCTGCACAGTGTACACCTGAAGCTACCCCAATTGCTGTTTTTTTCTGCGCATCCTATCCGTAGTCAGCTGTTGCAAATACAGTGGGTGTATTGTGCCATCTGCACAGTGTACACCTGAAGCTACCCAGATTCTAATAGATTCTACTTAACAACAAAACTACAGAGCCCCTGTCTTGTTTGCACCACCTGTATACTGCTGTTCAGAGTATATAGGGCCTGGGGGGCCCCCACACCTTTCCTTTTTTTAATTTGGGTACAGGGTTCCCCTTAATATCCATACAAGACCCAAGGGGGCTGTTAATGGGCGGGGGGGGGTACCATTTGTCTCACTGATTTTCATCCATATTGCTGGGACCAGACATTACATTAAAGCCGCAAGCAGTTTTAAAAGACTTTTATTCCTTTAAAAATTTTATTTTGTGCAGGGACTGTTCAAAGCACGGGAAACACGTGGCATACAGGCATACTATAGACACCCCCCAGGTACGATATTTAACCACTTAAGAACTGCCTCATGCCGATATATGTTGCCCTTTAAGAGCCCAGCCGTGGCTCGTGCGCTGCCGGTCCTGAGCTCCGTGACCGTGGGACCCGCGGACCCGATCGCCGCCGGTGTCCCGCGATCGGGTCACAGAGCTGAAGAACTGGGAGAGGTAAGTGTAAACAAACCTCTCCCCGTGCTTCCTAGTGAGGCTGTCCCTGATCGTCTGTTCCCTGTCATAGGGAAAGACGATCAGTGATGTCACACGCCAAGCCACGCCCCCTACAGTAAAAAAAAAACCCACACAGGTCACACTTAACCCCTACACTGCCCCCTAGTGTTTAACCCCTTCACTGCCAGTGACATTTTTACAGTAATCAATGCATTTTTAATCGCTGTATTAATGCAAATGGTCCCAAAAATGTGTCAAAATTGTCCGACGTGTCCGCCATAATGTCGCAGTCACAATAAAAATCGCTGATCGCCGCCATTACTAGTAAAAAAAAAAATATTAATAAAAATGCCATAAATCTATCCCCTATATTGTAGACGCTATAACTTTTGCGCAAACCAATCAATAAACGCTTATTGCGATTTATTTTTTCCAAAAATATGTAGAAGAATACGTATCGCCTAAACTGAGGAAAACAATAGTTTTTATATATTTTTTTGGGGGATATTTATTATGGCAAAAAGTAAAAAATATTGCATTTTTTTTCAAAATTGTCGCTCTATTTTTGTTTATAGCGCAAAAAATTAAAAACCGCAGAGGTGATCAAATACCACCAAAAGAAAGCTCTATTTGTGGGAAAAAAAGGACGCCAATTTTGTTTGGGAGCCACATTGCACAACCATGCAATTGTCAGTTAAAGCGAGGCAGTGCCGAATCGCAAAAAGGGGCCTCTAGCTGCAAATTGGTCCGGTCTAAAAGTGGTTAAAGGAATATTTCACTTTTTTTTTTTCCACTTTAAGCATAAATAAAATCAGTGCTCCCAAAAAAACTGCCATTTTAAAAAGTTTTTTTTGCATTGATACATGTCCCCTGGGGCAGAACCCGGGTCCCCAAATCCTTTTTAGTACAATAACTTGCATAATAGCCTTAAAAATGAGCACTTTTGATTTTGAACGTTCGAGTCCTATAGACTTTAATGGGGTTCTAAAGTTTGCGCAAATTTTCGGTCCATTCGCAGGTTCTGGTGCGAACCGAGCCGGGGGAGTGTTTGGCTCATCCCTAGTCCATTCTCCTGCTGGTGGTAGAAAATCTCTTTATGAAGTACACAGATAAACAGAGTTCAGTTCCCAAAGGGCAAGAGCAATCAGTTTAGTGTTTTTTCAGAAGAAAGTCTTTATAGTACTTTGTCTTGTGACCTTCACTTGTCCATTGCGTACCTTGCTGTCATCATTAGGTGTGAATCCTAAAGACCAGTCCGTTCTTTTAGTATCCAGCAGAAACCTTGGACCTGTTGACCAGGAAGAATCCCTGCAAAGGCACTTGTTGATACTTGCCTGGTGGCAGTGCAGGGACAAAGTCATATTTAGAGCTCAGGGTGAACATGTCAAACTCAAATCCCCCCCCCCCCAATTTATCCTCTTAGCACATATACCCCTAATCATTACTACTAGAACAAGTCCCCCCCCCTCTACCATATGACCTCTTCTAGCACAAATCCCTCCTCCTAGCACAAATCATCCTCCCAACCCCCCTTCCCAACACAAATCCCCACTCCTAGCACCCCCCTCCCCCAAATTTCCCCATCTAAAACAATTCTTACCCCTGCTGTCCCCCAAATTTCCCCTCCCAACACAAATCCCCAACCCCCGATCACCTTGCAGCGTGCCCGCCCAGCTCACATAATACCACAGTGCCCAGGGCAGTCGCCCCTCCTACCCATCCCTCGTCCCAGCCCTGCAGGATTGATGTCCAGTGGATCATAATGCCAGTGTTCAGGCATGAAGGATTTTCTAATCTTTTCTACTTGCTTGCTGATGTAGATAAAGGAGCGTTTTGTCTGGTTACATATGTAGCCCAGAACAACTTTGCTTTCTGTGTATAATTTTGCAACATCTACCTGAATGTCTAGATCGCACAATATGAAGTCTGTGAAACTGTGCTAGCTGTGGAAATAGCAAAGTTCAAGCCTAGGATTTGAGATTGTCGTCAACATAGAAGTCTCTCTCAACAAAATGTTGAGCATTTGCTTCATACTCGTTTTCACTGTCAAGGACAGTCCTCCATAGTCTGAATGCTGGACTGTTGCCAAAGACATGCACCTTCAAGTAAGGACCGGAATATAATGGACAGCAGGGAAATGTCATGCAGGTCCGCCCATGACAGTGTGTCAGGTGACACATTTGGCTAGGAGTGAGTTAACAACTTAGGGGTGGGTATCCCTGTGGGCTGGGAGGAGCGGCCATATAAAAGGGAGGGGCGGAGTCGGGCAGGCAGTGCGGGAAAGCCAGAGCACGAGGAGGCAGGTTTTTCACTCTGCTCCTCTGTGCATTACTAACATGGCCGACAGCGGTGATTTTGCCACATTTGTGCGGGCAGCGGCGGCGGAGCGAGGACCCGAGTGGGTAATGGAGCAGATTGCAGCGGCGTTGGACGGTGCAGGAGGAGGTTCTGAGGACCGGGCAGCGGCGGTGGATTTTCAAGATGGCGTCGCCGGACAGCGCGGCCGAGTGTCCAGGGCGCCAGAACGTTATTCTCCAGGGGCCATAGCAGGTCCATCCAGACTGGTAAGAAGCCCCAGGGGGGAGCGATCCACCCCCCCAGCCAAGAGAGTACAGAGGGACAGCGCTGGACGGTCACACAGGCATACAGGACTCAGGCCTAGTGGAGCGGGGGGGGCCGTGGGCCGACCAGGAAGAGGATCCCTAATGTCAGGTGGCAGTGCTTCAACAGCCTCTAAAGCCCCAGCGCCTTTACACGAGGTGGGGGGCAGTAGGAACACTGGGGGGAGGGGGGGTGGGGGGGGGGGCCGCGGCAAGGGGGAAGAAGATGGCCGGCGCATCAGGCTCTTCAGGGACCACGTCCACCCCAGCAGCTCTGCACGAGCAGGGGGGGGGGATTCAAGGGCCACTCGGGCAACGGCCAGGAGGGGGGTCACAGCCCCCGGACGTGCCTTTTCAGCAAACCCCCCGGAGGCTCTGCACGAGTCGGGGGGGAGGACGGAAGGGTCAGCGGGGCATCACGAAAGGGGGGGAGGGGGACTCACTCAGCAGCACGCGCGAGGGATGGCGGGATGCCACCAGCAAGCACGGCAGTAAATCGAGTCAGCAGGAGCGGAGCCCGAACCGGCCCACCTGCGCAGGGTAGTTCGGATCAGCCAGGGACCGGTCAGCAGGCCGAAGTAGGAACGGGCAGGCGGGGACATAACTCTTTCAGGACCCCCTCTCCGAGGGTGCGTGCCTTGTCTTTTCCGCAGGAGGAAGATTCTCGGTCTGAAGGTGAGTTGTCGGAAGAGGAGGAGGAGCTCAGTCGCCCTATCCCGCCGGTGGAGGCCCGTACAGCGGCTGTGGGAATCCCGCCCGGTCGGCCCGGTAAGTCCACTGACAATAGTTCTTTTGTAAAAGTTTTACAGTCTTTGCTGGGGACAGGTAACAGTGGGGGGAGCCCAGGGTTACCTCCCGCATCGTCGTTGGCAGTGACGGACCAACCGCGAGCAGTGAGCGGGAGGGTGGATAGGGGACCTGGGCAAATGCAGGAATTGTTGGAAGGGTTAAGGGTGCTGATAGGCCGTTTTGGTGAAAGGAGGGATGCTCCAGCAGGAGGGGTAAGTATGGAAGTTGGGGAAGTGGAGGCTGGTGTAGCAGTCGGGGGAGGGGTGGCGGCCGACGCCACGGCAAAAAGTCTGCCGACCACTGTTGAGGTGGGAGCACATAAGGGAATGAGATGGAAAAAGGGGAGAAAGAACAGACGACGAGGGATGATATAGTGCGTATGGCCGATGCGGCAAAGTGTGATGTCTATGTCTGTTTTGAAGGACCGCTCGGGGCTCATTTAAAGCAGGAGGTCAGGGAGAAGATTTGGAAGGGGGAGTACGTGGAGAAATTCTCCTTGCTCCCCCTGGAAAAATTCAACCTTGATAGGGTGAAACCGGATAGTAGCAAAAGAGATGATGAGGAAAAAAGGAGGTGTAGGCTCATTCCGCGGACTTTCGCCAATTGGCTCCAGGCGTTTGCCATTTTGGCAGGAGTGATTGCGGAGAAGAACCCCGAACATTGTTCGGCGTTGTTCTGCTACATGGACGCAATTGGGGAGGCTTATCGGGTTTACGGTGGAACAGCGTGGCTGCGGTACGACGAGCAGTTCCGCCAGCGAAGGGCTGTCCGTCCGGCGTTAAGGTGGGATCACAAAGATATTAGCCTCTGGATGAAGCTGATGGCGTCGGCTAAGACGCCGGCTCAGACATTTCAAGGGGGGGCCGGAGGTAGCCAGGCCTCGGGACCTTCGGCCGGTAAGAAGTGGGGGGTATGTTGGCAATTTAATGAAGGGGCCTGTAAATTTGGGGGAACCTGTAAATTCAAACATGAATGTTCAGGATGCGGGGGGGGGGGGTCACACCCTTGCCAGATGTTTTAAGAAAGGTAAGCGGGGAGGGGAATCTGGCCACAAGAGGGGCGACGCCGGTGATGTGGGAAAGGATGCAGCCTTTTCTAAATAGATACCCGGACAGGGTGGCGGCGGTTTTGTTGAGCAAGGGTTTCAGGGAGGGTTTCAAGATTCCGTGTACATTGTCAGTGATTCCGCCACTGGCCAAGAACTTGAAATCTGCCTTGCAACACCCTGAGGTAGTGTCGGAAAAACTCTCCAAGAAAGTGGGGTTGGGTAGGATGGCAGGACCATTTAAGGTTAAGCCGTTGGAGGACTTGGTGGTGTCCCCGTTAGGCGTGGTACCCAAGACAGAGCCGAACAAGTTTCGGCTCATTCACCATTTGTCATTCCCAAAAGGAGGCTCGGTCAATGATTTTATAGACCCAGATGAGTGTACGGTGTCTTACACGTCGTTGGCCATGGAATGTAGGTTGCCGGAAGAGAAGGTGGGGGATTTGAGGAAAATGGTGGGAGAGGTTTATGGTTGGAGAAAGGTTCAGTTGCGCACGTTACAATCGTTGTTGGGAAAGTTGAATTTTGCGTGCAGGATTATTCCCATGGGTAGGATATTTTGTAGGCGGTTGTCGGCAGCGACTAAGGGGGTGCGGGTACCAACACATTTCATTAGGCTGAACAAGGAACATAGAGAGGATTTGAGGATATGGGATCAGTTCCTGGAAGGATACAATGGCAGGGCGGTTTGGATGTCGGGACCGGTAAGTAACTTCGATGTGGAGCTGGTGACAGACGCCGCTGGATCTACAGGTTATGGGGCTTTCTTTCAGGGACAGTGGAGTGCGGAACCTTGGCCGCAGTCATGGTTAAAGGTAGGGTTTCAGAAAAATTTGGTACTGCTGGAACTGTTTCCGGTGGTGCTGGCTTTAGAGTTGTGGGGAGAGTCGTGCAGGAACCTCAAGTTGAGGCTGAACTGCGATAATATGGGGGTGGTTCAGGTGATCAACAACATGTCTGCGGCTTCACCTCCTGTCATCAGATTGATGAGACATTTGGTGTTGTGTTGCGTGCGGTTGAACATCTTTCTGTATGCTGTTCACATCCCAGGTGTTGAGAACACTTTAGCTGACGCCTTGTCTCGCTTTCAGTGGGACAAGTTCAGGGAGCTGGCGCCGACAGCACGAGCGGAGGGTGTTCCATGCCCGGGCTGGATGTGGGAGTTAGCATTGGAACCACGGCAGAGTGGATACGGAGGTCTGTAAGTGAGTCGACATGGTTGGCCTATTCTAAAGTGTGGAAGGAATGGACGGACCTTCGGGGTACGGCAAAATCCGGGGGGAGGACCCGGGAGATAGGTTGTTGTTGCTTGATTTGGTGGCCAGGGATATGGAAACGGGAAAATCTGTGTCAGCAATGGAAAAGAGGATGGCGGGGCTTGCGTTTTGGTTCAAATTGAGGAGAAGGGAGGATTTGACGAAGGATTTCTGGGTGAAGCAAGCCATAAAGGGTTATCGGAAGTCGCATAGGAGTAGGGACAAGCGGCGCCCCATCACATTTGGGAACTTGTTAGATATAAGTGTACAGCTAAAAGGGGTGTGTCAGTCAGAGTATGAGGTGAGGTTGTTTTCAGTTGCGTTTGCATTGGCATTCTTTGGAGCGTTCCGTATTGGGGAATTGGTTAGCCCATCAAAAGAGGTGGCGGGGGGTTTGATGGTTCAGGATGTGGAAGTAAGGGACGATAGGGTTACGGTCAGGTTGAGAAGATCAAAAACGGACCAAAGAGGAAGAGGGACGCAGGTGAGTTTGTATGCTGTACGAGGGTGCGGGGTTTGCCCTTTATTGATGGTGACGAAGTTTCGGGCAGTAAGACCAGGAGGGGGAGGGTCCGCTGTTATTGCATGCAGTTGGACGGTACTTGTCCAAGTTTCAGTTTGTGGCGGTGTTGAGAAAGTGTTTGGGGAGGTTGGGATTGGATAGTCACGCCTACGCTTCACACTCCTTCCGCATTGGGGGAGCTACAGAAGCCGCCAGGTATGGGTTAGATGAAGCGGATGTGCAAAAGTTAGGGAGATGGGAATCTCAGCGATTCCGCAGTTATGTTCGGTCACAGTTGGTGTGTGAATAAAAAAAAAAAAATTTTGTTGTTAATATAAGTAACGTACAACATAAGTATTGGTTGGTATGAAGGGGTACTGCATAATGTAGAAGTAGTATGGGGTGTTGTGCGTGTAACGTTGTACTTGTTGTTACAGATGCAGGGCGACAACTCCTTGTATGGATCCTCGGCCATTCCTACGCGTGCTGGGGAGCCAGGAGGGGGGACGTGAGGCCAGGTGGGAGACAGCTGGGCATCTCCAGGAGGGAGGCAGTTATCCGGTGGTTAGGTAGGCCGGGTATGATGTGGGGCAGGGTGGTCCCGGAGGTTGAGAGGTACGCCTGGCTGGACCGACCACCTGAAGTGTTGGTCGATCATGCTGGCGGCAATGATTTGGGTGTACGGACCGTGAGGGACTTGATAGCTGATATCAAGGCGGACATTATGTTCCTCCGGGCCTCGTTCCCGGGCACCATACTAATTTGGTCTGACATGGTAGCCAGGACTAATTGGCGCATGGCCAGGTCGGTGTTCAGGATCAATAAAGCCAGGATCCGGGTCAATAAAGTGGTGGGACGTTTCATAGCTTGGCAGGGTGGCCTAGTTGTTCGCCACCGGGAGTTGGAGGTAAATGTGGGGATGTATTTGAGACGGGATGGAGTACATCTTACAGATGTGGGTATAGACCTTTGGTCATTGGGTTTGCAGGAGGGTATCCAGGCGGCCCTGTGGGTGTGGAGGTGCCATCAAGGGTGAGGTGGTCCCCCTTTTCAGGCTGTGGCGTTGGTTGTTTTGTTGGTCAGTGACGGCAGCAGTTATACTGGTGGTAAGTGGGTGGGGGGCTCATCAATAGATGGCCCCTCCTTGTTACATCAAACGTTGTTGATGTCTAATGGTATTGTGCACTGCGGGAATGTTGGTTATCGGGCGGTACGGTAGAGACCCATGGGTTTCTTTATCTCCCGCAGTGCCCCCTTGTGTTGATATCAGTTGATATCAGGTTGTGTTATAAGCACTTAGCTCCGTCACTGACCAACATATATAGGGGTTTAACCTGTTTTGTTTTGTTTTCAGCAGGGGGTCTGAAAGTGTTTATTGTTATTGTTATTTATGTTTTATTTGTTTTAATAAGAAACTGGAGTTCTTATTATTGGTATTTTAAATAAATAGCTGTTATGGCCATTTAACTCCATAACCGGTGTGGTCTCTCATTTATTAATTAAGTAAGTTTATGGGGTTTATGGTTACAGCTAAGGGGTCATATCGGGACTACACTAGTCATGTGGTGTTTAACAACATTGTTTATGTCATTGTGATGGTACCACAGAAACCTATTGTCCTATTATACAATAAAGCAGTGAAACAGTAAAACCTCTGTACAGTTTCTACTGTGTTGACTACTGGCTCTATTCTGAACCTCATAAGTACTGAATCTGATTCAGTGATATGCCTTGATCCTTGGCATCAAGAGGTCGGTCAGTTCTTGGAACTTGTGATGATGCTTGTTGATTATTTTTGGAAAGGTTTGAAGTCTCTTAACGTATTACTAAACTCAGGACCTTGCATTCAGTATATCTGGTCTCCCACAGTACACAGAACATGGAAATGCAATTATTTCAGTAAATATAAACTGCTAAATACCTTTTCTCATCAGCAGTATATAGCAGTCTTGTGACTTCTATTAGTGCCTGGTTAAAGCTTGTGGGGGGAGTTTTCATTCTCCCACGATTGTCCTATAAAGGCTGCAGGACCCCTGGCAATGTCTGGAGAGCAGATAACATGCACTCTCCCAAGAAAAAAAATAATCTGTAAATACACAATAAACTGAGCATGTGCAGCTTGTCCCCTAGGTCTGTAAATATCAGGGAGATAAATTGGAGACAGTGGAAGAAGGGGAGGATCAGAGAAGACAGGACCAGCCTTTTTACACAATGCAGAGGATTAACCCCTTAGGTTCCACAGTGAGTATAACAAACATGCTTTACTGCATATACAGACTGATTTTATTGTTGTGGGTTTAGTAACACTTTAAATAAAGCACTTTCTATAGCTTCAGAACTACCATAAAAGTTTGCTCCATGCAGCAGCAAGGCCTGCATCTAGGTAGTATACATGTACTGATCTTAGTCTCAACACGATCAGCAGATTATGGCCCTAGCCACTTAACAAGTTAAGATCAGTGATTGCAGCTTTAAAAGGTTGATCTCCAGGCCCGTTGAACTTTGAGCGACTGATATTAAATGAGCTCACAACGTTTCCTAGATCTGACTTCTCGTTCATGGGTCTCTAAGATTAAGCCCCACACGGGTGAAACATGGAATGGGATGGGTGGGGAGCCAGCTGAGGCCATTTTGTGATAATTTGTTTTGTTATTCACTACACTGGTGTGCAGTCCTGGTAAATATTTGTGGCTATCTGGTTTGGCTCTTATCAACAACCCAGCACTCAGCAGCAGTGTTTGAACCATCAGGTTCAGGAAAAAATAAACGTAATGAATTTTAGTGCGCACAAACACAATAGTGCACACTAGCACAATACAATACAGATTTTTTGGTAAAATATGATAATGTTACATTGAGTAAATTGATACCAAGCATGTCAAGATTAAAATTGTGAACTCCTGTGAAATGGCAACAAATTAAGGTACCTAAAGTTTTTTTGTAGTTGACACTTTAAAAGCCTTTACAGGTTCTCAGTTAGAATTAATCATTAATTAGAGCCCTAGAATTGTTGCTTTTACTCTAATGTTCACAGCGATACCTTACACATGGGGCAATCACCCTTTACATATACATGCTGGACCTACTGTATGTGAGCGTTTTGTATTTGTATGTATGTGCAGGGATTATTATTTTTATTTAAATGTTTTTTTTTTTCCCCACACTTTTTTTTCTTTTTTTTCATTCAACTTCATTGCTGTCGCAAGGGCCCTTATAGCTTTGGGCAGTGACATGTACTCTTTATGGAATTATCAATGTTATCTGCCTCCCTTCACATGATTCTCCATAGTAGTGTCCTCTGCCCCTTTTCACATTATCCCCCACAACAGTGTCCTCTGCCCCCCCCCTCGCATCACCCCAAGCCCCCATAGCAGTGTCTTCTAGTGTCTTCCTCCCCCTATAGCAGTATCCACTGCCCCCTTCACATCACCCCCCATAGCAGTGTCCTCTACTCCCACCGCCCTACAGTAGTGTCCTCTGCCCCCCACCGCCCTACAGTAGTGTCCTCTGCCCCCACACACAAACACCAGTGTCCTAGCCCTTTACCCTTCGTTCAAACCCTACTTCCTCAAAGTTAGGTACCTGGTAACTTTTTCTAAGAAGTCTTCCAGGGCAGCATCTGAGAGATAGGCTCCACCTCCCTGAAACAGGAAACGCATTAGTCCACCATTATAAATTTGTTTAGTCTTACCTGCGTGCCTCAGTTATATTAAAGCACCGAAGGAACTCTCAGTAAGCTAAAGCTTCCCCACTATACTTGGTATTATCGCTTTAGGGTGGAAACTAGTGCTGCCCTGGAAGACTTCTTAGAAAGACTTACCAGGTACCTGTTTTCTTGAATCGTCTTCCAGGGCAGCATCCCAGAGGATGTATCAAGCAATACTTACTAGGGTGGGGATAAAGACTGGAGCACCTTGCGATCAAATGCCTGGTCTTGGTCAGACAGCTGATCTATACGATAGTGCCTTGCGAAGGTACTGAAGCTCAACCATGTCGCTGCCCTGTAGATCTGCTCCGGAGTTGCCCATGCTTTCTCTGCGACCGAGGTTGCCAAAGCTCTGGTTGCATGTGCTCTGATCCCGCTTGGAGGGTTGAGGTTTTGTGCCTCATAAGCCGTCTGTATGGCAATTCTTATCCATCTGCTGATGGTGTTTTTGGATGCCTGTTTTCCTTTGTTGACTCCTGCATAGAGGACGAATAGAGAGGTAGTTCTTTGCCAATCCTTTGTTCTTTCGAGGTATGTTATGAGTGTATTTCTTACATCTAGCTTATTGTAAGTGTCTCTTCTTTTTGCCGCCAATAGTTTTTGGGAGCGATGGGATGATATTTTGTGTTCTATGGAATTTTGAAGAGACTTTGTGTAGAAAAGCCGAGTCTGGCGAGAGAATTATTTTGTCTGTTTGTATCAGGCAGTATGGTTCCATCATGGAAAGCGATTGTATTTTGCTCACTCTTCTGACCGATACCAGGGCCACTAGAAGTGCAGTTTTTTATCGGTTCGAATGGGGGAGAGAGAAGCCCTCTGAGTACAGTGGACATATCCCAAGTTGGAGTTCTGTCCCCCCATGAAGGAAGAGAGTGCTGCCACTTGTACCTTAAGCATGCTCTGAGAGATGTTCTTGTCTGATCCTTCCTTTTAGGAAATGCAGAATCATCGGGGATTATCCCTCTGACTTTATCATTACAAAGCTCAATATTGCTGCTGTGGCGTGCCGGTTGACCGGAAATAAAATAAATAGTGAAGAGGCACTTCAAGAATAAAGGCCCGTGATTACCCGGACATGTAGTTCATGGTTGGAGTCCAGTCAAGCGCCAAGGTAAAGAAACAGGCACTGTAAGAGCTCAATATGACCCGGGAACTTTGGTATAACTGATACGAGAAACTCTTGGGGCAATATCCATAAAAGATAAAGTATAAACTTTTTTGCTGATTTCTTCTTGTCTCACCTTTCCCGGTTTGGGAGCAGTCATTGAGATCCTGGGGGACAGTAGTAAGCGGAAATTACCTAGTAATCGGGCCCAGTCTACACTTTCTCAATCCTGACCTCCATTGGCTCCTCCCTTCTTTTTACATTTTTTTTTTTTTTTTTTTGGAGGGGATCTGTACTAGCTAGGGGGAGCAAAAAGGAGGGAATAAAGAAAAGGAAGGAAAAAAAAAAGAGAACAATTTTCTCCAGTAGGGGTCCTTTAAAACAAAATGAAAGGGAGATCTCAGAGAGGAACGGAACATAAGACCCCCAAAGAAAATCTCAATACAAGTACAATCCAGAAATATCTTAAAGACGTTAGTCTAAAAAGCCCAGAAATGGAAAAGAAACAGCAGGGGGCAAAAGAGAAGAAGCGAGAGTTGGAGAAACTGAAAGCTGAACAGGCTGATCTGCTTAGAATGGAAAGTGACCCGGAAGGGGCCCTAGAACCCAGTGTCATAATGGAGCAAAGAAATATTACACAAATTCGAACTAAAACAGAAATGCTGGAAATGTTTTCCAAATTAGAAATTGCAATCAAAGCAGAAATCACAAATGTCAGATCAGATATGGGGTACCTGCTGAGTGGAGACAATCGAGGAGGTTGCAGCAAACCAGGCTAAAGAAATACTGGACCTTAAAATGCAAATGAAAAAAATGCAAAGCAACCAGAGAGACATTGTTTATAAAATGGAAAACCAGGAAAATCAAAATAGGCGCCAAAACCTCCGGGTCAGAGCCCTTCCTGAACAGGGAGAAGATCTAGTTCTGAAAATGAAAAAAATATTCAATCCATTATTGGAAAGACCTGAGGGGTCGGATTTAAAAATCGATCGGGTACATCGCATCAGGAAACCCAATGAATTAAGGGAGGAGATTCCTAGGGATGTCATTATCAAGTTTCACTCTTATGAGGAGAAATCTGAAATCTGGAGTAAACTCAGAGGCAGCCCCCCTTTGAAGTACGAGACGGTTGACCTTCAGGTCTTCTCGGATCTTTTGGCAGGGACTCTAGCATGGAGGCGACAGCTGAGACCTTTATTAGAAGTATTTATTTTTTTTCCTGTGGAGGCTGTCGTAAATGATTAAAATTTGGGTGTGAGGGAAGCGGGCGGGGGTTGGAGGAGAGGGGGCGGGGGGTTCCCGGAGGGTTGAGTGCTCAGGGGAGACCTGGGTGGGCCTCCGCGTGCTCGGGCCAATCCCCTCCTCCCCCTCCCTAGTTTGGGGGGGATCCAGCTTAGGGCTGCCAGGGCGGAACTTTCACCCTAGTAGTAGAAGTGAACAGGGGGAGACCCGACGGGATGCCTTACTGTACACATGGGGTCGGAAAACGACCGGGAGGGGGGGGGGGAGATGCAAATTAAGGACTCTGAACGGCCGCACTCCAAGAAAAATTCAAAAGCCTTTATTGGTAAAATATGGAATCACACAAAAATAGGTCACAGCAAAGCAAGAAAATAGCTAATGCATTTCACACTACCAAGAGTGCTTACTCATAGCTCATAAGGGGGGGGGAGGTGGGAGGAGGGATATGGGAGGGTAGAAGGCCTTGCAGTGATGAGTAAACAGCAAAGAGGTAATACAGTTCATCCTAGTTCAAAATCCACGCTCCAAATATAGAATTTAGAGAATTAAAATTTCTTACATACAATGTAAAAGGCATAAATTCCCAGGTGAAGAGATACAAGAATTTGAAAGAGCTTCCGAGGTATCAAACAGAAATAGCGTTTTTACAGGAGATGTTTCTGGCCCTATTGAGAGGGTGGCAGGCTCGCTCTCCGATGGCGTAATTAGTGCCTGGAAGGTACGGTTTCTGGAGGGGCACGCTGGGTACCTGACGAACTGGGTGGCAGCGTATGGCCTGAGTCTGAGCCGTGCTGGAAGGGTGCTCCTGGTGAGGATGGGTGCTGCCATGGTCGGCGCCAGAGGGTCGAGTTACCTGGCCTTCTGGCCTGGATTGGGGTGGCTCTAGCCCCAGACAGTTTTTCGGGTAACAGAACGCCGTGAATCCCTATCTGGAGGGGGAGGATCGGTTAGTATTTCCCAAATGTGATTAGGAGGGAGTGATGGGAGTGACGGTGAACCTGTTGGTGGGACAGGCTCTCACCAAGCTCCCTGATCTCTAGACCTTCCTGTCTGTGGTGGGGGCTGCTGTGGTCCGGACCGTTGGCCAGGGCGGTCTTGAAAGCCTATGGAGTATGTGCCCCTGGAGTGGCAGTCCAGGGGTGCCAAACAATCACTGTGTGTGAGGGACACATTGATTTATGGCACCACAGTCACTGCACCATATCACGCTTTTTTAGCACCTGCCTCTTGGGCCGGGCCTTTTGGCTGGGACCAGAGGAATTTTTTATTCCTGGCCGGAGGGCCTGGTCATTGTTTTACACAATGGCCACTTCATTCACTCTTCCTCTCCACTATCCCTTCCCCCACTTTATTTTATTTATTCCTTTGTTTGTTTGTCACTTTTTGTATTTTTATGTTTGTACACGTTTAGCACTGTGTGATTAGTAGGGTCACAGGTCCCAGGGCCTGTCCTGAACGTCAGGGAGGGGGTGGACATGGCCTTCTGGCTTAGTTCACCCTCTCTCATAGGGTTGGGGTCTCTCTTCGGGAGAGCCTCACCTAGTATTTGGGTGGGTCTGTTTCGGCAGACCTTCCAGAGAACGGGGTCTGACTGGTTTCGGCCAGGAAGACCAAGTTTTACGGTCCTTGTCCCTGTCAGGAGCCTAACGCCCCGGGGGATTCAGGACAAGGTCCTCTGATTTTAGAGGTCTTGTGTACCCGTTGCACTTTTTTGTCGCACCTCTTTATGTTGTGCACATTTTTTATGCACCGGGTGAGTTTTTGAGTGTGTTTTGCACGCCACAGGCTTTCAAAAAATAAAAACGGTTGAAACTAATTTTAAATGTCTCTCCAGATGGTATATAACCCCGGATAAAATTAGCAGGTATCAAAAAGGAAAGTCCACTGAGTGTTGGCGAGGTTGTAGAATAGTACGATGGCCCATATATGGTGGGAGTGCCCTAAAATTAGAAAATTCTGGCAAGAGATCCTCGACCTAATTAAAATAATTACCAAGAAAGTTATCCCGGAGGACTCATGGACGGTTTTGTTTCACGGGACCGATATCCCGTTGAGACAATACAAGATATCACTAATCCCTATTCTTTTAAATGAAGCGAAAAACTTAATTCTGAAAAAATGGCAGGACACTGATAGCCCGAACATTCGGGAGTGGATAGCCCGGGTGAATGTACAACAAAAACTGGAAAGATCAGAAATCAAGGACGAGGAAGGGGAAGTAGCAATGGACCGGGAGGAAAAGTGGGCGGACTGGATAGAGTTTAAAAAGTCTTGGAGATATGTATCAGAGATAATTAAATAATGCACTGGAAGCATTGTATGGGGAAGATAAATTAGCGGAAACAGGCATGGTGATAAGCTACCTCAAGGGTTGGTGTGCAAGGCGGGGGGGGGGGGGGTAAGGAGGGGAAATGTATGAGGGAGTCAATGATGTAAAAGAGAAGTATGTTTTGTATTTTGTAAATTTACTTGTCAAAAAAGGATTATAAATAAAGATTTTAAAAAAAAGAGAACTTATGTTTACTTCTGCCCATAACAGAATTGTTTCCGTCAGCCTCATCAAGCTTTGGGATTTTGTCCCCCCTTGTCTGTTTAGGTATGCCACCGTCATGGCGTTGTCCGATTGAACCCTTACGTCTCTCCCCTGTATCGCTGGTTGGAATGCTTTTAATGCTTCCTCCACAGCTTTTAGCTTCCTCATGTTCGAGGAGGCTTGGGACCATTTGGAGTTCCATTTCCCCTGTGTGAAGAGCTCCTCCATGTGTGCTCCCCAACCTGTTTGACTGAGTTCGGCACAGAAATGGACTTGTCTAGGGATGAGTGGTTGCCATCCCACTGAAACAGAACAGAATTCTGTAAAGGTCTCGTGAATCTGGTCCAGGTTATGGCTGGGATTGAAGACGTCATCAGTCCCGGAACCGCCATTTTCTTTTCTGATCGTGATAGAGTTGGTCCCTCTTAGAGAGGGTATTGCCTGTGTGATTTTTTTCGTTCTTTTCCTCAGTTAGGAAGGTTTTGGTTAGTCTGGAGTCGAGTACATAACCCAAGTACACAACTCTCTGGCTTGGGGTCAGCTGCAATTTTTCTGTATTTACTATCCACCCCAGGTTTTGTAGATAGGAAATACTTGTGCGCAGCTTGGTCTCTAGGGTCTCCGCTGAATCTGCAAAGAACAGTAGAACGTCTGTCAGGAACGGTGTTATTACCTGGATCGCCTGCTGGTGTCACTGTTTCCTTCGGCACCAAAGGGTGCAGTTCTGGTGGCCACCAGCAGGGGTCTCCCAGCCAATGGACATGCTAGTGATCAAGCTGCACCTGATGTGGGACTGCTGGGAAGTATATAAGCCCGTCCTTCACTGAGGCTCAACGCTTTAGAATTCCTTCCTGCAAGCCTTGTCCCTGCCTGTTCTGATCCTGTGCCTGAAACCTGTCCCTGAAACCTGTCCCTGATCCGCTTCCTGCCCTGTCCTGGACGTTGTTTCCTTACCTGGTTCCTGAGACCTGTGCCCTGATTCCTGCCTTGGCTTCCCCTTGCTTCTGCTTCCCCCACCTGGCCTCCTGTTCCCCTTGTTCTCTTCTCCTTACCTTGTATATATGTGTTCCATTTCCTTGTGTGTATTTATAGTTAGTTAGTTAGATTAGGGTTTTGGGGTTTGCTGTGTATTATTTATGTTCTTGCTTGTTTGTGGTTTGCTGTGTTGGTTTTCACGTGTTTTTTTTATCCTTTAATAAATATATTTTATCACTTACCATGGAGCCTGATTCCTTTAGTGCAGCCCATTGATCTGTTCACTTGTGCCGGATGCCTATGTTAGGCATCTCTCCCATGACAGAATTCTGAAGCCATACAAACAGATCGGCTGCACTTGGGAATTGGGTCTGGACACTTGCTATTGCCAGGAAAAATGCATCTGGAAGATATTTTGTATTTCTCGCTCCTGGCAACAGATGACAGAGATTTTTGTTATCAGACTTTGGGTGACTATACTAGGGAGCAACTACTGGAGTGCATCCGTATAGCCCATGTTTTCGTTGATCAGGGCAGTTTTCTTTTTGAGGACGTGCAGCCTCTGATTAAGATTTGTACTGAGCTGGCCCTGCCCTGTATTCCTGAGGGCCATGATGATTTCACTCCCCCTTTTAATATGAATCAGGTTGTATCCCTAGTATGGCTTTTTGAAGATGATCCTGGCGACTTTTGTGAGCACTACTCTGGCTGTTCCCCACAGGTGATTGCTGAGTGCATTGTGTCTGCTCAGTCTTTTGTTAGACAGGGAAGCTTAAAACCACAGTTTGTACAACCCATACTTTCAGCATGGTCTGACATGATGCAATTAGCCCCAGCCAAACAAACCACTTCTGCCATCAGACACCAGCCTACCTGAATGTATGTTTCCCCATCACCCATACCAAACCCAGTTTCCACCCAGTATACACTGCTCCCAACCAAATACTCATATCCAGTCTCTGCTCCCTGTACCTATCCTGCATTTAAACCCCCTGCCTCTTCTCAGCTGCCTACAAATCCACAAGAACTTCCCCCAGCTACTGTTACCTCTTCTCTGCCATATCCCAATCCCCCTTTCCTGTCTGCTGCACCCCCCACCTACAGAGCATCAGTGACCAAGTCAAAGAAAAAACAAAAGTTTTTCCCAACCAAAACGATCCTGCCATTAATCCAACCTGCTTCCACACCCACCAATCTGTCCCAGCCTGAAGTGCCAGAGTTCCAGCCGGAGGTGCCAGCGTTCCAGCCTGAAGAGCCAGTGCCAGCCCTCCAGCCTGACGTTCCAGCCTTCCAGCTTGACATCCCAACCTTCCAGTCTGATGTCTTGGTGCCGGCCTTCCAGCCTGTTGTTCCAGCCTTCCAGCTTGACATCCCAACCTTCCAGTCTGATGTCTTGGTGCCGGCCTTCCAGCCTGTTGTTCCAGCCTTCAAGCCTGACGTCCCAGCCGTCCAGTCTGATGTCCTGGTGCCGGCCTTCTGGTCTGATGTCCCTCTGCCAGCCTTCCAGCCTGACGTTCCTGCCTTCCAGTCTGATGTCCTAGCCCTCCAGCCTGACGTCCCAGCCTTCCAGTCTGATGTCCTGGTGCCAGCCTTCCAGCCTGATGTCCCAGCCTTTCAATCTGATGTCCCGCTGTCGGCCTTCCAGCCTGATGTTCCAGCCCTCCAGTCTGATGTCCTAGCCTTCCAGTCTGATGTCCTAGCCCTCCAGCCTGATGTCCTGGTGCCAGCCTTCCAGCCTGATGTTCCAGCCTTCCAGTCTGATGACCCGCTGCCAGCTTCCCAGTCTGATGACCCGCTGCCTGCCTTCCAGTTTAATGACCCGCTGCCAGCTTTCCAGTCTGATGACCCGCTGCCAGCTTTCCAGTCTGATGACCCGCTGCCAGCCTTCCAGTCTGATGACCCGCTGCCAGCTTTTCAGTCTGATGACCCGCTGCCAGCTTTTCAGTCTGATGACCCGCTGCCAGCTTTTCAGTCTGATGACCCGCTGCCAGCTTTTCAGTCTGATGACCCGCTGCCAGCCTTCCAGTCTGATGACTCGCTGCCTGCCTTCCTGTCTGATGACCCGCTGCCTGCCTTCCAGTCTGATGACCCGCTGCCTGCCTTCCAGTCTGATAACCCGCTGCCAGCTCCCCAGTCTGAAGACCTGCTGCCTGCCTTCCATTCTGATGACCCACGGCCAGCTGCCCAGCCTGATGTGTTTCTGTCTGCTGCCCAGCCCGATGTGCCTGCTGCCCAACCTGATGTGCCCATGCCTGCTGCCCAGACCGATGTGCCTGCTGCCCAGCTTGATGTGCCCATGCCTGCTGCCCAGCTGGATGTGCACGTGCCTGCTGCCCAACTTGATGTGCCTGCTACCCAGCTTGATGTGCCTATGCCTGCTGCCCAGCCCGATGTGCCTGCTGCCCAGCCCGATGTGCCCGTGCCTGCTGCCCAGCCCGATGTGCCTGCTGCCCAGCCTGATGTGCCCATGCCTGCTGCCCAGCCCGATGTGCCTGCTGCCCAGCTTGATGTGCCCATGCCTGCTGCCCAGCTTGATGTGCCCGTGCCTGCTGCCCAGCTTGATGTGCCTGCTGCCCAGCTTGATGTGCACATGCCTGCTGCTATGCCAGCTGCCCAGCCTGATGTTTTCCTGTCTGCTGCCCAGCCCAATGTGTTCCTGTCTGCTGCCCAGCCTGATGTGTTCCTGTCTGCTGCCCAGCCTGATGAGCCACTGTCTGCTGCTCAGCCTGATGAGCTACTGTCTGCTGCCCAGCCTGATGAGCTACTGTCTGCTGCCCAGCCTGATGAGCCACTGTCTGCTGCCCAGCATGATGAGCCACTGTCTGCTGCCCAGCCTGATTGGCCATTGTCTGCTGCCCAGCCTGAGGTGTTCCTGTATGCTGCCCAGCCTGATGAGCCACCGTCTGCTGCCCAGCCTGATGAGCCACCGTCTGCTGCCCAGCCTGATGAGCCACTGTCTGCTGCCCAGCCTGATGAGCCACCGTCTGCTGCCCAGCCTGATGTGCCACCGTCTGCTGCCCAGCCTGATGTGCCACCGTCTGCTGCCCAGCCTGATGTGCCACCGTCTGCTGCCCAGCCTGATGTGCCACCGTATGCTGCCCAGCCTGATGTGCCACCGTATGCTGCCCAGCCTGATGTGTTCTTGTATGCTGCCCAGCTTGATGTGCCACTATCCGCTGCCCAGCCTGATGTGTTCCTGTCTGCTGCCCAGCCTGTTGAGCCACTGTCTGCTATCCAGCCTGATGAGCCACTGTCTGCTGCCCAGCCTGATGAGCCACTGTCTGCTGCCCAGCCTGATGACCCGAAGCTCGCTGCCCAGCCTGATGACCCGAAGCTCGCTGCCCAGCCTGATGACCCGGTGCTCGCTGCCCAGCCTGATGACCCGGTGCCCGCTGCCCAGCCTGATGACCCAGAGCCTGCTGCCCTCTCTGTTTTTATTTCCAGATCTAAACTTCCAGACCCTGGTGTTGGGGTACATGTCCCATTGTCGGACTCGGGTGGCACGCCTCTCAGTAGGTTTAGAGACTCTGGCCGGAGAGCGCAAAGAAGTCTGCAGTCACAGAGGAGACTTTTTGGGACTCTTCCACTTTTACACGCACTGCCAGATCTAGGGCAGAATGGAGTGTCCGGAGGCCACTCCTTAGGGGGGGGGGAACTGTCAGGAACGGTATTATTACCTGGATCGCCTGCTGGTGTCACTGTTTCCTTCGGCACCAATGGGTGCAGTTCTGGTGGCAGCCAGCAGGGGTCTCCCAGCCGATGGACATGCTAGTGATCAAGCTGCACCTGATGTGGGACTGCTGGGAAGTATATAAGCCCATCATTCACTGAGGCTCAGCGCTTCAGAATTCCTTCCTGCAAGCCTTGTCTCTGCCTGTTCTGATCCTGTGCCTGAAACCTGTCCCTGAAACCTGTCCCTGATCCGCTTCCTGCCCTGTCCTGGACGTTGTTTCCTTACCTGGTTCCTGAGACCTGTCCCCTGATTCCTGCCTTGGCTTCCCCTTGCTTCTGCTTCCCCCACCTGGCCTCCTGTTCCCCTTGTCTCTTCTCCCTACCTTGTATATATGTGTTCCATTTTCTTGTGTGTATTTATAGTTAGTTAGTTAGATTAGGGTTTTGGGGTTTGCTGTGTATTATTTGTGTTCTTACTTGTTTGTGGTTTGCTGTGTTGGTTTTCACGTGTGTCTTTATCCTTTAATAAATATATTTTATCACTTACCTTGGAGCCTGATTCCTTTAGTGCAGCCCATTGATCTGTTCACTTGTGCCGGATGCCTGTGTTAGGCATCTCTCCCATGACATCGTCTAGGTATGGTATGACACCAATGTGTTGTCTTGGGCCCTTTGAGCTTCTGCCATTATCTTTGAGATGATCCTGGGCGCAGAAGAGATGCCGAAAGGGAGAGCTGTATATAGCAGGTGTAGGGGGGTTGCTGGTCCCCGAATTGTGAACCTCAGGAATTTTTGATGACCTTCCTTTTATGGGGACATGTAGGTAGGCATCCTGTAGGTCTATTGTGGCCATGAATGTTCCTTGTGGTAGGATATTTCTGAGTGAATAGACTCCATTCTGAATTTTTTGTATTTTATTCTTCTGTTGAGTGGCTTGAGGTTCAGTATGAGCCTTAGCTTGCCTGACGTTTTTTTCTTTGCAAAAATATGTGAATAAAACCCTGTTTGCTCCTCTTCTTGAGGGACATGGCAAATCACTTTCTGATTTAGTAGGTTTTCCAGGGACTCTAGAAAGGCCTTTGCCCAATCTTCATCCTTTGGTAGGATGGTTACTAGGTACTTGGGGCCTGCGGAAAATTCTATCGCGTAGCCCTCCACTATGGTGCGGCGGATGAATTTGTCTCCCGTTGCTTTTATCCACTGGTGGGCAAAAGCTGCGAGTCTGCCCTCCACCTGAAGACTGTCATTGTTTTTTGTTCTTTTGGGTTAGGAGGCTTGAGGATGAATTCACCCTTGTCTTTTTTTGTTTTGCTGTCCCCATCGCTTTTTTGCTCCCTGCTTATTGAATTGCCGAAAGGGCGCCTTCCCTTGCTTATTTTTAGTTTGGGGGAACCCCTTGATTTTTGCTGTGGTCCTGTCTAGCACTCCAGGTCAGACCCATATAGCAGATCTCCTGTGAATGGGATTCTGCATAGTCTGTTCTTGGAAGGGATATCCCCTTCCCATGACTTCAGCCACAGGGCTCTTCGGGCTGAGTTCACTAGAGCTGTGGCCCTTGAAGATATTCTCACGGTTTCAGCCGAGGCATCTGCTAGAAAAGCTGCCGCTCTGGTCAGTGGGGGGATGATTCTTACTAATTCTTCTCTTGGTGTGTCACTTTCCAGTAATTCTTGTAGCTGGGTCAATCAAATTAGTAAGGTGCGGGCTGTGCAGGTGGAAGCTATCGCTGGATTCTGGTTTGCCGCCCTTGCTTCCCAGGCCCTCTTTAGGAGGGCTTCTATCTTCTTATCCATGGGGTCGTTTAATGTACCCGCATTGTCAAAAGCCAAGTCGGATTTGTTTGTGACTCTTGCTAAAGAGGCATCACTTTGGTGCATTTAGCCCAGGTTTTGGTGTCTGTCTCTGCGAATGGATATCTGTGTTTAACCGCTGCTGGTATAAAGAGTATTTTTTTCTCTGGTTCTTCCCACTCTTTGAAGATGTCTTTAAGAGTTCAGTGTACAGAAAACGTTCTAGGTTTCCTGGGCTGCAGTCCTTTATACATTTTGTCATGTAGGGTAGTCTTTGCGGCTTTTCTTTGATGCCCAGCTGGGCGGTTATAGCTTTTAGGAGACTGTCCGTATCTTCTGAGGGTAATAAGTTGTCCTCTGTTGACAGATCTTCTTCCTCAGAGACTGAGCATAGGCCATCTTCATTTTCCTGCTCAGAATCTTCCTCTTGCCACTCTGCCTGCTCCCTGCTACCCGAAGGGACACACGTCCTGTTGGTAGATGGGGTGCCAATTTGACTGGCACTTGCCGGTGTCTCTAACTTCTCAATTGTTGAGCGTAGGGGTGCCATGGTGCTCTTTATTTCTTTTTTGAAAGAGCTGAGCAGGTCTTTTAGGTAACCTTGCAATTCTTTGGCCACATCTTGTATATGCATTTTTGGCATAAAGCGTATGCTTTGTTGCCGTTTTCCGCTTTTCTTTCCTTTGGTGTCCTTGCCTGAAATCAAGCACAAAGGTCCCTGTGAGGTAAGCGGTTGCCAAACTGCATGAAAATACAAGGGACAGGCGCGAATAGGCTTACAGATATTGCAGTTACCTTCAAAAGAAGGGGGAGCGGCAGTTCCACACCCACGCAGCTATTTCTTAGCTGCCCAGCTGCAACATCTGAGGTAAGGTAGTATAGCAGAGGACAGGAACACAAATATACGACTGATGTTGCAAGGAGCCTTGCACAGTAATCTGGTGGAGTCCTGGGAGGCAGATTATTTTTCTCCTGGGCTTCCTACGTTAAAATGAATGGTTAAGGTATGGCAGGAAGGGGATATCTGAGTATCTCTCGATCTGGGATAATAAATTTCTCCCAGAGCTCATCCCCGTGGGTAAAATAAAAGAATGGGAGGTTTGTGATATCAGAAAACTCGCTCAACTGTATAAGGGGAATACTCTTAAATCATTTACTGAGTTGAGGGAGGAGTATGATATCCCAAACCACTCATTCTAACGGTATCTCCAAGCCAGACATGCCCTGAGCGCTCAGTTCACAACACAAATAGAATGGTGTAGAATCCCCCTCATACAAAAAATAGTTAAGGCTGACTCATCTAAAGGTTTGATATCTGAGATATATGAACAAATAAGTGGGAAAATAATGGTGAAAGACTGGCTAAAAATAAAAACAGATGGGAGGAAGATCTGTAAGTAAAAATCACTGAAGAACAATGGAAAAGGATAATGAGCTCCAAAGTGTCAATATCACCCTCACAAAGAATGTCACAATTATTTTTGATACATAGGGCTTACTATACCCCAAAGAAACTTTTCCGGTATGGATATAGAGTAGATGATAAATGTCCAAGATGTCACGGAATAGGGGATTTGGTTCACTTGATGTGGAGGTGTCCAAAACTATTTAGGTATTGGAACGACATACTTGAGGAAATTAATAGGACCTTCGGGATCAAGTTGGAGATGGATGCCACATTATGTCTGCTGGGGAAAATAGAGGATAATAGCATATCTAAAAATATCAAAATTGCTGTAATAAGAGGCTTATTTTAAGCACGAACGATAATCGCTCAAAATTGGCAATCCGTAAGGCCCCCCACAATGGAAGAATGGGGGAGGGTGATGGATGCTAATGTATGGAGGGAAAAAGTGGTATTTACAAGGCGGAAGACATTGGATAAATTCTTAAAAATGTGGAAGCCATGGCTGGATAAAATGGGGTGCCCATTATAGAGGTGAAGGGAGACTATTCCAAAAGAAAGTGCGAGGGGAGAGATCTAAAGCGGGACATGGTGAGGACTGGAATGGGAGGATAGGTGGCAGAGAGTAGGAAATTAATATACACTATCTTTTTTGAAACTCAAACAACGAATATTGTGATAGATTGGAAAGCTTAGTTTAGTATGCACGGGAAGGTAGGAGGGGTTAAAGGGGAGGGAGGGTAATAAAGAGGGAATTGGCACTAACCGTGGGAAAGGAAGCATGTTAGGCGCAGCACATAAAATTTGGTTTGCCATCCCTGTTCAAGGGATCATCTCCCAATATGCTTTACAACAAGTTTCTCCCAGCATCAGTTGAAGGAGGACGGGCAAAGAGTAATGGATTTACTACAAGTTATAGAGGGTTTGCCCGGCTCCGCCAACTGATGGGGGGAGGCAAAAATGGCTTGGTAAAATGTTTCTTTTTCTGTATTTCTGTGACTAAATTGTATGAGCCTCTGGAGAGGTGCTGTATTTGTATTTATATGTATGAAAGAAAGGAAAATATAATAAAAAGAAAGCAGTTTAAAAAAAAAAAGAAGCCATTCACATTGGAATGTAAAAAAATAAAATAAAAAAGTGCTCTGGCTTACCTTGGAGCTATCCTGGCTTGCAGGATCTGCAGGGCAGGGTGGAGTGGCATCAGACATGGTCAGCCACCAGGATCCTCTGCTTAGAGGGACCTTTTGCGAGCGGCACAGGTTGGGGGGGCACCTAGATTCCCAGATGGTGCAAGGTACCTGGGTGAGAGAGGATGCAAAGAAGTCCTCGAACTGGAGGGAGCTGAGAGCAATAGTCTTGGCACTCAGAGCCTTTTCAGGGAGAACTCCAGGGACAGCACATGCGGGTCCTCTTGGACAACTCCTCAGCGGTGGCCTAAATCAATAAGGAAGGGGGTACCAGGAGCAGATACCTGAGGAGGAAATGCTAAGGGGCAAGGGTTTCTCGGATCGTTTAGTGGCGACTCTCCTAGGTTGCAGAAAAAAGGAGATGCAGGCTATCTACCTAAAGGTGTGGAGACGCTTCAATAGCTGGTGCACAGAAAGCTCCTTCGACGTATGCAGCTCAGTAGCAGTGTTGGAATTTCTGCAGTCAGGAGCGGGCAAGGGGTTAGCCCTTAGTACTTTGAAAGGACAGGTATCTTGAGCATATTCCTGGAAAAGCCGCTAGCCAGATTCATGGGTAGCCAGGTTTTTTAAAGCCTCAGGAAGACAGAGACCAGTCAGAACCCCCCCCCCCCTCCCCCGTGTGGGATCTCTTCCAAGTGTTACATGCCCTCACTGGGGAGCCATATTAGCCGCTGGGGTCCTATGCGTTTAAAATTGGTCACCCTCAAGATGGTGTTTTTGGTGGCGATCACTACGGCAAGGAGGGATAGTGAACTCTAAGCCCTCTCCATTAGGTCACCTTTTTTTCTGATTTTCCCAGACCATGTGATTTTTTTTAAAACGGATCTGGCCTTTTTGCCAAAGGTGGCTGTTCTGTCTCAAGGACATTCAGCTAAACCATTCTTATCCCATAAACATGATACCATATTTCTTCGATCGCAGTTTATTGGAACAAGCTAGGTGAAACTACAAATAACAAGAATAAACCTTGATAAGTACAATATCCCATAAATTTAGCATACATTTCAAAGACAAATATACACAGTACAATATGAGACAGTAAACACTCACTTTTTAAGTTCAATAAGGGATTGATGGTAAGAGATTGAAACAGGACATCTTACAGTCTTGAAAAGCATGGTGAATGTGTCTCTTCCTGTGAGACTTTACCCGGAATACCTTGCCTTCCAAGTACTTCCTAGGTTATAAACTTTATTAATAACATATACACAACGGAAGCAATACCAAAAAGGGACGCTAGATGGCGCCTACGCTCTGCAAATGATTCCTATAGAAAGTAACAACATTAAATGTCATTTACAACAACACAAATGCAGATAATCAGAATATATACATCTGATGGGCAGAACACTCCCCGCCTGACGTCAAGTGACGTCACTAACAGAGTCCTCCGTAGAAAGTAACAGAACAAGTTCAGTCACTGGTCTCAAGAACACTTTGGCCTCATTCTGTTGAAAGGTCTTGACCTCGACCTTACGGACAAGATTATCTTTGCTTGGCAGTACTTTGGTGACTAGACCTAAAGGCCACATGTTCCTTAGTGTCTGGCAATCTCTCATGAGCACAACATCACCAAGTTTAAGGTTAGGTTTTTCTGAGTGCCACTTCCTCCTTAGTTGAAGAGTAGATGTGTATTGCTCCCTCCACCGACTCCAGAAGGTATTGGCAAGAGTTTGAACTTGTCTCCATTGACGTTTGTAAAGGTCCTTCTCACAAAACTCTCCAGCTGGAGTACCTACAAGACCAGTCTTTTGCGTGAGCAACATGGTAGGTGTGAGAACCATAGGATCTTCAGAGTCACTTGAAATTGAAGTTAAGGGTCTGGCGTTAATGATGGCTGTAACCTCTGCCATAAATGTCACTAAACACTCGTGAGTAAGCCTTGCAGTTCCTACTTGTAGGAAGATAGAGTCAAGAATTCTGCGGGCTATGCCTATCATCCTCTCCCACACACCTCCCATGTGAGAAGAGTGAGGTGGATTGAAGATCCACGTGCAGTCTTGCTTACTCAAATACCTTTTTACACTGGGGATGTCCAAGTTGGAAGGAATTTGCAGTTCTTTTACTGCTCCTACAAAGTTAGATCCTCTGTCAGAGCGAATGAGTTTCACTGGGCCTCGGATTGCAATGAAACGTCTAAGAGAATTAATGAAACTTGAAGTGTCCATTGACTCAATCACTTCAATGTGAACAGCTCGTATGGACATGCAAACGAATATGACTGCCCAGAGTTTACTGTTTGAGTGTCCCCCTTTTGTGTACCGGGTGGCAACAGACCAGGGACCAAAGACATCAAGTCCAACATTAGTGAAAGGTGGAGCCATGCTAAGCCTGTCAGAAGGTAGATTGGCCATCTTTTGTGTCTGTAACATTCCTCGAAGCTTTCGACAGATAACACACTTGAAGAGGAACTTACTCACACATCTTTTGGCTCCGACTATCCAAAGTCCAGCAGCTCTTAGAGCTCCTTCAGTAAACAGTCGGCCCTGGTGTTTAGTTTGGTCATGGTAGTGTTGAATGAGTAAATAGGCAATATGATGGTGACCAGGGATCACTAAAGGATGTTTCTCTAAGAACTCTAACTTGCCTTCTTTTAAACGGCCTCCTACTCTCAACATGCCATTTTCATCAAGGATTGGATCAAGTTTCTTTAAAACACTGTCTTTAGGAACAGGTTTGTGATTGACAATACAATCGATCTCTTTGGCAAAGACTTCTCTCTGTACAACAGATATTAACCAGTTTTTAGACTGTTCTAGATCAGTTGCTGAGTAGACTTTCCTACAGTGGTGCCAACTCCTGCAACCGTCATGAGTTGGTGGTTGTTTTTTGTAAGACTGAGCTATGTGGATTAAGCAAGTGATAGCTCTAACTAATGACCTCCAGGTGGAGAACCTGCTGAAACGGTGGGTTTTAAACTGGTTGAGAGATGTTGTTGTGACTGCAGTAGAAACCTGAGGGCGAATTTCCTGATCCTTGTCTGCATCTATCAGGTCAAACGTGGTGAGGTCATTATTGTTACAGTCAGGACTGCGTAGAAAGGTGGGACCTGTGAACCACGAAGTACTTTCAAGGCGACTGGCCGCTACAGATCTGGTCGCTAGGTCTGCGGGATTATAGTCTGTAGGCACGAAATGCCATTGCTCTGGGCGGGTGGATCTCCTTATTCTCAACACTCTGTTATTGACATAGACGTAGAAACGCCTAGTTTCATTATGGATGTAACCCAGAACTACTTTACTGTCTGTGTAGAACTCAGCTTCCTGGATTTCTAGATTTGTCTCTGTTGCTATTAGTTCAGCTAGCTCTGTAGCCAATACTGCAGCACAAAGTTCCAGCCTGGGTATGGTGTGTTCAGGCAGTGGTGCAAGTTTTGCTTTTCCCATTACAAACCCTATGTGGCTTTGACCTTTAGTGTCTATGGTTTTCAGGTAAGCTACAGCAGCAATTGCTTTAACAGAAGCATCCGCAAACACACAAAGTCTTTGCATATGAACATCTGCAGATGACAGAGGAGCATATGGGCGTGGAATTTTAAGATTAGATAGCGCTGTAAGTGAGTCCTTCCACTCTAGCCATAGGTTCTTCCTGTCGGTGGGGAGAGGGTGGTCCCAATCTAGCGACTCACAGGTTAAGTCTCTGAGTAGTGCCTTACCCTGGATAGTGACAGGTGCTGCAAAGCCTAAAGGATCGTATAGGCTGTTTATGGTAGACAGGACACCTCTACGGGTAAAGGGTTTTTCCTCTGTGTTTACTTGGAAAGTGAAGGTGTCAGATCTTAAATCCCAAAGCAAACCAAGGCTGCGTTGCATGGGAAGTGAGTCTGTGCCTAGATCTAAGTCCTTTAACTCGTTGGAATGGTCTTGAACAGGAAAGGCTTCTAAAACTTCTCTACTGTTGGATGCAATCTTGTGGAGCCTTAAGTTGGAACACGCAAGCATTGCCTGAGTTCTTTTGAGGAGACTGATTGCGGCTTCATTTGTGGGTAGTGATTTCAAGCAATCGTCTACATAGAAATCCTTGTCCACAAATTGTCTGACATCTGACCCATACTCTGACTCTCCCACTCTAGCAGAGTGTCTGAGGCCATATATAGCAACTGCAGGGGAAGGGCTGTTGCCAAATATGTGCACCTTCATGCGGTATTCTGTGATGTCTCCAGAGGGGTTGTTGTCCCTGAACCAGAGAAACCTCAGAAAGTTTCGGTGTTCTTCCTTAACAAGAAAGCAATAGAACATTTGTTGTATGTCTGACATGAATGCGACTGAATCCTTGCGGAAGCGGAGAAGTACTCCCAATAGTCTGTTGTTGAGGTCAGGGCCAGAAAGAAGGACATCATTTAGAGAGACACCTTCATGCTTGGCGCTGGAATCAAACACCACTCTAATCTGCCCTGGCTTCTTAAGGTGATAGACGCCAAATATGGGTAAGTACCAACATTCTTCTGAGTCTTTGAGGTCTGGAGCTACCTCAGCATGGCCATTTTGGAATATTTTGCCCATGAAGGAAAAGAAATGTTCTCTCATCTCTGGTTTCCTTTGCAGATTGTGTCTTAAGGAAGTGAGGCGTTTATATGCTAGTTCCCTGTTGTTAGGCAAACGTTGTCTCTGTGGCCTAAAGGGAAGAGGTGCTACCCAGTTATTAGTCACGTCTTTCTCCATACTGCTTTCCATAACCTCTAGGAAGATCCTATCCTCAATGGACATTGCTACCTGGTTGTCTTCCTTTGTTCTCCTGAACACTGAGTGTCCTAAGTCGCTTTGGTCATCGTCATAGGTATTGCTGTTACAGAGGGGACTTAGGAAAGGAAGAGGTACAGGGTTGTTGTGAGGTAGCTCCTTTATGAGGATGCGATTTTGACAGGGTTGGAAAAGAGAAGGACGATCATTCTCGAGGGTACTAGTGAGCAGATTATTAACAGATGCCGGTTTGTGTGCACCTCCCAGGCAAACATCACCTATAATGACCCACCCAAGATCCAGTTTTTGGGCACATGGAGCACTTTTAGGACCGTTGATCAGTTTCCTTACTTTGTGGACTTGCAAGATATCCCTCCCTAGGAGTAAGATTATCTGAGCCTGATCATCAAGTTCTGGTACGAGATGTGCTATGTGCTTCAAGTAAGTCTGGTGAGCTGCTGCGTCTGGTGTGGGAATCTCTGATCTGTTGTCTGGCATCTGGTTGCACTCTATTATGGTCGGTAAGGTTAGGCATGTCTTACCATCCATAGATTCAATTTGTAGGCCGTCAGCTCTTCTCCCCGCCGTTTCCACTGTACCTGCACAAGTCCTAAGGGAGTAGGGGCTGCTGGGGCCTTTAAGGTTTAGAATGTCAAAAAATACAGGTCTAGCTAGTGACTTATTACTCTGATCATCCAAAATGACGTAGAGCTTGACTGCTTTGTCTCTGCGTCCCTTTGGGTAAACTTTCACTAGACAGATTTTAGAGCAGGATCTGCCACCTGTACTTCCTTTGCAGACTTCAGTGCACTGTGAAGTGATTGCTGTGGTATCTGTACTAGAGTCTTTGGTCTCCCTGCCTTGCTCCTTGTCACCATGGACAGGTGGGAAGGTTCTTGGAGTAGGCCTTGGGTGTAAAGCTGTGTGGTGTTCTGTGCTGTCACACTCTGTGCATTTGACACTGACCTTACAGTCCTTGGCGAAGTGTGTAGACGAAGAGCAGCACTTGTAACAGCTGTTGTTCTCTTTGAGGAAAGCTTTGCGTTCCTGGATGGTCTTTGTCCTAAAGGCTCTGCATTTCAGAAGAGGATGTGGCATCTTATGTAGAGGGCAGAACTTCGTAGGGTCATTGTCTTGATCCTCTGGCTGAGACTTTGCAAATCTGTGGGAAGAAATGTTAGTTTTGTGCACTGCTACTGGAGCCCTGAGTTGCTTAGGGCCAGCAGAAGTGATGTAAGACACTGGAAAAATGAAGCTGGGGTCATCTTTCGTTCCTGCTTGTCTGTCTACAAAGTCCACAAACTCACTAAATGGTGGAAAGGGCACATTGTGTTTCCGTTTGTAGTTACAGCCATGAGCAATCCATCTTTCGTGTAACTCATAAGGAAGTTTTTGAGCTAAGGAGTTAATACCTCTAGCAGAGTCAAGATAAGAAAGGCCAGATAAGTCACCTTCTGCTTTAGCAACTTGTAACTCCATACATAGGTCACTGAATTCTCTGAGTCTTTGGTAACCTCTGCTAGGTATCTTTGGAAAGTCTTCTATCCTTTTAAACAGTGTACTCTCTATAGCCTCTGGTGAGCCATAACATGTGTTGAGATGTTTTTTGCAGAAAAAAAAGCTATTTAAATTCGAATGAATTCGAATGCATTCGAATGAATTCGAATGACAAAGTGTCAAAAAAAAAAAAAAGCGTAGGGGGTCCCCCCAAATTCAATAACCAGGCCCTTCAGGTCTGGTATGGATATTAAGGGGGACCCAGCCAAAAAAAAAAAAAAAAAAAAATGGCGTAGGGTCCCCCCCAAATATCCATACCAGACCCTTCAGGTCTGGGATGGATTTTAAGGGGAACCCCGGCCCAAAAAAAAAAAAAAAATGGCGTGGGGGGTCCCCTCAAAAATCCATACCAGACCCTTTATCCGAGCACGCAACCTGGCAGGCCGCAGGAAAGGAGGGGGGACGAGAGCGGCCCCCCCTCCCGCCTGAACCGTACCAGGCCACATGCCCTCAACATTGGGAGGGTGCTTTGGGGTCCCCCCCAAAGCACCTTGTCCCCATGTTGATGAGGACAAGGGCCTCATCCCCACAACCCTGGCCGGTGGTTGTGGGGGTCTGCGGGCGGGGGGCTTATCGGAATCTGGAAGCCCCCTTTAACAAGGGGACCCCCAGATCCCGCCCCCCCCCCTGTGTGAAATGGTAAGGGGGTACAAAAGTACCCCTACCATTTCACCAAAAAAGTGTCAAAAATGGTAAAAATGACAGGAGACGGTCTTTGACAATTCCTTTATTAAAATCTTCTTTCTTCTGGTCTTCCTTCTTCATCTTCTCCTTCCGGCATCTTCTTCCATCTTCTTCTTCCTTCGATTCGCTTCTTCTTCCTCCGGTCTTCTCGTCCTTCTCGTCCGGCGTCGTCCTTCTCGTCCGGCGTCGTCCTTCTCGTCCGGCATCGTCGTCTCTTCTCGCAGGCCGCTCCTCGCAATGGGAGGCTCCCGCTCTGTGAGGCTCCGCTCCGGGTGACAGGTCTTTTATAACGAAGGCACCTGGTGACCCCGCCCCCTCTGACGCACGGGGACGTCATGTGGAATTCCCTATGGCTTTCCCCATGACGTCAGAGGGGGGGCGGGGTCACCAGGTGCCTTCGTTATACAAGACCTGTCACCCGGAGCGAAGCCTCACAGAGCGGGAGCCTCCCATTGCGAGGAGCGGCCTGCGAGAAGAGACGACGATGCCGGACGACGAAGGACGACGCCGGACGAGAAGGACGACGCCGGACGAGAAGGACGAGAAGACCGGAGGAAGAAGAAGCGAATCGAAGGAAGAAGAAGATGGAAGAAGATGCGGAAGGAGAAGATGAAGAAAGGAAGACCAGAAGAAAGAGAAAGAAGATTTTAATAAAGGAATTGTCAAAGACCGTCTCCTGTCATTTTTACCATTTTTGTCACCTTTTTTGGTGAAATGGTAGGGGTACTTTTGTACCCCCTTACCATTTCACACAGGGGGGGGCCGGGATCTGGGGGTCCCCTTGTTAAAGGGGGCTTCCAGATTCCGATAAGCCCCCCGCCCGCAGACCCCCACAACCACCGGGCACGGTTGTGGGGATGAGGCCCTTGTCCTCATCAACATGGGGACAAGGTGTAACTTATATTAATGAATGCTTCGAATGCTTCGAGATTCTCTGATCAGGAAAAAAAAAGCTTTTGCCGGCAAATGAATTGTTGGATCCGTAATACGTGTTCCCCCCAAATTCAATAACCAGGCCCTTCAGGTCTGGGATGCAGAACTAGACCCTTGAGGTCTGGGATGGATTTTAAGGGGAACCCTAGCCCAAAAAAAATGGCGTGGGGTCCCCCATAAATCCATACCAGACCCTTATCCGAGCACGCAACCTGGCAACCGTAACAGGCCACATTGCCTATCCCCACAACCGTGCCCGGTGGTGTGGGGGTCTGCGGGCAAGATCGCATCTTCTTCCATCTTCTTCTTCCTTCGATTCGCTTCTTCTTCCTCGGTCTTCTCGTCCTTCTCGTCCGGCGTCGTCCTTCTCGTCCGGCGTCGTCCTTCTCGTCCGGCATCGTCGTCTCTTCTCGCAGGCCGCTCCTCGCAATGGGAGGCTCCCGCTCTGTGAGGCTCCGCTCCGGGTGACAGGTCTTGTATAACGAAGGCACCTGGTGACCCCGCCCCCCCTCTGACGTCATGGGGAAAGCCATAGGGAATTCCACATGACGTCCCCGTGCGTCAGAGGGGGCGGGGTCACCAGGTGCCTTCGTTATAAAAGACCTGTCACCCGGAGCGGAGCCTCACAGAGCGGGAGCCTCCCATTGCGAGGAGCGGCCTGCGAGAAGAGACGCCGATGTCGAAGAAGAAGAAGATGGAAGAAGATGACCAAGATAGATCTTTTTTTTTTCTGCAAAAATGACACTTTGTCATTCGAATTCAATTTGTTGTCTGCAAGATAGATCTAGACCTGGATAACACTCTGGAAAGAGGATCGCCACGCCCTGTAATGTTGAGGGCGATCACTAAATTTGGCAAGTCCTTGGGTAACTAACTCGCGTTTGGCCAGGAACTTGGCAAAGTCTACAGTAGCCTGATTGGCATTGGGGTAGGCTGCTGGTGTATTGTGGTGCGGTGTAAAGGCATACCTGATAGAAGTCTCTTCTTTAGGCTCTCTGGGCTCAAACTTGCAAGCGGTTGGCAGTTCGTACCGGCTCGTTGCATACACCTTTGGAGTGAAGACAGGTGTTTGATGTTTGTATGAAGGTTGAGTACCTTGTGGAGTAGAAGGTTTGGTTGGGACTGGAACGTCTGGAACACTGTCAGATGTTTCTTGCCTGTGGTACTGGGGTCCAAGGTCGTCTTGTTGCTGCTTGATTTGATGTGACTCCCTGACATCATGTTTAATTTCTTGTTGTGGGATGCTGCTTGGGTCACAGTGCTGGTAGACATAATCCGACGTACTCTTGGCTCATCGTAGATGGCTGCTTCTAGAGCTTCTGCCTCTGCAATGGCGGCGGCAGCATCTCGTTCCACTGCCAGCTTCTCCATGTTAGCTTCTAAGATAGCTTGCTGCCGTTTCAGAGATGCCTCTTGCTGAGCTCTTTCGTCTTCCAGGCGTATTCTTTCCATCTCTCTCACTTGTTCCTGTCTCACCCTTTCTTGCTCTCTCTCTTGTTCCATGCGTACTCTTTCTTGCTCTCTCTCTTGTTCCATGCGTACTCTTTCTTGCTCTCTCTCTTGTTCCTGTCTCACCCTTTCTGCTTCAAGGTGGGCCTTTTCTTTTTTCATCTGCAGCTCTTGGTCTGCGAATGCGGCCCTGGCTCTTGCTGCTTCAGCTTTTGAACGGGCCATAGCTGCTGCATTTGCGACAGATGACCTAGATGAGCTTGCTTGTGATCGTGTTTTGTAAGAAGATGTTCTACTGTGAGACATGGCTGCGGGGAAGAAGCTGTCTTGCTGTATAGAGACCGTTCTAGTGTCGGTACTGCTTGACAGAGCGCGTCTCTGTGTAGCGTGGCTGCTTGCTTTGCCTCCCACAGGCCTGCTTCTTTAAGGCTTCTGACTGTATGGTACTGTGTAGCCCCAGGCTGTACAGACTTCCGAAGTCAGCTTATCTTCCCTTCAGAGGTCAGCTTAAAAATGTCACTGTTCTGTCTCAAGGACATTCAGCTAAACCATTCTTATCCCATAAACATGATACCATATTTCTTCGATCGCAGTTTATTGGAACAAGCTAGGTGAAACTACAAATAACAAGAATAAACCTTGATAAGTACAATATCCCATAAATGTAGCATACATTTCAAAGACAAATATACACAGTACAATATGAGACAGTAAACACTCACTTTTTAAGTTCAATAAGGGATTGATGGTAAGAGATTGAAACAGGACATCTTACAGTCTTGAAAAGCATGGTGAATGTGTCTCTTCCTGTGAGACTTTACCCAGAATACCTTGCCTTCCAAGTACTTCCTAGGTTATAAACTTCATTAATAACATATACACAACGGAAGCGATACCAAAAAGGGATGCTAGATGGCGCCTACGCTCTGCAAATGATTCCTATAGAAAGTAACAACATTAAATGTAATTTACAACAACACAAATGCAGATAATCAGAATATATACATCTGATGGGCAGAACAGTGGCCTCTAAGTTTCATAGAGGCCAGGAAATTATTTTGCAAACTTCCTGTTAGAGTCCTGTGAGGGAACAAGAACATATATTTTTCATAAATTGGACGTTAGAAGGTGCGTCCTTCAGTACTCAGTACAAAACAGTTTAGGAAATCTGATTCCTATTTTTGTGTTATTTTCAGGGGCTAGGAAAGGGTCCAGAGCCTCTAGACGTACAATAGCCAGATGGTTGAGGTTAGCCATTATTCAGACCTATGTGGTCGGGGGGTTGGAGCCCCCAGAGGGTATTAAGGCACATTCCACAAGGGCAATTGCGACTTCTCAAGCTGAGTGGGCTGGTGCTTCTGCAGAGCAGATCTATAGAGCTGCAACATGGTCCAGCTTTGCCACTTTCGTGAAGCACTACAGGTTGGACCTGCTATCGGCCAAAGACCAGGCCTTTGGGCATAAAGTGCTGCAGGCAGTAGTCCCACCCTAAGGTAAGGTGCTCGCTTATCCTCTCTATGGTGGTTGTCCTGAAAGACGAACAGGGGAAAAACTGAGTTACTTACCAGTAACATCCTTTTCCAGGAGTCTTTTAGGACAGCATCGGTTAGTATGACGTATTCTTGTGTCTCCCCAGCTGGCCGGAGGTATTCTTGAACAACTGAGGGGGCGGTGGGATGGTGAGGCTTAAATCTTGCAGTACAAGGCAGTGTTTTCTGAGATGGCAGGAGCCAAAGTCTCTCTCTCTCTCTATGGTGGCTGTCCTGAAAGACTCCTGTAAAAGGATGTTACCGATAAGTGTAACTCAGTTTTTTTGGATCCTTTTTAAAATCATAATGATAACAAATCACCCAAATGGCCCTGATAAAAAGTTGCATACCTTGGAATGTTTGGCCTTGGTACAGACACAGAAGGTGCACACACAGGTTAAAATGGTAAGTAACTGTCAATTTTCTCTAGTCATCTTCCAGGACGGCATAACCTAGGAGGATGGACAAGGAATTTGAGGCCTACCTTAGGGCGGGACCACCGCTTGTAAGACCTTTCTTACAAACGTCAGATCCTGAGGCGATAGCAGTTCCACTCTGTTTCAAAAAGGTATCCTGCTTTGCCCAAGTGGCTGTGCGACAATCCTGTTCTATTGATGCCCCAGCTCTCTCTGACCAAGAGGCCGCCAAGGATCTCGTTGAGTGGGCTTTAAGGTCCACTGGTACTGGGTGCCTGCCTGTTCATAAGCCAATGCTATCTTATCCACCTATCTTATCCACCTAGCCACAGTAGATTTAGATGCCTTCTCTCCCTTTCTAGGGCAGCTAAATAAGACCAAAAGGTGATTTGACTTTCTGTAGTCCTTCACTCTATCCAAGTTTGTCAACAGACATTTCCTGACATCTAATAAATTTAATTTCTTTTCATTATTTGGATTATCACAGAAGGAGGGCAAAATGATCTCCTAAGATCTATTAAACTTAGATGCGACCTTGGGAAGATTATAGTAGGTCTTGTCTTAGAACCACTCTCTATCCTCTAGTATCAACAGAAAAGGCTCCTTAACTGATAGGGCCTGTAGGTCGCTTACCCTTCTGGCTGTGGTTATGGCCAGTAAAAAGGCTAACTTAAGTGTAGACATGTGCAAGATGAAAAAATTTGTTTAGTTTCGTTTCAATTCGTTATTTAACTAAATTAGTTTAGTTAAATTCGTTGCATTTGTTACATTCGTTTTCAGGATTCGTTTAGTTTCGAATTCGAAAAAATTTGCCCACATTTGAAAAAATGGGCCCGCATTCGAAAAAACTATCAAATTCGAAAAAATCCTACCACATTTGAAAAAAGCTATCAGATTCGAATTTTTTTTTTACGAAATTTGAAAAATAAACTATATTACCATTTTGCGAAATTCGTATAGAATGAAATCGAATTCCAATAGAAAAGATTAGAATAGAATAGAAAATAATATAAAAGAATAACATAGAAAAACAGTAGAACAGAATAGAAAAAAATATAATGTATTCTATTCTAATCTTTTCTATTCCAATTTCATTCTATTTCTATATAACCATTTTCCGAAATTTGAATTTCGTATAGAATGAATTTGCATTCAAATAGACAAGATTAGAATAAAATAGCAAATAATAGAAAATAATAGCATAGAAAAACAATAGACCAGCATAGATAAAAAATGTTATATATATATATATATATATATATATATATATATATATATATAAAACCATCTTCTGACAATCGAATTTCGTATAAAATAAATTTTGATTTTGAATAGAAAAGATTAGAATAGAGTAGAAAAGAATATACTAGAAAAACAATAGAACAGAATAGAATAAAATCTAATATAATAGATTTTATTCTGTTCTATTGTTTTTATAGTCTATTCTTTTTTTATTATTTTCTATTATAATCTTTTCTATTCAAATTCAGATTCATTCTATACAAAATTCGAATTTCAGAAGCCATCTTCCGAAATTCTAATTTAGTCTAGAATTAATTTGAATTTGAATAGAAAAGTTTAGAATAGAAAAGAATAGCATAGAAAAACAATAGAACAGAATAGAAAAATATATAATATATATATATATATTTTTTTCTGTTCTATTGTTTTCTATTCTATTCTAATCTTTTCTATTCAAATTTGATTTCAGTCAAATATATATATATTATATTTTATATTTTATTCTATTCTGTTCTATTGTTTTTCTATGCTATTCTTTTCTACTTTATTCTAATCTTTTCTATTCAAATTCGAATTCATTTCATATGAAATTCGAATTTCGGAAGATGGTTTTATATATATATATATATATATATATATATATATATATATATATATTTTTCAGTTCTATTGTTCTTCTATTATTTTCTATTTTATTGTAATCTTTTCTATTTGAAAATATATGCATTCTATACGAAATTCGAATTTCAGATGTGTGTATGTACATATAAGCCATCTTCCGAAATTGGAATTTGGTACAGAATGACTTTGAATTTGAATAGAAAAGATTAGAATAGAATAGAATATATTTTTTTCTATTCTGTTCTATTGTTTTTCTACGCTATTCTTTTATATTATTTTCTATTCTATTCAATCTTTTCTATTCAAATTTGAATTCATTCTGTACCAAAATCCAATTTCGGAAGATGGTTTTATATATTTGTTGCTCTTTTTTTGTTTATAGCGCAAAAAATAAAAACCGCAGAGGTGATCAAATACCACCAAAAGAAAGCTCTATTTGTGGGAAAAAAAGGACATCAATTTTGTTTGGTAGCCACGTCGCATGACCGCGCAATTGTCAGTTAAATTGATGCAGTGCCGAATCCAAATGATACATCCATTAATAGGATATCTTAGACTGTGTGGCATAAATCTCAGGAGAATATCCACATTCCTCCTATGGTTGAGGCTAGATGGTACCCTTGTTTGCAGGGTATAGATCTACCAGACCTCCTTCTCCAACAATTTACGATGTGGATCTTCCCCTCTAGGTCTCTAGGTAATCTCATTATTTCACACTGCAAAATTGAAAGGCACTCAGGTCACCTCTGTTTATTTCCTTAAAAATATTTGGAAACATTGAGATGTTTTTGGCATTTGGATTAGTTGAGTCACAATAGTGCTCACCTATCCTTAAGCTGGGTACACACTATTCGTTTTTTTTTGGGGAACCCCACGGGTCGGTGGGCTGCTGGTCTTCCAGCATGCACGTCCGACAGACCGACTTGCGCATTGTTACCCGTTTACTATATTTGAGATTTAATATCTCTCAGATATGTTAGAGGACCGATCAGTCCTCAGGTCCCGGCCAATGATTTATGGCCTGGACCTGCTGATCAGTCCGAAGGAATGAAATCCTTACCCTGTGTAAGTGTAAACACAGACAGGAGGAAGTGATGTCATCTCTCCTCGTGGAGTCAATTCCAGTCAGAGGACGTCTTAAGCCCCATACACACGGTCAGATTTTCCGATGGATTCTGTCCTATCGGACAATGTTGTCGGAAATTCCGACCGTGTGTAGGCACCATCGGACAGTGTACCTCGGATTGTCCGACGGACAAAGTCCTATCTCCTGCTGGATAGATTTTTCGACAACAAAGTCCGATCACACCAAATCCGATCGCGTGTAGCGTAGTCCGACGGACAAAGTGCTACGCATGCTCAGAAGAAATTCTGTGACGGAAGCGCTCGGTCAGGTAAAACTACCTTTCCTAATCGACACAGCACATTCGTCACACTGCAATGTTAAAATGTCTTTAATGCAGCACATTCTCTTTTTCTTTACAATGCAAGAAGAATGACATGTTTTAGCTGCTCCTATTCACCCGCACTTCTCCCAAAATTAGTTCTTTATTACTTTTCAGGATTTCTAGACTACATGTTTATTTTTACTCAGATCGTAAAAGAATCTTTGTTATATTTTTTGGAGGATTTGTCATTATTTTATTTTTTTTTGGAATACATATTTTAAGGAGATTTTTTTTTTTTTTTTTGAGGGGGGTTGTGTGTCTCAACTTAGCAAAACAACATTCTTAACATTTCTATTTGTTGCTTAAATTTACTAGGAGTTTGTTGGTGCCCCTTGTTAATTATACTTTATGATTAGTGAAATGTACCTGCCTACTCACAAATAAACTGTCATTGTAGAAAAGTAAAACACAATAGGCAATGATTATTTCAAATCAAAAATACCTTTATTTAGGTCTCAGCAACAAACCAAAGAGGAACGCAGCGATGGAGAAACTTGGGGAATTTGCAAAGCCTTGGACCCCCACGGCAACCATAATTTTTGAAGCGTCTAAAATTGGGGCCTGAGGAGTACGTATCTTAAGGGGAGTGCTATCTGGTCCTGAAGTCCAAAACATCCGGAACTGCAGCAGATGCCATCTAGGTCCCCAGGCTCTGGTCCTACGAGAGGCTCCATCTTCTCTCAGACCAGACTGAATCCAGGTCGTCACTCTCAGGTCTTCCTTCCACGCTTCCTTGCACGCTGTGGCTGTGTTGCTGGTGGGGTGGCAGAAGGAGGAGGAGGCGGAGCATGGTCACTATGGCAAACGTGTGAGTGGGGTCACCCCCCCCAGCCATCCCCTTATTTAGGACTTTGAGGATGACATCCTCACACATGTTGCGTTGCCCCACCTCCATACCCATCATTTTCGTGACAACCAAGGAGGCAAAGGTCTCCTCGTCGGTGGGTGTGGCATGTAGGGAGGCTGAAGCCTCTCGGATCATCCGGAGCACTGACTCTCCCGCCTCACCCCCCCTTCTCGCCCTTTTGTAGGTGAAGGCGGAGGGGAGGGATTTGGGAGTCAGTCAGGCTCCTAGGCCTACCCCCCTCTTGGCTGCCACTACCCACCTCTTGGCTGCCACTAACCCCCTTCCTCCTCCACAGCCTCCTCCTGGCTGAGGTCTTCCTGTGTATGAAAAAGGGACATAGTTTCAGTTATTTGTTCATCAAACACACACAATTTTCATCTAGTGACTGTTGCAAAATGGTTACAAATAGAAAACCATACAATTCTCAGCCCTGCAGTTTATATTCTTGCCCCAAATATCTCCAACACTACTGTCAGTTGATATGTCAAACACGTTAGGAACTAAGCAATTGGGGATCCTGAATTAACTGAACATCATTGATTTTTCACAAAATTGGTTCCCAAACTACTATACCTGCCACAAGCTGGGCTCCTCCACATCTTCCAGACTGGAAGGCCCAGGTTGCTCCTCGGAAGCCTCATCAGGGGTGGCCTGCGCGCAAGGAAGCGTGGAAGGAGGAGGCGAGAGTGGCTCCGTGACATCAGTCTGGTCTTTGAGAAAATGGAGCCTGTCATAGTACCAGAGCTTGGGGACATAGACCTCATCTGCTGCAGCTCCAGATTCTTGGGACTTCAGGACCTTCTTGCGCTCCCTGATATACGCACTCCTCAGGCTGCCAATTTTATTTCTTATCTTAACAACAGTTGCCGTGGGGAACCTTGGCTTTACAAATTCCACAAGTTTCAGCAGGGCTGCATACCTCTTTGGTTTGTGGCCGTAATGGGGGTGTTTGGCCTGCCATAAAAGGGGAATTTCCCTGTATTTATCAATGAAGAGGGGGAGAAAACTCATGTCGTTGAATCCCTGCATAATCTCTGCAAGACACAACACCACACAAAACACTATAAATAATGTCCGGCAAAACTCTCCTAATCTTCTCCATAAAGAAGCCTCAAGGTCTAATTTGTCTAGGCTAGTTCTGTACCAACGTCAAATTGTACCTTCGTTATAGCGATCGTCTCGTGCGTGAGCTTTCTCTCCCCTCGTCTCACAGATCGTGGCTACGACACAGGCGTGTGACGTTTTATATACAGTGCGCATGCGTCAAACTCCGCCCGCCCCTGATGATCTTTCTCGTCTATTCCCCACCCCTTCTCTTTACGGCGCAGTGGGGAGAGCACATGGCGGAGACACAGCAGGTGCGCCCGAAATATTGCAGCAACGAGGAGGAGGACGAGGAAAGGCCGGAGGCAGAAACGTCCCAATCCCGGAGCCAGAAATTCAAGGCCTCCAATATGTCATTTGGAGAAATGTTGGAGATGGTGGACATATTAAAGAGGAGCGACTATGATGGGAAGTATGGGCCTTACCTCAACCCGAATGTCCGCAAGGCCAAGATCATGTCTAAAGTTGTGAGGAGGCTGTACAATCATTTTGGGGTACAACGATCCAAGGAGCAACTGAGGAAACGCTGGTCAGACCTGAAACTGAGGGAGCCCGATCAGTACAGAAAGATCAAGCGAGTTCTTCAAAAAAGTAAGTAGTTGTGTTTTGTGTTGGATTTTTGGCTTGCATACTGCTCCATGTGTTTGTATTTTGACAAAGTTGTACATTAGAAAATGGCCACTTTCATGTTCGTCTGTGCATTCGATCGTACTCAACCTCGATCTTTCTGCCACTGTCATGTTCGTGTGTGTCCATTCGATCGTACTCAACCTCGATTGTTCGGCCACTTATAATGCGATGTTTGGTGTTTTGTTTGGGGAAAGGAAGTTTGTTCTCACTAGAAAAGTCATCAAGAATGTAAAGCCAATTTATTCAATGTAAAGGAGAGGTCACCCAGTAGCTGTTTACCCATCTGCACTCTAGAGCACTAGTGCTGGGACACCCAAACCCACTTTTTATTATGCTTTTCCACACATGTGCTCCAGTGGATACTAGAGGGGGGGTCTCCATCAGACAAACTTCTACCAAAAAGCTAGTAAGTTTAGCACCTTTACAAAGTGACTACATTCATGTTGTTGTCATTTGTAACTGGCCAAACAAAAATATTGTCCCTCACTTTCAAGCAATGTTTGACATTTCCTATTTCTGCCCTCAATAGATTGTGCTGCTAAATCTTCCTTTTGTACCTTCTCATAGGGGAGCGAAAACTCGTGACGTCTGAGGAAACCACAAAACCAACACCTCCCAAAGAAGGGGAAAGACCAGAAGCAGAGGAGGAGGAGGAGGAAGGAGAGATCATAGAAATTGGAGAACTTGTCACCACAACAGGTGAGTGTGGGAGAACACAGCTACTGGTAAGCTAATCAATGTATGCCTGCCTCATTTCCAAAACACATTTGTGTTTTTTTTGGTTGTTTTTAGGTGACGTGGATGTTGTGGAAGAAGAATCGCACTTTACCACAGAGAGTGCCCACGTCCTCATCGGGGAGAAAATGGTCTGCAATCGAGATCTAGATGACATAAAGCAAAACATCAATGATGTTCAACAAAAATTGAAGAACATCATTGATGTTTTAGGAAAAATCTGAAAACGCACCAAGTAATTAACACACATTTGTGGCTGTTTCTGAACACATTTGCAACTTAAGAACTGTGTGAAATTTGGAACATGCACACATTGTGTCCACATGTGCTAGCTCCCATCATGGTGGATGAATGACAACGTTTTTTTGGGGGTGCAACCACTTTCTGAACTACTAAAGTGGTTGTGGTGAAGGGGTTGCACCCCCAAAAAACGTCCATTCATCCCCATGATGGAAAATTGCACTTTTGAAGATTCTAGGCATGTGTTTTACCATCTAATGAACATTTTCAGACCCAAATTGTGTGCATGTTCTAAATTTCCACTTTCCAGGGGTGACCCCCCATGTGATGAAGGCAAGATCAAACACACTTTTAACATATAGTCATGTCTGATCTTGTCTTCACTTTAGAAAGTTGAACTTTCCTAGTTCCTATGTTCTGTTTTGCTCCATGCCTTGTTTTACCAAATGCAGAATGTTTGTAAACAATGTTGTCAAGAACCAAGATCTTGTCAGTTTGGGCAAGAAGTTTGTAAATGCACTTGTAAATGTGTTGCAAGTAAACTTTTTTAATTTTCTAAATGTGTGGCTTCCTTATTTAAAAATAAAAAAGCATTATGTATGTCAACTGTAAAGGATTTGGGGGGCAATGGGTGTTATTTACTAAAGGCAAGTCCAGTTTGCACTGCAAGTTTCTTTTCCAGGGCACTTTTGCACTGCACTTGTAGAGCATAGTAGATTTGACTTATGTAAATGACACCTACAGTGATTTGTTTGAAAACACGTAGCACACCATTTTTGGTAATACACACATTTCTGTCATGGTGATGAAAAGGAGTATTTTGGGTGTCAGTTATGCACTACAAACCTTCTCTAGACCAAAGATTAGGTATCAAACACACAACATGAGAAGAATCTTTTTGGGAAGAAGAGACTGTTACCTCCTTTTGCCCAGAAAGTGCATTCCCACTGTTGAAGCTAAAGGGCAAAAATGTATATCTCAAAGAAGCTAGAATATGGAAATGACCAGAAAACATAGGTTTGGTAAAAAAATATATTTATTTAAAAATGCCTCTCACACATCGTCAGGCAGAGCAATGGCCCCCCTACCCACAAAGTAGTCCATATATTGCTTGCGGCATTTCGAGGGTGCAAGCCTGGACGTGCCGCTTGAAGGGCTGTGAGGTCGGCATTGGAAGGGCCCTCAACATCTGGGCCAACGGTCACCACATAGTTGGTGTTGTGTCTTTTCAAAAAGTTGTGCAATATGCAAGAGGCAAGAACTATGTGGTTGAGTTTGTATTCCGCCAAGTTAATAGCCGTCAAAAACAGGCGGAAGCGGCTGGCCAGGATCCCGAAGGTGTTCTCCACCACTCTGCGGGCTCTTGACAGCCTGTAATTGAAGACCCTCTGGTCTGGGGTGAGGGTCCTCATCGTGAAGGGCCTCATCAGATGGGGAGTCAACGCAAACGCTTCATCTGCGACAAAGACGAAGGGGAGTCCTTCAGCATTCTCCTCTGGAGGTGGCAAGCACAGACTGCCACTTTGGAGACGCCAGTAGAACTCCGTGTGCGCAATGGCACCACCATCCGAGATCCGGCCGTTCATCCCCATGTCCACATACAAAAACTCGTATGTCGCCGACACCACCGCCAACATCACCGCCAACATCACGACACTATTAAACCCCTTGTAATTATAATAGTAGGACCCCGAGTTGGGGGGTGGGACGATGCGGACGTGTTTCCCATCAATTGCACCTCCGCAGTTAGGAAAGTCCCAACGGGTGGCAAAGTGGGAGGCCACAGTCTGCCATTCCTGTGGCGTGGAAGGGAACGGTGGAGTGAAACAAGAAAAATAAATTAGTCACTTTGCACATAAACATTGCAAGCAGATTAGACACTAAACATCTTGGAAGAAGATCAGACTTTTACATTTAAAGCTGGAAAGTATTTGCAACGCAAAGTAGAGGGTCCCCCTAGCAGATGACTCACCCCCCATCAATCGCCCCACTTCTGATGGGCCATTGACAATAACTAGGGGTTTGGGGGGGGGTTTGGACAGGTAACCCTCTGCACTTCATTGATTGCCAAATGGCTCAATAATGTGTGCTAGTTTGGCCAGACCCTCCTTACTTAACACACTATTGGCAGCCCACAGGAAAGATAAAATAACATTCCAAATCCCCACCCCCCCCCCCCCCCAAAAAAAAGGAACGCACATTTGGACATTCTGAAATTACCTAGCAAGCTAATAGGAGGGAAAGAACACCAAAAAAGAGGAAATGGAAAGTATGGAGCCAGCCCCTTGCACTACATGCTTTGCTGAATTCATCCCTAAAGATGCCCACTATAAAGAGGTAGGTATATAGTGTGTATTGACCTTGGGAAAGCCAGCAGATAGAGGATTGGTACCATCTGACAGAGCAGTTGGGGGAGGGGGTTCAGAATGAATTTGGCACCCCCCCCCCCCACCAACAAAAAGGGAAAAAAAAGGGGCTCTACATGAAGTAAACCACACAGCAAACATTTGTGCATATTTTCGGGGGTGTTTGGGGGAAAACAATACTATGCAGCAGACAAAATACATTGCTTAAGTGACTAGGCCATAGGTGTCTATTGGAGCAGAAGAGCATGCTGGTGAGGTAAGTGAAGGGAAAAATGCATGAAGGAGAAAAGGGGCACAGCATATTAGAGCATATTGCAATCATGGTAATTAGGGAAGGAGGTCAAAAATACAAGACATTAGCAAACAGAGCATACATAGAATGGAATAGTAAAGTAGAAATGTTACCTTAATATAGTCCTCCTGCAGGACCTGGATGATGGCAGAACAGGTCTCTGGAATAATGATTCCCAGGGCCTGGGGAGAGATACCTGAAGAGAACTTCAAATCCTGAAGGCTTCTCCCTGTCGCCAAGTACCTCAACGTAGCAACAAGCCTCTGCTCCGGAGTGATGGCTTGTCTCATGCAGGTATCCTGCCGGCTGATAAAAGGGGTCAGCAAAGCCAAAAGACGGTGAAACACGGGGTCCGTCATCCGGAGAAAGTTCCTGAAATCATCAGGATTATTCTCCCGGATCTCACGAAGCAAAGGCATGTGCGAGAACTGATCACGCTGAAGCAACCAATTCTTGGTCCACATACTCCTCGTCACTCTGTTAATGGACGGGTCTTGGCTCAAAGCTAAAAGCCCGGCACCAATTCCGCGTACAGCACGAACTCGGCGACGAGTACGTACGGGAAACTTCGCTCACAAAAGGTCGGCTGGTCAGAACGGACAAACAGAAAGCACCGATAAACAGCAAGGCCTGAAAGAACGAAATGAATACCAGAAACGAGCAGACAATAAGCAGTGCAAATCAAAGCGTCCTATATCAAGATATAGGCCACAATGACCAACAAATGCGAACTGACTACACGCACTAATAAACAGATACGCACGACAAGCACAAACTGAAGAGCAGTAATGATCTGAGTCAGAAAACTGAGAAGCGTGAATCTTAAATCCCCAAACTTCGACTAACTCGCGATAAACACTGGATCAGCAGAAGGAGCCCAACGGGTGCCTGACGTGGTGCTGAACTTCCCTTTTCTAGTCTCGTGGAAGACGACTTACGTCACGACGTTCTTGCAGACGGAAATTCCGACAACGTTGTCCGACCGTGTGTACGCAACACCAACATCGGACAAAGTACGACGGACGTGATCCGACGGACCTGGTCCTCGGATAATCCGCGCGTGTGAATGGGGGCTTACCATGAGTTGCACAACACTACACATAGGAATACTTGTCACCCCCCCCCCCCCCCCGATTGCCCCCCAGTTACCCCTTCACTCCCTGTGTCACCAATTGCAGTTTTCAGATTTTTCACTGATCACTGCATTGGTGTAATTTTGTGACTGTAATAAGTGTTAGGTCTAGGTTACCCCCTAAACCCCCCTAAAAAAGGTTTAACCCCTTGACCGCCCCCCGTTAACCCTTTCACCCCCTGTCGCCAGTGTCAATAATAGATATTTTTTCTGCTCACCTTATTTGTGTCACGGGTGACGCTAGTTAGCCGATTAGTTGATTCATTTCACTGTCAGGTTTTTTATAGCATCAGACAGCTATAGCTGTCACATAGATCCAATTCAACACACACACACTCACACACACACTCACACACACACACACACACACACATACACATACACATACACACACACCATCTACCCAGCACACACATTTGTCACACTCCTTTTCTTAATTTCATTGTTATTTCTATTTTCACATATTATTATTCATCACACTTTTTCAGATTACCCCACCTTTCCACTTTGGGCCACTTTGTTCCCCTCACATCCGCACCGGCAATTTGTGTCCTGGGTCATCGGGAGGCTTGTTTGATGTGCCCCTTTTGCGCGCGACTGCAGTCACCTCAGCTCCCGGGGAAGACTTTTTTGGGGACCTCGGTTGCATGGTCACGGCATTCTACCCCATTGGATCCTTTTTTGTGAGTATCTAGGGCGGGCTAAGTTGCCTTTCCTCCATATAACCATCCAAAACTAGACTAATATTATATCTTATATTTTTCATACTCTGCAGACATACTTGAGCATCTGCCCCTGAAGAGTGTCTCTACACGAAACGCGTCGGGCACAAGTGATGCTGACCTGTGTCTGTAATGGACTCATTGATCTTGGTCTGCAGTAGATTACCAATCTTTTGATACCTATGTATTTTATTACGGTCTTACTTATTATTTTTACTCCCGCTGTCAGTGCTGTGTTTATGATACATGTATATATATGAATCTATTCTATACAAGATTTTAACCGATTGTTTCAGAAGTACTATATGTATGTTAACTCCTCTACCTATCCCACACCTGTATGTTACGTGTGGGGGGAGTCAATATTAATCAGCATACCCATTGAATATGTGGTTTCTGTTTTGCCATATTTCATGTGATACTTTTACCAATAAAATCTGCAACTTTTTTAATCTTAATTTGCCTCCACAAAGTCATCTTTCTCATTCAAAGTCCAACCTTTCCCCCCTTTTTTCTAAACAGTAACAGGGATGGAGGCACATGGCATTATGTGCCTCATCTAAAGTCCCAAACCTCCCCCCACCTGATACACAAACAGGATGGAGATTTGATGACTGGTGTGGCAGTGTTCCCCTGCCACCCAAGTGTGAGGCATGCGGATACCGGGTGGTTATGTCCCCATACCCGTGTTTCTGCACATTCAGGGTACACTACACTGTACCATTGAAACTCCACAGCACCACCGCGCTGATCCGTTGGGGGCATGCTGTGGCCATAGTGATTTGGGGTTCCTTCCTTGGTCTGTACTCGGGAGTTGCAATGTTGTCTATGTGCCCCCTCGCTCTCCCCCCCTTCCTCCTGCCCAGCCTGGGCGGATGGATGTACTGGTTGGTGGGCGGGCGCTTACGGAGCATCGGCGCCACGCATCCTGCCTGCGGGTGACGTCAGGTCTGACGCCAACGCGCAGTGCACGTGACCTCCATCCCTGCATCGGCAATGGGAAAAATAGACTTCTGCGGAGGGCGGGGATCACCGCCACCGCCGGAGTCTTTTCCATCCATGCTGCGTCAGCGTGACGATGGTGGCAACCAGCGTGCGCATGTGCGGGGCCTACTTAAACAGCCTCCCCTGACACAATTGCTGCCACACACTCCAGACATCACACGGCTGCACAGCACCTCGCATCCCTCCCAACGTCTTCTCCTTACAAGTAAGTTTTTCACTAGGTTCACACATTCATATCATGCTTTTTCTGTACCTTTTTCGCTGACACTGCTTTTTTATTTTGGTTTCTACCGATTTCATTTTTATTTTTTATCATTACACACATAGTCTTTTTGTTTGTTTTGTTTCTTCACTCATTACTCAATTCTTTCTCACTTTCCACACATTGCCATAGTCACGGTCACTTAGCTCACACATTGATCCAATTCAACACACACACACACACACACACTCACACACACATACACACATACACACATCTACCCAGCACACACATTTGTCACACTCCTTTTCTTAATTTCATTGTTATTTCTATTTTCACATATTATTATTCATCACACTTTTTCAGATTACCCCATCTTTCCACTTTGGGCCACTTTGTTCCCCTCACATCCGCACCGGCAATTTGTGTCCTGGGTCATCGGGAGGCTTGTTTGATGTGCCCCTTTTGCGCGTGACTGCAGTCACCTCAGTTCCCGGGGAAGACTTTTTTGGGGACCTCGGTTGCATGGTCACGGCATTCTACCCCATTGGATCCTTTTTTGTGAGTATCTAGGACGGGCTAAGTTGCCTTTCCTCCATATGACTATCCAAAACTAGACTAATATTATATCTTATATTTTTCATACTCTGCAGACATACTTGAGCATCTGCCCCTGAAGAGTGTCTCTACACGAAACGCGTCGGGCACAAGTGATGCTGACCTGTGTCTGTAATGGACTCATTGATCTTGGTCTGCAGTAGATTACCAATCTTTTGATACCTATGTATTTTATTACGGTCTTACTTATAATTTTTACTCCCGCTGTCAGTGCTGTGTTTATGATACATGTATATATATGAATCTATTCTATACAAGATTTTAACCGATTGTTTCAGAAGTACTATATGTATGTTAACTCCTCTACCTATCCCACACCTGTATGTTACGTGTGGGTGGAGTCAATATTAATCAGCATACCCATTGAATATGTGGTTTCTGTTTTGCCATATTTCATGTGATACTTTTACCAATAAAATCTGCAACTTTTTTAATCTTAATTTGCCTCCACAAAGTCATCTTTCTCATTCAAAGTCCAACCTTTCCCCCCTTTTTTCTCTTTTATAGCATCAGATACCCCATATATTACCTAATATATTACCATATAATACCTAATAAAGGTTTTAACCCCCTGACTGCCCCCTAGTTAACCCTTTCACCTCGTCACCAGTGATCACCGTATTAGTGTTACGGGTGACGCTGGTTAGTTTGATAGTTTTTTTTATAGCGTCAGGGCACCCGCCATATATTAAATGTTTAACCCCCTGATAGCCTGGCGGGGGATATCAGTTATGTTTTAACCTCAGTCAGGGTCTGCGTCGCCCCAGGCATTGTCACATAAGTGACAGTAGTGCTAACACCCAAACACACACCATACACCTCCCTTAGTAGTATAGTGTCTGAGCGGATCGATATCTTTGATCTGATCAGAACTATATTAGCATCCCCAATAGTTTAGGGTTCCCAATAGCGGGGACGAGCAAGCGCCCCCACCCCCTCCTGAGCCATACCAGGCCGCGTGCCCTCAACATGGGGGGTGCCCTGGGGAAAGGGGGGCCGTGCGGCCCCCCACCCCAAAGCACCTTGTCCCCATGTTGATGAGGACAAGGGCCTCTTCCCGACAACCCTGGCCATTGGTTGTCAGGGTCTGCGGGCGGGGGGCTTATCGGAATCTGGGAGCCCCCTTTTATAAGGGGGCCACCAGATCCCAGCCCCCCACCCTATGTGAATGAGTATGGGGTACGATGTAACCCTACCCATTCACCTAAGTGTAAAATGTAAAGTAAAAAACACACAATTTTGAAAAAATATTTTATTGCACTGCTCCGGGGGTCTTCTTCCGTCTTGGGGGTCTTCTCGCCGGACTCCTCCGCCATTTACCTAGCTCTTTTACCGAGCGGAGAAGTCCGGCTACCTTCTTCGTCGTCGTCGTCTGGGGGTCTCGATCCGCCTTCGGGGGTCTTCCGGGGTCTCTTCTGTTCTTGCCGCGGTCGTCGTTTTCCACACCGCCGGCGCCGCCTTCTTCTTCTTCTTCTTCTTCCGATGTTGACTCGTCGCTCCCTCTGGCCGGAATGCCAGAGCCGCGCTGTGCTGGGGGCTCCCAGATTCCGATAAGCCCCCCGCCCGCAGACCCCGACAACCAATGGCCAGGGTTGTCGGGAAGAGGCCCTTGTCCTCATCAACATGGGGACAAGGTGCTTTGGGGTGGGAGGGCCGCACGGCCCCCTTTCCCCAGGGCACCCCCCATGTTGAGGGCACGCGGCCTGGTATGGCTCAGGAGGGGGTGGGGGCGCTCGCTCGTCCCCACCCCTTTCCTGGCCTGCCGGGCTGCGTGCTCGGATAAGGGTCTGAGATGGATTTGGGGGGACCCCCACGCCGTTTTTTGAAGTGGGGAGTCCCTTTAAATCCATGCCAGGTGATGGAGCTAGCACGGCGGCATTCACTGCCTAGACTAGCTACGTATACCTGAAGTCACATGCTAAATGAACGGACTTTCCGATGAGCGGCAAGTCCATTCATTTCAAAAGTCCGGCGGACTAGCCTACTAACGGCGGGATTGTCCGCCGGACTGACAGATTGTCCGCCGGACTGCCAAGTCCAGCGGACTAGGTTTTAAAACAAAACTTAAAACCTAGTCCGCCGGACTTTTGGCGCCAAAAAGTCCGCCGGCGCCCACACACGAGGGGATTGTCCGGTGGACTTAGTCCAGCGGACAATCCCGCGGGATAATCCCTTTGTGTGTACGCGGCATTACAGTTACAAATAAAAGTGTAAAAAATATATATAAAAATAGTTTTATTGTTCCCTCTCTCTATTCTCTCTCTATTGTTCTGCTCTTTTTTTACTGTATTCTACAATGCAATGTTTTATTGTTACTTTGTTTTATCATGTTTAATTTTCAGGTATGTAATTCTTTTATACTTTACTTTTTAACCTTTTTTTTTGGTTTTCAGGTACGCCATTCAGCTGCAGCACTGATTTATTTATCTTGACAGCAATGGCGTTTGCTCTCATGATATGTAAATCAGCAACTCCAGCTCTGTAGAAGGTGATTTCACCAACACATTTAAAAAAAAAAAATGTAAGAGGAGCATATATGCCAAAGGCAGGGGTGGAGGGGTGATTTGCCCCTAACATTCAGGGAAGATTTCCCCCATGCTTCAGCATATATTTTTTAGGCACAGATTGCGTTAAATGTTTTATTTTTACTATGTTTTATTGTATTTGCTTTGTAGGTATGATGTGTCTTACTGTTATACTGTAATGTTACTTTGTTTTATTGTTAACCACTTCCATACCAGGCCTATTCTGGCTCTCCTCTCCTACATGTAAAAATCATAATTTTTTTGCTAGAAAATTACTCAGAACCCCCAAACATTATTATTTTTAGCAGACACCCTAGGGAATAAAATGACGGTCATTGAAAATTTTAATTTTGCACAGTATTTGGGCAACAATTTTTCAAACGTTTTTTTTTTTTTGGAGAAAAAAAACAGTTCCATGATTTAAAAAATAGCAAAACAATAAAGTTAGCCCAATTTTTTTATATAATGTGAAAAATGATGTTACGCCGAGTAAATAGATACCCAACATGTCACGCTTTAAAATTGCGCACACTCATGGAATGACACCAAACTTTAGTACTTAAAAATCTCCATAGGCAATGCTTTATATTTTTTTACAGGTTACATGTTTAGAGTTACAGAGGAGGTCTAGTGCTGGAATTGTTGCTTGTGCTCTAACGCATGTGGCGATACCTCACATGTGTGGTTTGAACGGTGTTTACATATGTGGGCAGGACTAACGTGTGCGTTCACTTCTGCGCGGGAGCTACCGGGGACAGGGGAGTTTTAAATTATTATTTTTTTATTTTATTTTTTATTTTTTATTTTACAACATTATTTTTTTGATCACTTTTATTCCTAATACAAGGAATGTAAACATCCTTTGTAATAGGAATCATTTGTGACAGGTCCTCTTTATGGTCTTATTGACCCCGCATCTCTCCTCCAGGCTGGAAAGCATGAGATCGGAAAAAAAAATCCACAATCTCATGCTTACCAGCCGCGATCGTGTCTTTGTTTACATCCGCGGGCCGGACGTGACGTCATAACGTCGCGCCCGGGTCTCGGACTGTCATAGAGATGACTGGTGACCATCTGGTCACCGGTCATCTCTATGCTCATCATCCGGCAGAGGCCGATTCTTTCTCCAGGTCCCTGATGGCACGGGAGAGCCCAGAGAAGCACCGGATGGTGGTGAGGTGGGATGTCCCCTCCCCTGTAAGAACAGTCAAGTGGCGGAACTGCCGCTATGATCGTTCTTATGGTGCACAGAATCACCGGCTGAAAACAAGGATATCTGGATGACAGGCATCATTCAGCTATTCCCACTGAAAGTCCAGGACGTCATATGATGTCCTTGGGCAGGAAGTGGTTAACCATTATTTGCTTAGCAGGTACGCCATTCAGCTGCAGCACTGATTTATTCATCTTGACAGCAACAGCGTTTGCTCCCACGATGCGTAAATCAGCGACTCCTGCGCTGTAGTAGATGATTTCACCACCAAATAAAAAAAATTTAAAATGGTGCATGTATGCTCATCATTAGAAGTGGGTGGATGAAGGGCAGTATTCTAATGGTGGGCATACCCACAGATCAATCCCTTTTTTTCGTTCAGCCCACAGGCTGCATGAAAAAAAGAACATTACAATGTATGCCCAACAAAGACCAGCAAAGTACTGGTTTGTTGATGGACTTTGAGTGGTTATACCAGAATAATGCCTGCAGGTTTAGGTATCATCTTGGTATCATTCTTTTCAGCCAGTGGTCGGCTTTCATGTAAAAGCAATCATAGTGGCTAATTAGCCTCTAGACTGCTTTTACAAGCTGTGGGAGGGAATGTTGTTCCCCCCCACACACACCGTCTTCCATGGTTTTCTAGGTCGCTCCTGTCCCAACAGGGAACCCGAGAATGCAGCTGGTGGTTCCGCCAGCTGACCTGATCAGAGACCAGAATGGCTCCAATCATCCCTAAGAAACCAGAAGCTACGAGCATTTCATGACTTAGGTTTCGCCAGATATAAACAGCGCCATTGGGAAATTGACAAAGCATTTTTTTTCACACCAACCTTGGTGTGGTCAAATGCTTTGAGGGCAGAGGAGAGACCTCAATTTATTTTTTTTAACTGCTTCCCGACCACCTCCTGCACATTTACGTCGGCAGAATGGCACAGCTAGGCAAAAGCACGTACAGGTACGTCTCCTTCACTGCCACTGTCATTTACATAGGAATCAGTGCATTTAAATAGCACTGATTTCTGTATAAATGACAATGGTCCCAAAAATGTGTCAAAAATGTCCAATGTGTCCGCCATAATGTCGCAGTCACAATAAAAATCGCTGATCGTCGCCATTACTAGTAAAAAAAAAATATTAATACAAATGCTATAAAACTATCCCCTATTTTGTAAACGCTATAACTTTTGCGCAAACCAATCAATTTTACCAAAAATATGTAGAAGAATATGTATCGGCCTAAACTGAGGAAAAAAATATTTTTTTATATATTTTTTGGGGATATTTTATTATAGCAAAAAGTAAAAAATATTGCATTTTTTTCAAGATTGTCGCTCTATTTTTGTTTATAGCGCAAAAAATAAAAACCGCAGGGGCGATCAAATACCACCAAAAGAAAGCTCTATTTGTGGGAAAAAAAGGACGCCAATTTTGTTTGGGAGCCACATCGCACGACCGCGCAATTGTCAGTTAAAGCGACGCAGTGCCGAATCGCAAAAAGGGGCCTGGTCCTTTGGCTGCAAATTGGTCCGAGGCTTAAGTGGTTAAAGAGTACCTGTCACTACCTATTGCTATCATAGGGGATATTTACATTCCCTGAGATAACAATAAAAAATAAAAAATAAAAAATAAAATAAAAAAAAAAAGCAAAAGGAAGAGTTGAAAAAAAAAAAAAAACGAAATAAATAAAGCACCCCTGTCCCCCCGTGCTCATGCACAAAGGCGAACGCAAGCGTCGGTCTGGTGTCATATGTAAACAGCAATTGCACCATGCATGTGAGGTATCACTGCAAAGGTCAGTTTGAGGGTAGTAATTTTAGCAGTAGACCTCCTCTGTAAATCTAAAGTGGTAACCTGTAAGGCTCTTAAAAATGTATGTAGTTTGTCACCGCTGCACGTTTGTGCAAAATTTTTAAGCATGTCGTGTTTGGTATCCATGTACTCGGCATAAGATCATCTTTTTTATTTTATCAAACATTTGGGCAATATACTGTATACATTCAAATTAAAAAAAAAAACAATTTTTTTCCAAAAAAATTGCATTTGAAAAATTGCTGCGCAAATACTGTGTGTGACAGACCTAGCCGGGACACAGGCTTTTTGAGAGGACTAAATGCGAGCCTCCTGCCAACCGATTATGGGCCCTGGATTTTAAGGGGCACAGGGTGAAGGAGAACCCCAACCCCAGTCAGATTCAATGCTGTATAAATGTGTATATATAATGTGTGTTGTCTCATGCTGTTGAGACGCACACTGTCAGATGCTAGTGTCATGAACTCAAGATGTTAATTGAGAGGGCTGATCACATTGTCCTCTGTATAATGTAGTAGACTGGTGGTCTCCTGCTATTGTGATAAAATGTTGTGTGGTTGTAATTATGATAATTTATAATCAACTGTGTAAAAAGAGGTGGAGCCAAATATCTGCGCTAATTCAGGTGAAAAATGGAAGAAGATAGCAGCCAACACAGTTTGTTGATAAGCAAACTAATAAAACACAAAATCCAAAATGTGGCGCTTACAATATGAATGAAAAATTAACCCAACATTTACTGGTACATCTTAAAGTGTTCAATCAAACAAAGGTGCCTATAAATTACATGTGAAAAAATGGAATATTAACCAAACATGTGATAGTCCATCTTTGAAAAATGTTCAATCAAACAAAGTGACAGTAGGTTAAAAATGTTCCATGTGGAAAACAAAGAAAATGGTGAACAATCCAAAAACTGTGATCTTGATCTGCTTACCAGAACCCAGTAGTATATGAGCGATGTTTATCATATAGTGCCAGAGGTGAATGCGATTACACACAGGAACGAAATCCAGAACCCAGTTGTATGTGAACGTTGGTTGACATAAAATGCTGGAAGTTGATGCGATTTCCCACAGGGCAGGATTCACAGGATCGGATGGATGAAGATATACTAGAGGAATCTCCCACGAAGTGAAGGAAAGGAAACAGCCAATAGTGAAGCCCGTAAAATCAATTTAAATTGATTGAAAAATAAATCTACTTACATCAAAGAAAAAGATAACAGAGCATATAAAAGTGGAATCCGCGTACTTGCATCGGCCAGCCTGACATGTGTCGTCCAATGGTGGATATCATCAGAGGCATGGCCGATGCTAGAAGTATGCTGGTATATAAAGCAAGTGTTCTGAACAAGCTGTCCGATGATAGGACAGCCTAATTTAATTAGAAAGGCTGAACAGCTGTGATGTGCTGCTGCCTTGAATGTAAGACATTGATACAAGAAAGGCTGAACAGCTGTGATGTGCTGCTGCCTTGAATATAAAACATTAGTACCAGCCAAACCAGGAAGTCCGGGAGCATAATGGACCAAAAAGAAGGACATTAATACAAGCCAAACCAGGAAGTTCGGGAGCATAATGGACCCAAAAGGAAATAAAACACACTGCTCATGTGCAGTGCGTCGCACGTCACTACGTAATGCGTGCCTGGAACGCACCTCGCATGCGCAGTGCATCATGTGGCCATATCGCGCATGCGCACAGCGGCGTGCGTTCCACCGGCGTGCGCGTCATGAGAGCGGTGCGCACTATACTAGTTCCGGTTAACGTTCAGCCCACAGCGCATGCGCAATGAGAACTGCGTTCCAAAACAAAGTCAAAACAAAAACCACAAGAAGCACAGCGTCATATCCGGATTTTAAGCCGGAAACAACACAGCGCTATAATGGCAAGGGAGTCACATTGGCCGGAACCTCCCAATAGATCCTGCACGTACTGCAGCATATAAAAGGAGATACAATGTAAACTTGTGTAATATTTAAATAGACATCATTGAACGGACATCATCACTGGCATTTGTTGGAAAAGTAAATATAGTTCCTGGACAAAAATATATCTAAACGAAAATGAAATTACAGTGTGAATACAATAATAAAGTTTGCAGGGCGCCCTGGTACATTAAAGATGTAGATAAACATATGTTCAATGTGGAAACAAACTGGAAATTAATACCTCCGCATGAATATATATATAAGACTGTATATAAAATTATGCACATCCATTGTGACATCTGCACCACAGAGGAAAAAAGGGGAGGCTCGTGGTTCGTGCATAGTAACAAAAAAAGCATATAAAGCTAAAATGATTGCAGCGAGCACTGCCCAATAGTGTCCGCTACAATAAAAAATCTATTAAAATCAAAGTGCGAATATTAGCTGTTATTAATAAAACAATTTACGTCCCAATCGACATTCATGCCGAAAGGGGTGTAACACTTTAGGTCATAGATCCAGCGAGTCTCGAGCTTGGATATTTCGCGTTTTGACATGCTACCACGCCAGTGAGGGTTAAATCTGTCAATCCCTACAAACGTAGTCCCATTGGGATTCTGGTTATGGAATTCTAAATAGTGTCTGGACACAGTATGTTTGGGGAAACCTTTTTTAATGTTTGCAATGTGCTCACCCACCCTAACATGCATTGCTCGAGTCGTGCGGCATACATATTGTAGGCCGCATGGACAGATTAGGAGATACACCACATTTAATGATGTGCAGGTGATAAAGGTATTAATATCAAAGGTCCTGCCTGTGGTGTGTGATTTAAAGTGACAAATCTTCCTACTCTTGTCTTTATTAACAAGACAGACATTGCAATACCGACAAGGGTGATAGCCTTTGGATTTTTGAAAGAACGACACTCTATTAGGGGCGTCAAGGATATTGGGTGCCACCTGAAGTTTCAAAGGGGGAACACCTCTGAAAATAATCTGTGGTCTATCCGGGAGCACCGGACCCAAAACCTTGTCATTCCTAAGGACTTCCCAATGTTTAGAAAATATTTTCTTAATATGACGGTGTTGATGTGAATAGGTAGTAACCATGGAGAAATTATAGTAAATTTTAGTGCTCATTGGGATTTTTATTCTATGGAGGATACTATTCCGATCCATATCGGCCACCTGATCTATGACTTCATTTAGATCCTTATGTGAATAACACTTCTCGATAAACTTAAGTTTCATGGTCTCAGACTGTGTAAGGAAATCCTCTCTAAGGGTACAATTTCGTCGTAAACGAAGAAACTGGCTCTTAGGCACAGATTTCAGCCAGGAGGGATGATGGCAACTCCCAAGGCCAATATAGCCATTTCTATCTGTCTCCTTGAAGAAGGTGGTAGTATTGAAAACACCATCTCTGACCTGTATACTCAAATCCAAAAAGTGGATTTTTTCAGTACTACTTTCAGATTGTAAAACAATTCCCAAGCTGTTATTATTGAGACATTGCATGAAGTCATTGAGTGATGTTTGATCACCATTCCATAGGAGGAGGATGTCGTCTATATAACGACCCCAGTAGACCAATTCCGGTCTTCTGTTGGTATAGACGACATCCTCCTCCCACTTCGCCATGAATAAATTGGCCATACTCGGCGCAAATTTTGCGCACATGGCGACTCCTCTATTTTGGAGGTAATGTGTGCCCCCGAACCAGAAATAGTTATAGGACATGGCGTATTGCAGTAGATCTAGAATGAATTATCTCTGCAGTGCAATCAAATTAGTGTCTCTTGTTAGAAACAATTCAACTGCATTCAGGCCATCCTGATGTGAAATAATGGTGTAGAGGGAGGCCACATCAGCAGTGACCATGATATAGCCTTCCCTCCACTCCATATTCTCCAAGCTCCGAATTACCTGAGCCGAATCCTTAATATAAGAAGGGGTACCCATTACCAGAGGTTGTAAAAAGCCATCTATGTATTTACCAACTCTCGAGGTTATGGAGTCTAGGCCACTGATAATGGGTCTCCCCGGTGGATTAACAAGGCTCTTATGTATTTTTGGTAGAAAATACATGATAGGCTTTCTAGGGGCCAAAGGAATTAGGAAATCTCTCTCTTTCTCGGTGAGGAGATTGTTCTGAAATCCAGCATCAACCAGATTGGAGAGTGCCTTTTTAAATCTGAAGATGGGATCATGGTTTAATGGTATATACGTGTCGTGATCAGACAGTATTCTCCCCATTTCTCCAATGTAAGCACTTTTGTCCATCACAACAATCCCGCCCCCTTTATCAGCGGGGCGGATGATAATGTCATCCCTTTTTTTAAGAGACTCAAGGCCTGCATGGAAACGTGAGTCTCTATAACTTCGCTTGATTTTTAAAGAATCGATATCTTTCAAAATCAACTCCTTAAATACAGACACAGATGGAGATACAAAACCAGGAGGGTTAAAAAGAGAAGCATTAGAGAGACCCGAATGTTTCACTCCCACATCTTCTCTGGCGGAGGCAGCAGTGGCCTGGGTCAAAAAGTATCTTTTTATATTAACCTTTCTGATATACTTCTGTATATCGATGAAAGCCCCAAACTTGCTCAAGGATTTATCCGCAGCAAATTTGAGTCCATGGTCAAGAACAAACTTTTCATTTTTGGTGAGGATGCTATGACTTAAATTAAAAATCCCTGCATCTCTTATAGCCTTCGCCTTTTTCGATCTATTTCTCCTCCCCCCTCTGGTCCCTCTTTTTGATCCCCCCCTCCCTTGTTCTTCTGAGGGGCCTGGGGAAAAAAAGAAGAGGACGAGGGGATAGATGGACCGGAGGGATACGGAGGCCCTGAGTTGTAGTGTTGTGGTCTCCTGGGTGGATTATACCCCGGACTATCCCAACCGGATCGTCTATATTCAGGCCTCATATTGTTAGAAAAAGAGGACGACGGATGTTCTACAATGTAACGATCATCATAAATATAGTTACTATGGGCATCATAACCTTCATGATGATTCGCAAGTGTTGCATAGTGATTATACACAGGGGTCCCCTCTGAGTGATGGGGTACCGGGTGATCATATTGTGCATATCCACTATTCATCGGTTTCGGAATGGCACCCCTATTCTGAGGTGGTCTTTATGGTAGGGGTTTTTTATTGTTAGAAACTTTTCTCCAGCTCCCTTTATTTTTAGGTGTATTATTGGTTTGAATGTCTCTAATATTATTTTGAGACATGGGGGCAGTGGAGGGTAATGGGCATGTGGTTGGTATGGATCGCGACCCTGTTCCTCCTTCAACAGGAGACGCCCTCCTCACCTGCCACTTGAAGACTTGTTTGGATTTATAGTCCTCCAAGTCTCGTATAAATTTTTTCATTTTTTTTAGCTTTTTGATCTAGATCCTCCTTTTCCAAGATCTTTTTAAGGTTATCAGATTTGGTTTTATATTCCTCTGACTTCTTGTAAGGGAGAAGCTTGTCTTTAACCTCTACTATAATCTCATCAAGTTTTTTAAGTTTGATTCGCTTTCTAGTGATCAAAAATCGCAGTAAATCTAAACCAACATCGTTAAAATATTTAAACCAACTGGCAAGGTCAGTCTCATCCTCCTGAGGTGTAATTTCAAACCTGAGGCTTCTAGGGACCATGCCATCATCAAGATACCTCTCTAAGAGACCAATATCCCAATAACCATGAACCTCTGACACCATCAGGTTTTTTAACCGGACAAAAAGACCTCGGCATTATTAAAAACATCCTTCAGGTTCACAGATCGTGAATTACGAAAATCAAAAACATCCATATTAGTGGAACAAAGAAAAAGCAGCTGATATTCAAAATCAAAAATAAATGTGTAAAAAGAGGTGGAGCCAAATATCTGCGCTAATTCAGGTGAAAAATGGAAGAAGATAGCAGCCAACACAGTTTGTTGATAAGCAAACTAATAAAACACAAAATCCAAAATGTGGCGCTTACAATATGAATGAAAAATTAACCCAACATTTACTGGTACATCTTAAAGTGTTCAATCAAACAAAGGTGCCTATAAATTACATGTGAAAAAATGGAATATTAACCAAACATGTGATAGTCCATCTTTGAAAAATGTTCAATCAAACAAAGTGACAGTAGGTTAAAAATGTTCCATGTGGAAAACAAAGAAAATGGTGAACAATCCAAAAACTGTGATCTTGATCTGCTTACCAGAACCCAGTAGTATATGAGCGATGTTTATCATATAGTGCCAGAGGTGAATGCGATTACACACAGGAACGAAATCCAGAACCCAGTTGTATGTGAACGTTGGTTGACATAAAATGCTGGAAGTTGATGCGATTTCCCACAGGGCAGGATTCACAGGATCGGATGGATGAAGATATACTAGAGGAATCTCCCACGAAGTGAAGGAAAGGAAACAGCCAATAGTGAAGCCCGTAAAATCAATTTAAATTTATTGAAAAATAAATCTACTTACATCAAAGAAAAAGATAACAGGGCATATAAAAGTGGAATCCGCGTACTTGCATCGGCCAGCCTGACATGTGTCATCCAATGGTGGATATCATCAGAGGCATGGCCGATGCTAGAAGTATGCTGGTATATAAAGCAAGTGTTCTGAACAAGCTGTCCGATGATAGGACAGCCTAATTTAATTAGAAAGGCTGAACAGCTGTGATGTGCTGCTGCCTTGAATATAAAACATTAGTACCAGCCAAACCAGGAAGTCCGGGAGCATAATGGACCAAAAAGAAGGACATTAATACAAGCCAAACCAGGAAGTTCGGGAGCATAATGGACCCAAAAGGAAATAAAACACACTGCTCATGTGCAGTGCGTCGCACGTCACTACGTAATGCGTGCCTGGAACGCACCTCGCATGCGCAGTGCATCATGTGGCCATATCGCGCATGCGCACAGCGGCGTGCGTTCCACCGGCGTGCGCGTCATGAGAGCGGTGCGCACTATACTAGTTCCGGTTAACGTTCAGCCCACAGCGCATGCGCAATGAGAACTGCATTCCAAAACAAAGTCAAAACAAAAACCACAAGAAGCACAGCATCATATCCGGATTTTAAGCCGGAAACAACACAGCGCTATAATGGCAAGGGAGTCACATTGGCCGGAACCTCCCAATAGATCCTGCACGTACTGCAGCATATAAAAGGAGATACAATGTAAACTCGTGTAATATTTAAATAGACATCATTGAACGGACATCATCACTGGCATTTGTTGGAAAAGTAAATATAGTTCCTGGACAAAAATATATCTAAACGAAAATGAAATTACAGTGTGAATACAATAATAAAGTTTGCAGGGCGCCCTGGTACATTAAAGATGTAGATAAACATATGTTCAATGTGGAAACAAACTGGAAATTAATACCTCCGCATGAATATATATATAAGACTGTATATAAAATTATGCACATCCATTGTGACATCTGCACCACAGAGGAAAAAAGGGGAGGCTCGTGGTTCGTGCATAGTAACAAAAAAAGCATATAAAGCTAAAATGATTGCAGCGAGCACTGCCCAATAGTGTCCGCTACAATAAAAAATCTATTAAAATCAAAGTGCGAATATTAGCTGTTATTAATAAAACAATTTACGTCCCAATCGACATTCATGCCGAAAGGGGTGTAACACTTTAGGTCATAGATCCAGCGAGTCTCGAGCTTGGATATTTCGCGTTTTGACATGCTACCACGCCAGTGAGGGTTAAATCTGTCAATCCCTACAAACGTAGTCCCATTGGGATTCTGGTTATGGAATTCTAAATAGTGTCTGGACACAGTATGTTTGGGGAAACCTTTTTTAATGTTTGCAATGTGCTCACCCACCCTAACATGCATTGCTCGAGTCGTGCGGCATACATATTGTAGGCCGCATGGACAGATTAGGAGATACACCACATTTAATGATGTGCAGGTGATAAAGGTATTAATATCAAAGGTCCTGCCTGTGGTGTGTGATTTAAAGTGACAAATCTTCCTACTCTTGTCTTTATTAACAAGACAGACATTGCAATACCGACAAGGGTGATAGCCTTTGGATTTTTGAAAGAACGACACTCTATTAGGGGCGTCAAGGATATTGGGTGCCACCTGAAGTTTCAAAGGGGGAACACCTCTGAAAATAATCTGTGGTCTATCCGGGAGCACCGGACCCAAAACCTTGTCATTCCTAAGGACTTCCCAATGTTTAGAAAATATTTTCTTAATATGACGGTGTTGATGTGAATAGGTAGTAACCATGGAGAAATTATAGTAAATTTTAGTGCTCATTGGGATTTTTATTCTATGGAGGATACTATTCCGATCCATATCGGCCACCTGATCTATGACTTCATTTAGATCCTTATGTGAATAACACTTCTCGATAAACTTAAGTTTCATGGTCTCAGACTGTGTAAGGAAATCCTCTCTAAGGGTACAATTTCGTCGTAAACGAAGAAACTGGCTCTTAGGCACAGATTTCAGCCAGGAGGGATGATGGCAACTCCCAAGGCCAATATAGCCATTTCTATCTGTCTCCTTGAAGAAGGTGGTAGTATTGAAAACACCATCTCTGACCTGTATACTCAAATCCAAAAAGTGGATTTTTTCAGTACTACTTTCAGATTGTAAAACAATTCCCAAGCTGTTATTATTGAGACATTGCATGAAGTCATTGAGTGATGTTTGATCACCATTCCATAGGAGGAGGATGTCGTCTATATAACGACCCCAGTAGACCAATTCCGGTCTTCTGTTGGTATAGACGACATCCTCCTCCCACTTCGCCATGAATAAATTGGCCATACTCGGCGCAAATTTTGCGCCCATGGCGACTCCTCTATTTTGGAGGTAATGTGTGCCCCCGAACCAGAAATAGTTATAGGACATGGCGTATTGCAGTAGATCTAGAATGAATTATCTCTGCAGAGCAATCAAATTAGTGTCTCTTGTTAGAAACAATTCAACTGCATTCAGGCCATCCTGATGTGAAATAATGGTGTAGAGGGAGGCCACATCAGCAGTGACCATGATATAGCCTTCCCTCCACTCCATATTCTCCAAGCTCCGAATTACCTGAGCCGAATCCTTAATATAAGAAGGGGTACCCATTACCAGAGGTTGTAAAAAGCCATCTATGTATTTACCAACTCTCGAGGTTATGGAGTCTAGGCCACTGATAATGGGTCTCCCCGGTGGATTAACAAGGCTCTTATGTATTTTTGGTAGAAAATACATGATAGGCTTTCTAGGGGCCAAAGGAATTAGGAAATCTCTCTCTTTCTCGGTGAGGAGATTGTTCTGAAATCCAGCATCAACCAGATTGGAGAGTGCCTTTTTAAATCTGAAGATGGGATCATGGTTTAATGGTATATACGTGTCGTGATCAGACAGTATTCTCCCCATTTCTCCAATGTAAGCACTTTTGTCCATCACAACAATCCCGCCCCCTTTATCAGCGGGGCGGATGATAATGTCATCCCTTTTTTTAAGAGACTCAAGGCCTGCATGGAAACGTGAGTCTCTATAACTTCGCTTGATTTTTAAAGAATCGATATCTTTCAAAATCAACTCCTTAAATACAGACACAGATGGAGATACAAAACCAGGAGGGTTAAAAAGAGAAGCATTAGAGAGACCCGAATGTTTCACTCCCACATCTTCTCTGGCGGAGGCAGCAGTGGCCTGGGTCAAAAAGTATCTTTTTATATTAACCTTTCTGATATACTTCTGTATATCGATGAAAGCCCCAAACTTGCTCAAGGATTTATCCGGAGCAAATTTGAGTCCATGGTCAAGAACAAACTTTTCATTTTTGGTGAGGATGCTATGACTTAAATTAAAAATCCCTGCATCTCTTATAGCCTTCGCCTTTTTCGATCTATTTCTCCTCCCCCCTCTGGTCCCTCTTTTTGATCCCCCCCCTCCCTTGTTCTTCTGAGGGGCCTGGGGAAAAAAAGAAGAGGACGAGGGGATAGATGGACCGGAGGGATACGGAGGCCCTGAGTTGTAGTGTTGGGGTCTCCTGGGTGGATTATACCCCGGACTATCCCAACCGGATCGTCTATATTCAGGCCTCATATTGTTAGAAAAAGAGGACGACGGATGTTCTACAATGTAACGATCATCATAAATATAGTTACTATGGGCATCATAACCTTCATGATGATTCGCAAGTGTTGCATAGTGATTATACACAGGGGTCCCCTCTGAGTGATGGGGTACCGGGTGATCATATTGTGCATATCCACTATTCATCGGTTTCGGAATGGCACCCCTATTCTGAGGTGGTCTTTATGGTAGGGGTTTTTTATTGTTAGAAACTTTTCTCCAGCTCCCTTTATTTTTAGGTGTATTATTGGTTTGAATGTCTCTAATATTATTTTGAGACATGGGGGCAGTGGAGGGTAATGGGCATGTGGTTGGTATGGATCGCGACCCTGTTCCTCCTTCAACAGGAGACGCCCTCCTCACCTGCCACTTGAAGACTTGTTTGGATTTATAGTCCTCCAAGTCTCGTATAAATTTTTTCATTTTTTTTAGCTTTTTGATCTAGATCCTCCTTTTCCAAGATCTTTTTAAGGTTATCAGATTTGGTTTTATATTCCTCTGACTTCTTGTAAGGGAGAAGCTTGTCTTTAACCTCTACTATAATCTCATCAAGTTTTTTAAGTTTGATTCGCTTTCTAGTGATCAAAAATCGCAGTAAATCTAAACCAACATCGTTAAAATATTTAAACCAACTGGCAAGGTCAGTCTCATCCTCCTGAGGTGTAATTTCAAACCTGAGGCTTCTAGGGACCATGCCATCATCAAGATACCTCTCTAAGAGACCAATATCCCAATAACCATGAACCTCTGACACCATCAGGTTTTTTAACCGGACAAAAAGACCTCGGCATTATTAAAAACATCCTTCAGGTTCACAGATCGTGAATTACGAAAATCAAAAACATCCATATTAGTGGAACAAAGAAAAAGCAGCTGATATTCAAAATCAAAAATAAATGTGTAAAAAGAGGTGGAGCCAAATATCTGCGCTAATTCAGGTGAAAAATGGAAGAAGATAGCAGCCAACACAGTTTGTTGATAAGCAAACTAATAAAACACAAAATCCAAAATGTGGCGCTTACAATATGAATGAAAAATTAACCCAACATTTACTGGTACATCTTAAAGTGTTCAATCAAACAAAGGTGCCTATAAATTACATGTGAAAAAATGGAATATTAACCAAACATGTGATAGTCCATCTTTGAAAAATGTTCAATCAAACAAAGTGACAGTAGGTTAAAAATGTTCCATGTGGAAAACAAAGAAAATGGTGAACAATCCAAAAACTGTGATCTTGATCTGCTTACCAGAACCCAGTAGTATATGAGCGATGTTTATCATATAGTGCCAGAGGTGAATGCGATTACACACAGGAACGAAATCCAGAACCCAGTTGTATGTGAACGTTGGTTGACATAAAATGCTGGAAGTTGATGCGATTTCCCACAGGGCAGGATTCACAGGATCGGATGGATGAAGATATACTACAGGAATCTCCCACGAAGTGAAGGAAAGGAAACAGCCAATAGTGAAGCCCGTAAAATCAATTTAAATTTATTGAAAAATAAATCTACTTACATCAAAGAAAAAGATAACAGGGCATATAAAAGTGGAATCCGCGTACTTGCATCGGCCAGCCTGACATGTGTCATCCAATGGTGGATATCATCAGAGGCATGGCCGATGCTAGAAGTATGCTGGTATATAAAGCAAGTGTTCTGAACAAGCTGTCCGATGATAGGACAGCCTAATTTAATTAGAAAGGCTGAACAGCTGTGATGTGCTGCTGCCTTGAATATAAAACATTAGTACCAGCCAAACCAGGAAGTCCGGGAGCATAATGGACCAAAAAGAAGGACATTAATACAAGCCAAACCAGGAAGTTCGGGAGCATAATGGACCCAAAAGGAAATAAAACACACTGCTCATGTGCAGTGCGTCGCACGTCACTACGTAATGCGTGCCTGGAACGCACCTCGCATGCGCAGTGCATCATGTGGCCATATCGCGCATGCGCACAGCGGCGTGCGTTCCACCGGCGTGCGCGTCATGAGAGCGGTGCGCACTATACTAGTTCCGGTTAACGTTCAGCCCACAGCGCATGCGCAATGAGAACTGCGTTCCAAAACAAAGTCAAAACAAAAACCACAAGAAGCACAGCATCATATCCGGATTTTAAGCCGGAAACAACACAGCGCTATAATGGCAAGGGAGTCACATTGGCCGGAACCTCCCAATAGATCCTGCACGTACTGCAGCATATAAAAGGAGATACAATGTAAACTCGTGTAATATTTAAATAGACATCATTGAACGGACATCATCACTGGCATTTGTTGGAAAAGTAAATATAGTTCCTGGACAAAAATATATCTAAACGAAAATGAAATTACAGTGTGAATACAATAATAAAGTCTGCAGGGCGCCCTGGTACATTAAAGATGTAGATAAACATATGTTCAATGTGGAAACAAACTGGAAATGAATACCTCCGCATGAATATATATATAAGACTGTATATAAAATTATGCACATCCATTGTGACATCTGCACCACAGAGGAAAAAAGGGGAGGCTCGTGGTTCGTGCATAGTAACAAAAAAAGCATATAAAGCTAAAATGATTGCAGCGAGCACTGCCCAATAGTGTCCGCTACAATAAAAAATCTATTAAAATCAAAGTGCGAATATTAGCTGTTATTAATAAAACAATTTACGTCCCAATCGACATTCATGCCGAAAGGGGTGTAACACTTTAGGTCAACTGTGTTTAGCTCGGTGACAACAAGTCTGGCCTGTAGTGAAATCCTGAGTCACATCGGCTGCTTAAAGGGATTAGTTAATTAGTTTATGTTAAGTGGTTACAGGTGTATTGTTAGAGTAATATGAGCAGGAGGGGGGACCTCCTCTCCTACTGTATATAAATACTTGTAATTTTGGTTCTAAATAAAAGAGTCCATGTTGGCACTAAGCAAGTCTCGTCTCGTTTGGTGCTTGGGAGCGGTTGGAATATCTGATATCTATATCCAGACTGGGAGGAAGTGATATATGACGAACGCACTCAAGAGGAGTGTAGGGACGTTCCGTCACACTGTGCGGAAAAAAAAATTGCAACACCCACCATTTTAATCTGTAGGACCTTTACTTGCTAAAAAAATATATAATGTTTGGGGGTTCAAAGTAATTTTCTTGCAAAAAAATATATATTTTCTTATGTAAACAAAAGGTGTCAGAAAGGGCTTTGTCTTCAAGTGTTTAGAAGAGTGGGTGTGACATAAGCTTCTAAATGTTGTGCATAAAATGCCAGAACAGTTCAACCCCCCCCCCCCCCCAAATGACTACTTTTTGGAAAGTAGACACCCCAAGCTTTTTCCTGATAGGCATGTTGAGTCCATGGAATATTTTATATTATGCCACAAATTTCGGGAAAACTACACTTTTTTTCTTTTTGCACAAAGTTGTCACTAAATGATATATTGTTCAGACATGGGCATGGTTATATATGAAATTACACCCCAAAATACATTCTGCTGCTTCTCCTGAGTACGTAGATACCTCATGTGTGAGACTTTTTGGGAGCCTAACCACGTACAGGACCCCGAAAACCAAGCACTGCCTTCAGGATTTCTAAGGATGTAAATTTTTGATTTCACTCCTCCCTACCCATCACAGTTTTGAAGGCCATTAAATGCCAATATAGCACAACCCCCCCCCCCCCCCCCAAATTTTTTGATTTCACTCCTCCCTACCAATCACTGCCTTCAGGCTTTCTAATGCCGCGTACACACGATCGGAATTCTCGTCGGAAAAAACTGTGACGGTTTTTCTGACGGAATTCCGTTGAAATTCCGCTCAAGCTGTGTTGCCTACACACGATCACACCAAATTCCGACCGCCAAGAACGCGGTGACGTCCACCACATACGACGAGATCATAAAAGGAAAGTTCAGCACCATGTCCGACACCCGTTGGGCTCCTTCTGCTGAACTTGTGTTTATCGCGTGTTAGTAGAAGTTTCGTTATAGACGATTCGTGCTTTTCAGACTTGTGCTTCAGATCGTTCCTGCTCTACAGTTTGTGCTTGTCGGTGCGTATTTGCTTATCAGTGCGTGTAGTCAGTTCGCATTTGTTTGTCTTTGCGGCCTATATATTTATATATAGTACGCTTTGATTTTCAGTGCTTATTGTCCGCTCGTTGCTTGATTTGCATTTCGTTCTTTCAGGCTTTGCTGTTTATCAGTGCTTTCTTTAGTCCGTTCTGACCAGCTGACCGTTTAGAAGCGATGTTGCGTGTACGTACTCGTCGTAGAGTTCGTGCTGTGCGGGGGCTTGGTGTTGGGGTTCTTACTTTGACACAAGCCCAGTCCATGAACAGGGCGAGGAGGAGTTCATGGACCAAGAATTGGTTGCTCCAGCGTGACCAGTTCTCGCACATGCCTCTGCTTCGTGAGATCCGTGAGAATAACCCTGATGATTTCAGGAATTATTTCAGGGTGACGGACCCCATTTTTCACCGTCTGTTGGCTTTGCTGTCCCCTTATATTACCAGGCAGGATACCTGCATGCGGCAAGCCATCACTGCGGAGCAGAGGTTAGTTGCCACGTTGAGGTACTTGGCGACAGGGAGAAGCCTTCAGGACCTCAAGTTCTCGACAGGCATCTCCCCCCAGGCTCTGGGGATCATTATTCCAGAGACCTGTTCTGCCATCATCCAGGTCCTGCAGAAGGACTATATGAGGGTAAGTTGTATTCTTTAACATCACATTCTATTGTATTTACTGTTTGCTAATGTATTGTATTTCTTTCCTCGTTCCCTAATTACCAGGATTTCAATATGCTGTAATATGCTGTAATATGCTGTAATATGCTGTACCCCTTTGTCCTCAAGCATGCTGGATTTTTTTACGTTCCTTTTTTGTCCTTCATGCATCTTTGCCTTCACTAACCCCCCCAGCATGCTATCCAGGGCCCATATATACCTATAGTCTAGTCACTTAACAATGTATTTTGTCAGCTCCATTGTAATGCTTTACCCCAAACACCCCCTAAAATGTGTACAAATGTTATAGTTGTCCTAAATTCATGCAGAGTGCCTAAAGGCTTTGTTTTGTGGTGCCCCAAATCTTTTTGGAACCCCCCCCCCCCCAACTGCTCAGTCAGCTGATACCAATCCTCTATCTGCTGACTTTGCCAAACCCAATACACACTATACCTACCTTTTTAGTGGTCATATTTATGGATGAATTTTTCAAAGCATGTAGTGCAAGGGCCTGCCTCAATACTTTCAAATGCTACTGTTTTCATTTTTCAACTCCTATTATTATTGTGATAGGTAATAGCAGAATCCAAAAATGTGCTTCCATTTTCCTTTTTTTTTAGGCCACTTCTTCTTACCTGTCCAGTGGGCTGCCAATAGTGTAATTAAGGAGGGGCTGGCTAAACTATCACACATTACGTTGTTACTCCATTATGTAGTGGAGAGGGTGGTTACCTGTCCAAAACATACCTCCCCCCCTAAAATATTTACAAGGGGCCATCAGAGGGCGGAGGAATCTGATAAGTGGACCTTATATTTTTAGCCTTTAAATACTACAAGAAATGTTATACTGATGTTTGCCAAAATGTTTGTGTAGAATATGCTTGTAATGTTTATTATCAAATGTACTAATTATATTTTTCTTGTTTGACTCCACAGTTTCCTTCCACGCCATAGGAATGGCAGACTGTGGCCTCCCAGTTTGCCCAGCGGTGGGATTTCCCTAACTGCGGAGGGGCAATCGATGGGAAGCATGTCCACATCGTCCCACCACCCCATTCGGGGTCATACTATTTTAACTATAAGGGGTTCAATAGTATCGTGTTGATGGTGGTGGTGTCGGCGACCTATGAATTCCTATATGTGGACGTGGGGAGGAATGGCCGGATGTCGGATGGAGGAGTCTTTTGCCGGACCGAGTTCTACAGACGTCTCGAGAGTGGTGGCTTGGGATTGCCACCCCCAGAGGAGAATGTCGAGGGACTCCCGTTTGTGTTCGTGGCAGACGAGGCTTTTGGTTTGGCAAACCATCTGATGAGACCATTCCCCCAGAGGACCCTCACCCCGGAGAAGAGGATATTTAATTACGGGCTGGCCAGAGCCAGAAGAGTCGTGGAGAATACGCTTGGTATTCTGGCCAGCCGGTTACGCCTGTTCCAAACGGCCATTAATATGGCGGAATACAAACTTAACACCATTGTGGTAGCGTGTTGCATTTTGCACAACTTTTTAAAAAGGACCAACCCCAATTATGTGGTTACACTTGGGCCTGACGCTGGACTACAATCCCTGACGTCCCTGGAAGCGGCCCGTCCTGGCTTGCCCCCCCAAAGCGCCCGTGAAGTGCGTGAAAATTATTCTAAATATTTTTCGGGGAGGGGGGCCATTGTTTTGCCAGCAGTTTTGGAATAAATGTTACCTTTATTTATCTTTAAAAATCTTGCTTTGAATTTCCTGCTTGTGTTTCTTTTTTGGGTCTCCTAGTGCACTTGTAGTGCCAAGTGGTTTGTACATTATTATATAAACACCCATTGTCACTGTAAACACAAATTTCAACACAAAAAAATGGTATTGATCATTGAAAGAAGAAGCCACACATTGTTGAGCAAAAAAAATTTTTTACTCCATACACATTCACATGTTTTTTTTTTTTTACAAAAATAACAAGTTTTGCATTTTCACCACTAAAAAATTGTGGTTACGTTACATAAACAGCCATGTTTCCAAACATAACATACACAACTCTGGAGCATTAACATAGTTCAAGGTAGAAAAACTTTTTAAGCCAAGATCACACATTACATTGTCCAAAATGTGTGGATCTTGCCTTCATCAGATGGGGTGCAGTCACCCCTGTAAAAGCCTAATTTTGAAGATGCACACAAATTGGGAGGCAAACTGGGGATTTACATCCTGATCCCATGCCTAATGTCAACATGTGCTATCTCCCATCATGGGGGATCAATGTATGTGTTTTGGGGGTGCAACCCCTTCCTCTCACTGACTTGAGTTTTGAGGAAGGGGTTGCAGGCACAAAACGCGTACATTGATATCCCCTGATGGCAGATAGCACATGTTGACATACTGTGTGCATCTTTAAAATTAGGCTTTTTAAAATGTTGTACAATTTAAATCCCCCCCCCAAAAAATGGTGTAAATTTTGGCGAAAATTAGATTCTTCCAAGGACATCAATCATGTTTTTAAGTTTAACTTCAATATCCCTAGTTTTTTTGCGAATCATTTCTAAATCCTGACTACAATACATGATGTCCTGGATTAGCCTTTGGGCACTGTCACTGGTGAAATGATCTGACTGTTCTTCCACAACCTGTACTTCACCTAAAAATAAAAAAAAAACACACCATGTATTATAAATAGGCAGGCATACATGTCTTATTACCTGAATCTGGGGTGTCAGAGACTCACCTGTTGTGGTCTCAATCTCGACCACCTCTCCTTCCTCCACATCCTGATCTGGTGGTGACCTCGGTTCCCTTTGTTCAGGAGATGGACGGTCACTGGGGACATGATATTTCCCGATTCTTTGCTCCCCTATGAGAATAAAACAAAAGGTATACTTAGCACACAGATATTTGAGACAACAAATATGAATGAGAAACATTGCTTGGAAGTGGGGGACAATTGTCTGTTTGGGCAGAATTCCAAGCTGAACACATACTTACCTTTTTTGGATAATTTTCCCACCTGGAGACACCCCAAAGTATCCACTGGAGTACCTGTGTTTGAGACCCTAAAAATTTTTGTTCTGGTGTCCCACACTAGTGCACCTGAATCCAGATGTGTAAACAGCTGCAGAGTGTCCTCTACATTACACTGAATGAAGATTGATATTCCTTCTAGGTTCAAACATATCTAGACAACAATGTCCTAAAAACTCTTTTGGATAAACAAAAAAAATGGAAGCCACAAAAGTATTTAATCATTTATCTGTGAAAACATCGTATTTTGGATAACGAACAAGGTTTACAACGAACGATTACTGCGTATGACCATGAAAGTAGCCATTTTGGAGTGTACAAGACCTTATTAGGGGAAAACACATGGCGCAGCATGCAATATTAATAATAATAGGTACACACAACATAATATACTTACTTTTTCGAAGAACTTTCTTGATCTTTCTATACTGATCGTGCTCCCTTAATTTGAGGTCCGACCATCATTTCCTCAGTTGATCCTTGGTTCGTCGTATACCAAAATTACTGTACAGACTCTTTACAACTTTATTGATGATCTTGGCCTTTCTCATATTTGGATTGGGGTACAGACCATAATTCCCGTCATAGTCGTTGCTCCTCAAGATGTCTACCATCTTCAACATCTCCACAAAGGCCATATTTGAGGCCTTAAATCTCCTCCTCGATCGTGACGTTTCAGGCTCCGGGCTTTCCTCCTCCTCGTTACTGCTCTTATACACCTGCTGTGTCTCCGCCATGTTCCGCTCCCACTGCAACGAAAGAGACTGGGCGGCGAATATTCTAGAAAGAACGTCAGGGGTGGGCGACGCGGGCCGAGATTCACGCATGCGCAGTGTATATAAAGCTTCAAACATGTGTGTGTCGTAACTACGTTCTGTGTGCAGAGGAAGGAGGAACGGACGCCACGAACAACGACGAACAACGACAAACGTTACAACGAAGGTAAGATTTTAATTTTTTTGGAGTCATGTGCGGCCTATACAGAATCTAGATTGAGGCCAATATTGTGTTGAAAGATTATCCTGAGATGTTTATTTTTGTATTTTGTTTGGTCTTGCAGACATAATGCTGCCATTTAAGGACCCAGAATTCCTTGGTGAATTCATTGACAAATATCATGAGATGAAAAATCTCTGGGAGGTGAAAAACCTCTTGTATCATAATAAACCAGCTAGGAGGGCAACGCTGGAGAGATTGCTTGAATTTGTAAAGACCCGGGTCCCCGATGCAGACATCAAATTTGTTGAAGCAAAAATTGGTAGCTTGAGAAGCACCTATAAGAAGGAGTACCAGAAGGTCCAGAAGTCCCTGAGGCCTGGAGTAGCAGTAGATAAGGTGTATGTGGTACTACAGCAGGATGAGGTTTATAGATGACCAGATGGAGGGCAGGGAATCCCTTTCTACTCTTCCAGCACCCCTTCCCTCCAGCCTTCCAACCAGCCTTCCATCCAGCCTTCCCTCACCCCAAGCTGAGGCATCTGTGGACCAACCTGGGCCTTCCATACAGGAAGAGATTGAGGAGCCCAGATGGAGCCAGGTATAGGTTTTTTATACATAATTTTTATGTGAAAAAAAAATTGTTGGTAAGTAGATGTTATTATTGCTAATAAATGAATGAAGTAAAAAAAAGTGTTTAACATATTTATAGACAGAAGTGGCCAAAAAAGATTAGGACAAGAAGGAAAAATGGGCTCACAATCATAGTCTTTTCTATTTATTAACATTAAATTTGCAACAGTCATGAGCTGAAAATTGTGTGTGTTTGATGAACAAAAAACTAAAACTATGTCCCTTTTTCATACACAGGATGACCTCAGCCAGGACGAGGCTCTGGCTAGTGGCACACAGGAGGAGGCAGGGGGAAGTGTCACCCAGGAGGTGGCAGGGCCCAGTAACACGCAATCCCAGGTGCCTCCCCTCATCCTTCCCTACAAAAGACAGAGGAAGGGCACGAAAGCAAAGAAGGCAGCACTGGCCCTGATCAAGGAGGCTAATGAGACCCTCAGATCCCCCCTTGATGCTACAGAGGCCTATGGCATCTACATAGCCTCAAATTTACAACAAATGGAGGAGGGCCAACGGCGGAAATGTGAACAAATCATTTTTTATACTATTCACAAGGGGTTGAGTGGGGAAATGTGTGAAAATGAACACCTGTGTTCTCTCCCCCATCCTCCTCCTCCTCCTGCCACAATGCCACCTCCCAGAGCCACAGCCTCCAGGGAAGGCTGCAGGGAAGGCTGCACGGAAGACCAGGAAGTGATCCCCTGCCTTCAGGTCTTAAAGAACCCACAGCGTGTTGTAGTACCACAGCCTGGGTACATATACCATCTGCTGCTGCTCCTGTTCTCTGGGACTCCTGGACCACATTGACCTCCTTTTTATATGGACTTCTCAAGCTACCAATTTTTTTGATGTCTGCCTTGGGGGCCAAAGGCTGCACAAATTCAAGCAATTTCTCCTGCGTTGCCTTTATCTTAATTTTGTTATTCTGATGTTAAATAAATTTTGATTTTGGTTTCAGAAAATACTTGCCTATGTGTTATAATACAAAGAGCAAATCAATTTATTTTGGGTGAGTAGGCAGGTACATTTCAAAAATACAATGTCAAAATTAACAAGGGACACCAACAACAAACAGGTTTACAAATAATACATAATAATGGTGTTGTGGAAACGTAACATAAAAAATAAAAAGGAGAGCACAAGAAAATAATACAATAATACAAATATTCTTATTAAAGAAAAGAAAACACTTAAAAAAATGATATATATTTTATGCAGATCTGGCTTAAATTCTAATATAAATATAATTCTGGAGAGACCTAGAAATAATAAAGAAATACGTTTGTGAAAACTCTGTGTGAATATGAGCAGCAAAACAACTTCATTCTTCTAGCATTATAAAGAAGAGAATGAGCGGCATTGAACAATTAAAAAAATTCCAGTGTGAAGAATCTGCTAGCTCCATTACGAACGCTAGTTTTACCAGACCGAGCGGTTCCGTCTCGTAGTGGATTCTGAGCATGCGTGATTTTTGGCATGTCGGAATTGCCTACACACGATCGGAAAATCCGATAGAAAGGTTTTCCGTCTGAAAAATTTAGAACAGGTTCTCAATTCAAAGTCCGTCGGAAATTCCGACAGAAAAAGACCGTTGGGCATACGCACGGTCGGAAAATCCGATGAAAAGCTCCCATCGGACTGTTTCCATCGGAAATTCCGACCGTGTGTACGCCGCATTAGGGCGTAAAATGGTGATTTCACTTCCTCACTACCTATCACAGTTTCATTGATATTTACTGATGAGGCTGCACTGATGGACTGCACTGATGGGCAGAGATAAGGTGGCACTAATGGGTGGTATTGATAGGCAGCACTGGTGATGACGCACTGATTGGTGATTTATAGGCGTTACTGTGGGCACTGATAGGTGACACTGGTGACTCTCCGCGATCGGGACCATTGTCCCTCTCGCAGCCGCCGGTGATCAGCTTTTTTTTTTCCTCCTCACGCTACCAGTGTGAGGAGGAAAAATAGCCGATTACCGGCTCTGTTTACATCACATGATCAGCTGTCATTGGCTGACGGCTGATCACGTGGTAGGGGGTCAGGAATCGACCCCTTACTCCGATCTGTGATCAGCCGAGACTTGCTGATCACAGAGCGCGCCCTGCGGGGGCTGCGCAGACCGCTCAAGCACGGGAGGACTTCCATGGATGCCCTCCTGGCAAATTAAGTCTGCGCTGCAGCCGTCTTTCGGCTATAGTGCGGGCGGCAAGTGGTTAAGATCAAAGATACTATGTTGGTGTCCCTTATCAATTTTACATTGTATTTTTTTAACCACTTCAATACTGGGCACTTTCACCCCCTTCCTTCCCAGGCCAATTTTCAGCTTTCAGCGCTTTCTCGCACTTTCAATAGGAATTGCGCAGTCATGCAACACTGTACCCAAATAAAATTTTTATCATTCACACAAATAGAGCTTTATTTCACAAATCAGTTTTTTTTTTTTTGCGATATAAGCGAAAAAAGAGCAGAAATAAAAAAAAAATTAAAAAAAAAATATTTTCTACTTTCTGTTTTAAAAGAAATCCAATAAAATCGAATTTTGTCATAAATTTAAGCCAAAATGTATTTTGCTACATGTCTTTGGTAAAAAAAAAAAAATCCCTTTAAGTGTATAATTGGTTTGTGTGATCACGGACATATGTGCGCAGATGATCACGGACATTTGTGCAGATGATCATTGGGACATATGATTTTAGTGTTATATATGTGGGACAGGTGTTTTTTACTGTGTAGGGACATGTGTGTGGGGACAGTGTTGGGGACACTATGTAGAGGACATTGTGTGGGGACACTGGGCCGGTGATAAGTGTGTAAAAAACAGCTCATACTCACTGATCACCGGCTGGCTGCAGCGATTTCCTCTCCTCACTGACAACTTCGGTGTGAGGAGAGGAGAGCCGATCGCCTAGCAACCAGCTCTCTGTTTAGATCACATGACGGCTGTGATTGGACACCGTCGTCATGTGATCAGGAGGGCCAATCACAGAGCCCTCTTGCCAATCGGAGATGTGCCATGTCCGGGTGACACAAGAACATCGGGATCGCACCGATGCAAGGGCAGCATTCCTGAATGTCCCTCAGAATGAGGAAGCTCCCACCCGGCTGTATATGTGCAGTGCCCGGGTGGGAGGTTGTTAAATGTAACTGCCTACTGTCATTTGAAGTAAAACACATAGCCAAGTATTATTCTCCACAATTTTTTTTATCGTGCATTAAAAAAATAATAATAAGATTAGACATACTATCTGCCAATAGAACTTAACCAAAAAGTTAATTCTATGCATCCAAAAATATAACAAATAATTATTCAACCAAAAAAATTATGTCAAAGCAATAACTCCAAGGTCAATAATAAATAACATGTTATCTCCTCCAATTCCGCAACATGTCTGGTTTACGAACGGCCGTTCAGAAACTAACTCAAAAGCGCAAAATGAAAAGCGCAAATCAACACTCACCAAGCTTCTACTAACACGAAATTAGCAGAAGGAGCCCAAAGGGTGGCGCTAATGAGCTGAAAAAAAACATATCGTACGTCACTACATTCGTGATTGTTGGCCAACAATTGTGTGTATGCAAGACAAGTTTGGGCCAACGCCCTTCGGACAAAAGTCCACGGTTTTGTTGGCTAACAATTCGATCGTGTTTATGGTTGGATTCACACCTATGCAGTTTTAGTGCTTTTTGCATTTTGCAGATTTGCACTACAGTCCATTTCACATGGTTTCCTATGGAACACTTTATGTAGTGCAAATCTGCAAAAAGCACTAAAAATGCATAGGTGTACTGAAGTTTGACCGTATATGGTTACCCTGGATAGAACAATTCTAGGCCTTCTACTCGTTCAGGGAGGTGCTTCCTCCTGCAATGAGAATAGGGTGCTGTGTGGAATGTGCCCCCCCCCCCCCCCCCCATCCCATCTCATATGGGATGCATATGGGTGTCATACTGTAAAGATGTGATGATATTGCATACTTGCCTATAGCTTCACTGTTAGTTACCTGCTACGAGATATGTACTTACCTGTTATTATACTGATTTCTTCTCACTACTTGTTTTATACTACTTTGTACCATTTTGTTTTTGTTACAATAAAAAAACCAACCTGGTTGTTAAAAAAAAAAAGAATGCATAGGTGTGAATCCAGCCTATTTTTTGTCTCAGTCCGGCCCTGGTTTGGGGGAATGTGGTAGATGATTTCGTGTTTGGTGATCCTCAGCAAACACGTCACTCCTGTTTCTATGCACAATAGACTTTCTGCTTTTTTTACATGTTCGTGTAAAAGCAGTGTTTTATGTGTGTATCTGTGTTCAATGTGAATTCAGCCATACAAGTGTATGGCTGAACTCGCATTGGATTCACATAAAAAAGTGCAGGAACCTTTTTTTTCCCTGCACTGGAATCGGATCCCATGGGTGTTCACATCCATGTTATCTGATTCCTGTCCGAATTCACAGTTCACACTGCGATCTGTGAACCAATCTGGGGGTGTCATTAACTTTGTATTGACACCTGCAGCAGTTCGCTGAGGGCAGTGAACTGCCTGCGGGGGAGATGCAATGTGGGAACTGGCACTGGAATTGTGCTGGTTCCCGCATTGCAATAGTGTGAACCCAGGCTAATGCCCCATACACACGGTCAGATTTTCCGATGGAAAATGTCCTATCGGACAATGTTGTCGGAAATTCCGACCGTGTGTAGGCTCCATCGGACTTTTTCTGTCGGATTTTCCGACAGACAAAGTTTTATCTCCTGCTCTCAAATTTTCCGACAACAAAGTCCTATCGGACTTTTTCCGATCGCGTGTAGCGAATTCCGACGGACAAAGTGCCGCGCATGCTCAGATCACATTACAAGACCAAAGCTATTGGCTACTAGCCTCTACGTAGTCCCGTCGTAGGCAACAAACGTCACCACGATCAGATTTTCCGACAACTTTGTCCGACCGTGTGTATGCAACACCAGTGTCAGACAAAATCCGTCGGAAAAAATCAGATGGATTTTGTGGTTGGATTTTCTGACCGTGAACAAACATGTCATACTGTGCAGTTAGTTTTGGCCAGAGTGGCCCGATCCTCGACTTCTGGGGTCCCTCGTGGCTCCTCCTCACTTCAGATAACCCCCTAGGAGAAGCGCTCTCCCAGGAGGTTACCTTGCTGGCGCACTCACAAATCCAGCATTTGCGTCCATAGACACAAATGCCAGACTCGGCCCCGGCACCCGCATCGTTGGGTTTAATTCACAGCAGCGGGAGCCAATGGCTGCATGGCTATCAATCTATCCAATCAAGAGCCGGGACTGCGTGCAGAGAGGGACAGCGCGTCTCCGGCGTAGGAATTACGGGGCTCAGGTAAGTAAAACGGGGGGGCTGGTGAATGGCAGAAGTTTTTGCATAGGATGCATTAAGGTAAAAAAAAAACATGAGGGTTTACAACCCCTTTAATGTAGCTCTGTTGTAAAAAAAAGAAATACAAGGTTTCTTTAATCATTTTATTTGGCCGCTATTTGGCCGCTAGCGGGGCAGTTTTAACCCCCGCTAGCGGCTGAGAAAGGGTTAAAAGCAGCGCTTTGCCAGTGGTATAGCTGCGCTGCCCCATCCCGCCTCTCCAGAGAGAGAGAGAGACTTTGGACACATAATGCTGCCCATACACTATATGAAAAATCACAAAACTCATTTTCAAAAAACGAACATTCGGCCATGAGAGCAAACAATAATGCCATTGTCTAATGACCGATAAATAGTGAAGTGGACATAAATGAATCAATATTTTGTTTTTTCTTATACATATACCTAGTGCAAACAGTTCGGATGGGAAACACATTAACCTTTCGATTTATTGTTCAATCGGGAGAAAATTTTCGAACTTGTCCTTGAATGAATGAATGAATGAATGATTTGTATAGCGCAGCAACTGCGAACTGAATCGCCTCGAGGCGCTTGATCCGACCTGCGTTGATTCCTTTTTAGAAGAGGTGGGTCTTGAGTTTTTTCCTGAAGGCCCGATGGTCTTTTTCCAAGCGGATGTTCGTAGGTAGAGCGTTCCATAGCCGTGGTCCTTGGACTGCAAATCTTCGTTCTCCCCTTGATTTGTACTGGGACTTGGGGACGAGGAGGAGGTTTTGGTTGTTAGATCGGTGGTTGCGATTGGGAGTGTAGTGTTGTATTTTTTTTGCATAAGTATTGAGGAGCATCTCCTTGTGCGCTTGTTTTTTTTGCCTCAAAAACCTCCCAACGATTATAGATTTTGTGCCCATTAACTGTCCGAAAAATGAACGAACTGGCCAAATGACGAATTTTGGCCTATTTTTCGTATAGTGTATGGCCAGCATTAGTCGCATGACAAGTCACAGCCCATTGATTTCAATGGCAAACGTTCCCATCTATGCCACTTTGAAAACCTGCACTACTTTGATGCAAATTTTGATGCGACTTTGATCCAAAGTGTAAAGCTGCACTCAGTCGCACTCTAAATCGCAAAGCGTTGGAGTCGCACTAGTGGAAACGTAGCCTAAGGCTAGAGTGCGACTTTGGTGTGTGACTTTGATGCAACTTTACACTCTCTGGAACAAAGTCACATCAAAGCATTGCAGGTACATTTTCAAAGTCGCAGATTTTTAAAGTCGCATAGATGGGAATGGTACCATTGAAATCAATGGGCTGTGACTTGTCATGCGACTTTGGGCATATAGTCGCATGGCAAGTCACGTTTCCACTATTGCAATCACAAAATTGCACGATTTACAGTGCAAATTTGATGCGACTGAGTGCAGCTTTGATCCAACTTTACATTCTCTGGATCAAAGTCGCATCAAAGTATTGCAGGTACCTTTTCAAAGTCACTGATTTTCAAAGTTGCATAGATTTGTGTCCAAAGTCGCATGACAAGTCGCACTAATGGAAACAGAGCCTTAGTGTGGTTGCCTGTACTATAATCATTGTAGATTTTGAGCTGAGACCCCAGAGCACTTCCAGTTACACTGACCCTCCCCCCCCCCCCCCCCAGTCCAGTTCCCTTCTCCTGTGCACAGCTATACTGTATATGTGAACTGCACCTCCCCCTGTGTGTATGGGTGTTTTTAGTTCTACATTTTCTCATGAATTAGGATGTACAATGAGAGAACACTGGGCAGGAACCTATGATTGGCTCCTCCCATTCTGTTTACGCCCACTGGCTACACAGGAACAGTGTCCCTCCCAGGAAGTGATGTCGCTAGTTTTCAGTAACCACATCCACTGGCTGATTTTAGGCTCAGAAGGAAGTAGTTTCAAAGTCACATGTCGGCACTGGATTCTGCAAAATAAAGGTAGAAAAAAATGTATTTTTTTCATTTTGAGACAAAATGCTGAACTTGGCTCACAATAATGATTGCAGAGGAAAATTTAAGTGTTAAAGTGGAATTCCACCCTAATTGTGTCCAGCGAACTCCACGTAGCTTTGTGGAGTTTAGTTGTGTTGCCTGCCACAAGTGGGTGTAACGCATTAGGCTCTGTTCACATACACTATATTGTCAAAAGTATTGGGACACCTGCCTTTACATGCACATGAACTTTAATGGCATCCCAGTCTTAGTACGTAGGGTTCAGTATTGAGTTGGCCCACCCTTTACACCTATAACAGCTTCAACTCTTCTGGGAAGGCTGTCCACAAAGTTTAGGAGTGTGTCTATGGGTGTCAGAAACCATGAAATCAGGCAGAGACAGAAGTACAGTTAAATCACACTTGTTTAATAATAAAAGTAAAAAGAATAAACGTAGTCAAAACATAGCCAAAGTGCAGTAACTGGAAAGGATAGTCAGCCAAGCCAGAAATCAGGGATCAATGTAGTGGAACAGCAAGCAGGATCTGGAGCCAGAAGGGATGTCAGCAAAGCCAGTCTTTAAACAGGAACACAGGCGATCGTTTCTTGTGATGTGACCAAGGAGAAGGCAAAGCTCCTCTGGACAGGACAGCTTAAGTAGGCAGGACTGACGAGCAGGATCATCAATAGCTGAGCAACTGTGGAGAGAGATAGGAGCTGGTAAATAGCCGATAGCTGAGCGGCCAGCTCAGAGAAGGAAGGGCTGAGCCCTGACAGTGCCCCCTCCTCAATGACCTCTCCCCCTCTGAGGACCACCAGGCTTGAGGGGAAACAGTCTATGGAAATCACGGAGGAGGACAGGGGCATGTACATCCGAGGATGATACCCAAGAGCGTTCCTCCGGACCTTGCCCCTTCCAATGCACCAGGTAATGCATGCACCTACGGGAGTCAACAATGGACTGAACTTCATACTCATCATGGTTCTCAACCTGTACAGTGTGAGGACGTGGCACTGAGGTGGTAAAGCCGTTGCAGACCAAAGGTTTTAATAAGGAGACATGAAATACATTCGAAATGCTCATATTATAAGAATACAGAAAGGCCCAATAAACTGAGGTGTGAACTTCAGTGAGGGAACACGAAGTCGGAGGTTGCAAGATGACAGCCAGACCTTATCCCCAACCTGGTAGGAAGGCGCAGGCAGGCGTCTGCGGTCCGCATGGAGTCTGTACCTATCATTAGCACGAAACAAAGCCTCCTGGACTTGTGCCCAAGTGGAACTAAGACCACGGAGATGCTCCTCTAATGCAGGAATACTCTGCGGAACAAACGAGTCAGGCAACATGGAAGGTTGGAAACCATAATTCGCCATAAACGGGGACAATGGGGAAGCAGAATTCAAGGCACTGTTGTGAGCAAACACTGCCCATGTAATAGGTCTGACCAGTTGTTATGATGGTCAGAAATAGGCAATGTAGGAATTGCTCCAAGGACTGATTGGCTTATTCTGCAGCCCCATTAGACTGCGGGTGATACGCAGAGGAAAAAGCAAGTTGAATTCCCAACTGTGTACAAAAGACTCGCCAGAACCGGGACACAAACTGACTACCCCTGTCCGAGACAATCACCTTGGGTAGCCCATGTAAGCAAAAGATCTCCCGAGCAAAAATGAAAGCCAGTTCCTTAGAAGTGGGCACATTTTTAAGTGGAATACAATGACACATCTTTGAGAACCGGTCAACCACCATAAGGATAACTGTGTTACCCTGGGAGTTGGGTAACTCCACAATGAAATCATAGACAGGTGGGTCCAGGGCCTCTCTCCATTGGATATGGGTTGTAGGAGGCCCACTGGAAGGTGTCGTGGAGTCTTACTCTGAGCACACACGGAACAGGCAGATACGAAGGCAGTTACATCAGCATGTAGACTAGGCCACCAGAATTGTTTAGAAATGGCCCAAACGAGTTGATTCTTCCCATGGTGGCCAGCTGCCTTGGGAGAATGGTAAAGCCCCATACACACGCGCGGACAATCCGTGGACCAGGTCCGTCGGACCATGTCCGTCATACTTTGTCTGATGTTGGTTTTGCGTACACACGATCGGACAAAGTTGTCGGAAAATCCGATCATTCTGAACGTGGTGACGTTTGTTGCCTACGACGGGACTACGTAGAGGCTAGTAGCCAATAGCTTTGGTCTTGTAATGTGATCTGAGCATGCGTAGCACTTTGTCCGGTCGGACAAGCGTACACACGCTCGGATTTGGTGTGATCGGACCGTGTTGACGGCAAAGTTTTCCAGCAGGAGATAAGACTTTGTCCGTCGGCCAAACCGACGAACACTGTCCGATGGTGCATACACACGGTCTGATTTTTCAACAACCTTGTCCGATCGGACAGAATCCATGAAAAAGTCCGACCGTGTGTATGGGGCTTAAGTCTGGGGCACGGCAGTAAGGAGACTCTCTGGGACAAAGCAGCGGTCACAAGGTTTCTCAGGAGGAGCATGAACCTGAGCAGCAAGAATTTTTTCATCCAAAGGAGAAGTGAGACTGGTGTGAACCGTAGCCAGAATACGATCAGGAGTAATCACAGGAACCGGAACCGACTCCAACTTGGAAGTGTAGGAATATTGTCGTGACAAGGTGTCAGCACTTACATTCTTAGTACCGGGTAAGAATGAGACAATGTAATTAAAACTTGACAAGAAAAGAGCCCATTGCGCCCTTCTGGGAGAGAGGCGTTTAGCCTCAGACAAGAATGTGAGATTCTTATGGTCAGTAAGAATGAGAACTGGCACAGTGGTACCTTTGAGGAGATGTCTCCATTCTTTCAGGGATAAATGATCGCCAACAGCTCTCTGTCACCAATCTCATAATTGCACTCTGCAGGTGACAATTTCTTGGAAAAGTAGCCACAGGGATGTATAGCGCTCTCAGAGGTAGGACGTTGAGACAGAATGGTGCCAACACCAGTCTCAGAAGCATCAACCTCAAGGATAAAAGGTAACGTAGGATCAGGATGTGCCAACACAGGAGCAGAAACAAAGGCAGCCTTGAGACTCTCAACGGCCTTAATGGACTCCGGAGACCAACTCTGTGGGTTACCGTCCTTTCTGGTCATATCAGTCAGGGGCTTGACCAGAGACGTGAAGTTACAAATAAACTTCCGATAATAGTTGGCAAAGTCCAGAAAACGCTGCAGAGGACGTAAACCCACGGGTCGGGGCCACTGTAGGACTGCCGAAAGTTTCTCTGGGTCAATCGAAAAACCAGCAGTGGAAATGACATAGCCCAGGAATTTAACCTGTTCACTATGGAACTCGGACTTCTCCAGTTTACAAAAGAGATTGTTCTCTCTTAGTTTCTGAAGCACACGACAGATATCTGTGTGGTGGCTCTCCAGGGACTTGGAAAATATGAGGATATCATTGACATAAACCACACATAACTGCAACAAATCTCAGAGGACATTGTTAATACATTTCTGGAAACCTGCCGGGGCGTTACAAGGGCCAAAAGGTACTCATAAAGACATGTACGGAGCTGTATTGAAAAGTAAGCGTAGTGCAGACATGACAGGGTGCAAGTATTACTGGGAGATAAAGAACTGGGTTGGTATATTGATAAAGGGGGGCTTACCTGATTGGAGTCCAGCAGTAAGGGGGTGGAGTATTGTTGATTGGTGTGGTGGGGAGCACGGAAAGGTCACCAGTTCAGAGTCAGCAGGATAGGAGAAACGTTGGGAGCAGCACCCTAGGAAAGATGAGTGGGTTAGAGCAATTGTGGGAGCAGCTTAGAAATGCAGCGGAACTACATGGCTCAGACTGGTAGGTGTAGGCTTGGAAGTTCAGGGGGGGGTTGGGGGGGGGGGCTGTTAGAGGTCCTGAAAACTTTACTGCATAGGTTGGGTGGTGGGGCACTACAGGTACCAGCCCCGGTCAATCCCTGGGTGGCCCTGATTCCGGTGACACAGGAGCAGGGGGTCCTTTCCTGGGCAGGCGCCGGTTGTGGCAGTGGAAACACAGACGGAGACGTCGCAGGACAAGGAGAGTGCAGCAGCGGGAGCGACGGACAAGGACAAGGAAACAGAAAAGGATAGGGAAAAAGAAAAAGAAAAGGATGCTGAAAAGATTTGCTTGGCAGATGCGGCTCGCTGCGAGGTGTACGTATGTTTTGAGGGACCGCTGGGGGTGCATTTGAAGAAAGAAGTGAGGGAGAAGATATGGAAGTATGAATTTGTGGAAATTTTTTCTTTGCTCGCGTTAGAAAAATTTAATTTGGACAGGGTCAAGCCGGACGAGAGTAAAAAGGAGGAGGAGGAGAAGCGCAGGTACAGGCTTATTCCACGCACGTTCGCCAATTGCTTGCAGGCATTTGCGATCCTGGCTAGCGTGATAGGTGAGAAAGCGCCAGAACATTGTTCGGCTTTGTTCTGTTACTTGGAGGCAATTAGTGAGGCTCATAGGGTATATGGTGGACTTGCATGGCTCCGCTATGACTAGCAGTTTCGTCAGCGGAAGGCGGTTCGTCCGGCTATTAGATGGGACCATAAGGACATCAGCCTGTGGATGAAGTTGATGACTTCTTCGCGGGCTGCTGAAAAGTTTTTTCCAGGGGGGGCCGGCGATCCTGCTGAAGAAAGGGGTCTGCTGGCAGTTTAATGATGGAACATGAAAGTTTGGGAACTCCTGTCGTTACAAACATGAGTGTTCCGGATGCAGTGCAGCACACCCCTTCTCGCGATGTTTCCGACAGGCAAGAAATCACACCGGGGACTTCGCTGGAAAAAGGGATGATGCCGGTGAAACTGGGAAGGATGCTGCCTTTCTTAAGTAGGTATCGCGACCGGGCGGCGGCCGGGTTGCTAGAAGCGGGTTTTCGTGAAGGGTTTAGGATTCCGAGTACGTTGAGTGAGGTTCCTCCAGTTTCGGATAACTTGCGGTCGGCGTTAAGGCATGCGGAAGTGGTTTCGGGGAAATTAGGGAAGGAAGTTGCTCTCGGCCGGATGGCGAGTCCATTTTCAGTCCCTCCGGTGTCCTATTCGGTAGTTTCTCCTTTGGGAGTAGTACCCAAGAAGGAACCAGGGCAATTTCGGATGATTCACCACCTGTCGTACCCAAATGGGGGTTCGGTAAACGATGGTATCGACCCGCAAGCTTGTGCGGTTACCTATACATCATTTGACGCAGCAGTGTCATGGGTGCGGAAGTATGGGAAAGGGGCCCTGATGGCAAAAACGGATGTGGAAGCGGTGTTCAGGTTGTTGCAGGTTCATCCCCGGAGTATGCATTTGCTAGGTTGGTATTGGCAAGGATCGTATTTTGTTGATTTCTGTTTGCCCATGGGTTGTTCGATTTCGTGTGCCCTGTTTGAAACTTTTAGTTCCTTTTTTGAATGGGCAGTTAGGGAGACGGCAGGGGTGAATTCCGTCATTCATTACCTGGACGACTTCCTTTGTGTCGGCCCCCCGGGATCTCCCGGCTGCGGGATCCTGCTGGGGACCATTCAGTATCTGGCAGATAGATTCGGTATTCCTTTGGCGGCGGACAAAACGGAGGGCCTGGCCTCGGAACTAGTGTTCCTAGGAATCACAATTGATTCTGTTGCGATGGTATGTAGGCTGCCCGAGGACAAGGTGGTGGCGTTGAGACGGGAAGTCAAGGAGGCACTCGGTAAAGGGAAACTTTGGTTGAAGGAAGTGCAGTCACTCCTGGGTAAATTGAATTTTGCCTGCAGGATCATTCCGATTGGGGCGTGTGTTTTGCAGGAGGTTGGCGGCAGCTACTGCGGGGGTTAGGATGCCCAATCATTTTATTAGATTGTCAAAAGAGTTGAGGGAGGATCTGAGAGTGTGGTATTCGTTCCTGGAGGATTTTAATGGGCGATCACTGGTGATGAAGGGGCCGGTCAGCAACGCTGACTTGGAGTTGTTTACAGATGCGGCAGGTTCCGTAGGATACGGGGCTTATTGCCAAGGAAATTGGAGCGCGGGGCCTTGGCCGGATGAGTGGAGAGTGGCGGGGTTCTTGAAGAACCTGGCATTGCTGGAGCTCTTCCCCATACTACTGGCGGTAGTATTATAAGGGGATAAACTGAGGAATAGGAAGGTGAGGTTCAATTGCGATAACATGGGGGTGGTGGTGGCCATTAATAACATATCAGCCTCATCCCCCCCGGTAGTTAGATTGCTACGGCAGTTAGTACACAGTTGTTTGAGATTGAATGTGTTCATGTATGCGGTTCATATCCCGGGGATCGAGAATAAGTTAGCGGATGCTCTATCTCGTTTCCAGTGGGAGGAGTTCCGCAGACTGGCTCCGGATGCGAACGCGACGGGGGACCCATGCCCACCAGAATTATGGAAGATTGTGCTGGGATCGTCGATGGATTGATTCAGCAGTCACTCAGCGAGAATACTAGGATGGCTTATCACAGAGTGTGGAGGGAATGGTCCGCCTGGTTGGTTGAGGTAGGAGGGTCGGAAGACCCTGAGGGGTTGGTGCATTGGGTGTTGTACTTCATTTGCCTCAATTATGCAAAAGGGGTGTCGGGTACGGCAATGAGCAAGAAGCTGTCCGCATTGGCATTTCGGCTTCAGTACAGTGGGCTGCCTGACGTGACCAAGAGTTTCTTGGTGGGTAAAGCCTTGAGGGGTTATAAGAGGGGCTTCGTACGGAAGGAATCCAGGCACCCTATTTCGTTTGCGGTGTTAAACGTTTTGTTTGAACAGGTAAAAAAGGTATGTTCCACAGTTTTTGAGATGAAACTTTTCCGAGCTGCCTTTCTATTAGCTTTTTTTGGGGTATTGAGAATTGGGGAACTGGTGTCGCCATCAAATTCCATTCCGGGGGGTTTGGGGACGTTACGTGGGCACAGTCATCAGTAGTGCTATGGATTAGGAGGTCAAAGACGGACCAACTGGGCAGGGGTGCAAGGGTTGAACTGTTTCCAGGTTCGGAGCCACGGGTATGTCCGGTGGCAGAGGTGGGTAACTTTTTGAGGGCACGCCCGGTGGGGTGAGGGGCCTTGCTGATTCACGAGGATGGCTCATTCCTGTCTAGGTATCAGTTCACAGCAGTATTGAGAAAATGCTTGAAGGCGGGGGGTTTACTCCCAGGTGAGTATGCAGCTCATTCTTTTAGGATCGGGGCGGCTACAGAGGCATCCAGGTGGGGTCTACTGGTGGAAGTCATACGGAAGATTGGTAGATGGGAGTCGGCACGTTACCAGTTATATGTTCGCCCCCACCTCATGTAAAGTTGATAGGGGGGGTGTGCATGGGGTGTTTATGGGTTGTTTTTCGTGGACATTGTTTCAGTTTTAGATATCGCATTCTTATGTCTTTCAGCGCCAGTGTGTCTCATTTGGATTCTGGGACATTCGTTCGTGTTCTGGGGTGCTAGAAGGGCGGATGTACAGCCGGACGGCAGGCAGCTCAGGATGTCCAGGGAGGAAGGCAGGATCTGGTGGATTGGGGTTCCGGGCACAAGGTTTTACCAGAGGTACATAGGTTTGCAGGGCTGGATCGACCTCCAGACGTTCTGGTCCTGCATGTGGGTGGTAAGACTTAGTGGTCCGACCCATGCAGCAGATCATTAAGGACATCCAGTGGGACTTCATTAGGCTCAGCACCGCTTTCCCCGACATGATTATAGTCTGGTCGGATATTGTGGCTCTCATGTCGTGGAGAGGGGCCCGCTCCTGGGAAAAGATTATTAAGACCAGGATCAGGGTTAATAAGGAGGTTGGAAGGTTCGTAGCCAGGAACAAAGGTATAGTTGTCAGGCATTGGGAGCTGGAGGTAGATACTTGGAGGTACCTTAGGGGAGATGGAGTTCACCTCAACCCAGTCGGGATTGATTTGTGGTCTTTGGGTTTAGAAGATGGCATCAGGAGAGCGATGCAGGTGTGGCGGCTGGCACAAGTGTAAGGTGTCACACTTGTCCCGCGGTGGCGTTTTGGTTTCCTTGGCGACAGTTATAAAAAGTTACTCAGTTAAGAGGAGTTATTGAAAATGTAGGACCCATCACAGGTATGGAGTCCGCCCGGGTATTCTAACAGTTGGCCAGACTCACGGGTTAATAAGTTGGGGGTCTGTGGTCAGTTGGCAAGTTCCCGAGGCGAGTCTACGGCTGGGGATGTATGCCAACAAACGGGATTACAGGCTCAGTAGTAAGTGGTCATCAGGGATCAGCAACTAATACGTTTGATGAGCTGGAATAGGAGTTAAATAGAAGGTTAAAAGTTAGAATGGTTCAGAAGTTTAAAAAGTTTATTGTTTGATTTATTTTTAATAAAAGGCCGGACAGGCCATTTACATCCAGCAGGTGTCAGTGTCTTTTGTTATTATTAGATGTATAAGTATATGTTATGTACATGTATGGTTTTGGGCAGTAAGTCATCTGACTACCCTAGTCATGGCCTGTTCTGGTATTGAACACCGTTTTCCACTCATCGCCCTCCTTAATCCTCACGAGATTGTATGCCCCTCTCAAATCAAGCTTTGTGAAAACCGTTGCTCCCTTGAGGCAGTCAAATAACTCCGTAATCAACGGAATCGGGTAGGCATTCTTAATCGTGAAACGTGAAATCGTGAAATCAATACAAAGTCTCAGTTCATCACTCTTATCACTCTTCTTCGTCACAAAGAAGAAACCAGCACCAGCAGGAGACGAGGATTTGTGGATGAAACCTTGAGAAAGTGTGTCTGCAACATACTCCTCCATGGCCTTATCCTCCAAGACTGACAAAGGGTAAACCCGGCCACAAGGGGGTATGGTACCAGGTTGAAGGTCAATTGCGCAATCATGCGGTGTGGAGGCAAACAGCTGGCTTGACCTTTGTCAAAGACATCGCTAAAATCGCGGTACTCCTCCGGCAGGGAGGAGAGTGAAGAGGTGCACAGGACCTTGGCTACCTTCTGGAAGCATGTCTCACTGCACTGTGGTGACCAGGAGAGAACCTCAGCACGGAGCCAATCAAAAGAGGGGTTGTGTCTCTGTAACCAAGGATAACAAATAACCATCGGAAACTTAGGTGAGGAAATAACATGGAATTGGATTATCTCATGGTGAAGAACCCCTACGCCATGGACAACGGAACCGTCTCATGAGTCACATGGGCAAGATGTAGAGGTCTCCCGTTAAGAGCCTCAATGGCAAGTGGAGTGTCATGCAGCTGCAGCGGAATCGAGTGCTTTGATACAAAGGCAGCATCAATGAACAGGTCTGCAGCCCCAGAGTCGTTTAGAGCCTATATCTCAACGGACGACTCAGCCGAAACCAGGGACTTATCCTTCTGGATAACTGGGGATGAAACAAAATCCGTGACAGGACCTTAAGGTTCAGGCGTCCCCTGGACAGGTAGGACAGGACTTAAAAAGTGACCTGCCTGGCCACAATAAAGGCACAATCTCTCCCTCCTCCTAAGGGTTCTCTCATCCGCAGAGAGACGCATGAAACCCAAGCGCATGGGTTCACCTTCACTGCCCAACTCGGTACCAGGAGGCATGTGAGGTGAGGGAGGCATGGGTGGGACTGCAAAGCTTGGAGACAAACATACAGGAGGCTTCGGCAAGCACTCCTTAAAAGAGTCTTTCTTTGAGTCTGGAGTCAATGAGTATGGCAAACGTAATCAACTTCTCCAGCTCAGTGGTATATCTTGGGCTGCTATCTGATCCTTGATGGTATCCAAGAGACCATGAGAAAAAGCAGCCACGAGGGCCTCATTGTTCCAAGCAACCTCTGCTGCCAGAGTACAGAATTAAATGGCGTAATCAGCAACAGTTCTCGTACTCTGATGGACATGAGGCACTTGGCAGCAGAAGCGGAGCGTGCAGGAGTGTCAAATACCCTTTTAAACAAAGCCACAAACTCAGGGTAACTCAAGACAACAGGTTTTTGCATCTCCCATAGAGGGTTTGCCCAGGCCAAGGCTCTCTCAGAAAGCAAAGATATCACAAAACCTACTTTTGCTTCTGTCCATAGGAAACACCTGGGGCAGCATCTCAAAGTATATCTCAACCTGTTTGAGAAACCCTCTGCATTGGACTGGATCACCCCCAAATCGCTGGGGAAGCAGAGCGGAACCAGACATACCTCTTATAGAGGTAATACTTGAGGCGGGTGCCTTCACAGAGACTGGAGCAGCAGCAGGGTCAGCCTGCAACATAGGTTGTATCGAAGCGGCCACAGTGGGAGATTCCAGGTGAGCCGTGTGACTCAGGAGCGTTTGTAACGCCATGGCGAACTGATCCATGCAGTGATCTAGTTCATTCAATCTAGAAAAAATATTACCAACAAGTGGATTGATTGCATCTTCTGAATTCATGGCCTTCGCCTACTGTCAGAAACCATGAAATCAGGCAGAGACAGAAGTACAGTTAAATCTCACTTGTTTTATAATAAAAGTAAAAAGAACAAATGTAGTTAAAACATAGCCAAAGTGCAGTAACCGGAGCAGATAGTCAGCCAAGCCAGAAGTCAGGGATCAATGTAGTGGAACGGCAAGCAGGATTTGGAGCCAGAAGGGATGTCAGCAGAGCCAGTCTTTAAACAGGAACGCAGGCGATCGTTTCTTGTGATGTGACCAAGGCGAAGGCAGAGCTCCTCTGGATGGGGCGGCTTAAGTAGGCAGGACTGACGAGCAGGATCAACAGCTGAGCAACTGTGGAGAGAGATGGGAACTTGCAATTAGCCGACAGCTGAGCGGCCAGCTACGGAGAAGGAAGGGCTGAGCCCAGCCCTGACAATAGGAATGTTTGACTATTGTTCCAGAAGAGCATTTGTGAGTTCAGGCACTGATGTTGGACGAGAAGGCCTGGCTTGCAGTCTTGCAGTCTCCACTCTAATTCATCTCAAAAGTGTTCTATCGGGTTGAAGTCAGGACTCTGTGCAGACCAGTCAAGTTCCTCCACCCCAAACTCAGTCATCCATGTCTTTATGGACCTTGCTTCATGCACTGGTCTGCAGACATATTGGAACAAGAAGGGGCCATCCCCAAACTGTTCCCACAAAGTTGCTCGCTCACCCCCCCCCCCCCTTTCCTGTTTTTTCTTACATTCATCTGTCAGTGGGGAAGCCAGCTGACAGCTGGTGAGTCGCCCGTTGTTAAGGATGCAGCAGTTGGCTTCCTGGCCCACTCCTTAACAACCAGCTAATGTTAAAGGCGCCAGCTCCAAAAGTTTGCATCTGAACCGCTGCTTAGAAAACTCGCTGTCCGCACTGGATATGTGTGTACCTATCCTTAGGCATTTGCCTGTTGGATGTTGCGTTTCCATTTACCATGCAAACTCCAGGCAGGTGGTGTCATGGTTGGGATTTGTGCTAACCAATATGCCACTGTGCTGATGAGCTTTATAACTAGAATATATAGTAGTACCATGATTAAAGGGGTTGTAAAGGTTAGTTTTTTATTTTCTAAATAGGTTCCTTTAAGCTAGTGCATTGTTGGTTCACTTACCTTTTCCTTTGATTTCCCTTCTAAATTTTTTTTTTCTTTGTCTGAATTTCTCACTTCCTGTTTCTCCTCAGTAAACTTCACACCATTATCCGAGCGGTGTTTAGTCAGCCAGAACAACTTACTGAACAGGAACAGGAAGTGAGAAATTCAGACAAAGAAAACAAAGAAAAAAAACATTTAGAAGGGAAATCAAAGGAAAAGGTAAGTGAAGAAGAAAAATTATTTTTAGACATTAAAAATATTTTTTCATATAATAGAGATATAACTGTAAATTTTCCATATATTTAACATTAGAAAATAATATGTGTAGCACTGACGGAAAACCTTTCTATCGGATTTTTCGATCGTGTGTAAGCAATTCCGACACGCAAAATTCAGACGCATGCTCAGAAACAATTTGACGCCCCTTGGTGTGTGCTATTCCATTGTACAGACAAACCAGTCGGTCCATATAAACGCTCAGCGACCTTCCACCTACTCAACGCTGCTAAATCTCTCATTCCTCGATTTTGGAAGTCTAGGACCATTCCGACCCGGCGTCAGTGGTTAATAAAGGTAGATTACGTATACCGCATGGAGGACATGACTCTCTCCTTGCGGGGTAAAGCGGACCTCGCGAGACAGATCTGGACCGGCTGGTTTGCCTTCAAGTATTCCACCGCCTATGCAGAAATCATGTCTTGCCCTGTGTAAACTGTGTGCCGAATGTGGTTACTGTGTTGCTACCTGTGGACGGACTTGGGCAGAACCCCTCCCCCCCCTCTTCTTCTCTTCCCTCTGCGTCCCTTCTCCCTCCTCTACCCCTCTGTTTCTGTCTCTGTGTGCTTCTTCTTGAAACCTGAAGGGAAGCATACTCCCCGTATGTTGGTTATCCTGGGACTGACACCCAGTGCTCTGAATCTGTATACCCTTGATATGTGCGGCATATTGCCATTTGTGCTGAACACGGTTGTCGTCACTGTCATTTGTTTTGTATGTTTTTCCTTCTGTTCAATAAAAATTGATTAAACAAAAAAGAAACAATTTGACGCATGCTCAGAAGCATTAAACTTCCCTTTCATAGTGCAGTCGAACATGTTGTATGCCGTGGTGTTATTGACCGTTGGAATTTGGTGTGACCGTGTGTAGGCAAGACAGTTTGAGTGAAATTCCGTCGGAATTCCGACGGGAAAACCATCAGAGCTTTTTCCGACGAGAATTACGACCGTGTGTACACGGCATAAGTTTACTGAAAGCTGGTCTAAAACAGTAATGACATTAACAATTTTTGGTATACAGACTTAACACAATAATGAACTAAGTGTATGTAAATAATTATCACTCAAGGATTACTTAAATGACTCCTGTGGGCGCGTCTCCAAGTGGGATTAATTCTCAGGGTGATAAGACCTTGACACTGGGCACTTTCCCACTTCCAGTACGGCCGTGCAGACACACTAAACCCGCAGCACACTATGCAATGTTATTAAAACAATACAACACAGTATAATTGATCAAGAGCTCCCCCTGAAGTGTAATGCAGTCCTTTGCATGTAGCAGAAACACAAGGCCTTACAGTGAGTGGTATAGTTTCTTGTCTTCTTTCTTCAGCTAGCCATTATACTGCAGTATTTGTATTCCGGAGGGTTAGCAGATGGTAAAGTAACATAAAGTAGTGGATAACAGCAACTCCAGTTATGCAACACACTTCCTTCTGTGAGAATACACCTGGACCGTCAGTCAATATCTAGTGGAGTACAGGCTTTAAGGCCTGGCGAACACAGTCTAATTAAATGAGACCGTTCCGTGGAACTGCAGGTCTCAGCAGCACTGTGAAACTAGTCTATATCGTGTTAAGTGCTTTATATAAACTCTGGCCAACAGCCCTCTCACCACACCAGGCCCGGACAATGGTACTGCTGTGTCTCTGTGATCTCAGTCCCGATTACAGGGGCTCCGACACACCGCACCGCTCCGTCAGATGAACGATGGTTCTTGTCAGGCACCTTCAGGCTTCCTGGATCCTCCGACCCGGTCACACGCTGTTCCAGCACTCTGTGTCCAACACCTCTCCAGTGGCATCCTCTTCGTTCTGCACCGAAGAGGTCGCGCTCTTCGGAACACTCCCACACAGGTCCCTGCAGGCAGGTCACGCGTCCCAGGAAGAAGAGAACAAGCATGGCCGCACTGGGCCTTTTATTTCCCTAACCAGCATGCAGTTCTTCCACTTGGCCTCATGGGTAGGAAAGTGAGGCACTGTGGTTAAATAAGTATTTTTCCAGATAAAACTTTAAGTCACTTCCTATATATGCTTTACAGCATGTTCTGATGTGTAAACAGAAAAAGTCACAAGAGGCATAAATGTTCTGGCCACTAGAGGGAGCCAAATACTAATCTAATAGCATTACATTATTATATAGCATTACATAGCAAAAATCCCAGTGCTACATTGCATTGCTCTGTAACACTCCTATAGAAATGCATTAGTTTGCGGCACAGGTAAAAAAAAACAGGAAAGAGAATTAAGAATATAATTAGCATTAAAAGACGTTAAAAACATCAAAATGACCAATGGTTTATTTATACACACACACAAATACTATTGTGGCTCAATCCTGCAGTTTGGCACCTTCTAGGAAACACATTTTCCATTGCCAATTATATAAACGCAACTATGCTGATTTGACATTTACTATTAGGTGTTCGCCTATTTGATCGCGCTTTCCTGTACGCCAAATTTATGTCTTCATTGTTTTAATTAGGTGCAATTAGAAATTCAATAACCATTGCTTCTCCGTATTCTTAGTAAATGATCCCCCTATCAAAACTCTAATAAAAAGAATTTTCCAAAAATGATCCCCTATGTGTCAGATGTCAACTAGTCATGAGTAGAAGTGAGTTGCCAGCACTAGTTTTACTGAATGTTTTGGTACTTCGCATGCTTGTGATCTCACTGCCCTCTAGTGTTATATTCAGGAAATGAACAGATCTGTAGTCACTTTCATGTTCAATGAATTTGTGTTAAGATATTGTACAAACAAGTCCAAGCATTCTTCTGTGCTACCCCACACCGTAATCGGGCAGTGTTGCCAACCGTCAGTATTTTTACTGGCAACCAGTAAAAAACAGGCAAGTTTCTCCTGCCAGTAAATGCCAGTAAAAGTAAAAGGTTGCCAGTAAAAAATATGGCTGTGACGCTCGGCTTGTTCAGGAGCCGGCTGAGACCATCTGAGTGCCTACTACAGTTGGATCAGGCAGCTCTGGCATGTGTCGTGTGATGTCATTGTGCAACGCAGCCAAGCAGAGTGGTCAGGGCCTCATGTGCGGGTCTGCAATATGGGAGCAAGGCAGGCTGGGACCGTCAGTGCTGTTTAGACTGGAGTGGACAGGAGGGATCACTTGGCTTGGAGAGAGATTGTCACTGTGACTCAGGAGGGGACATGTCAGTGAGGTGTCATCATCATCTGTGCTACTGCACACTGCTGTCAGTGTCACTGTGAGAGTCAATTTTATGTGTGTGTGCCGCCCATTCTAATTCATTGCGTTCCTGAGGCCTTTCCCTGAGCTACCTACTTACTATAATCGAAAATAAAATATGTTTTTTGCCTTATTATCTACCTTAAATCATATTGCTAATTGCATATTGTATTTGTTTGTAGTCTAAATACTCAAATTTGCACTTAAAACTGTAATTTTTTACTTTTGGATATGCCAGTAAAAACTTGGCTGTGCCAGTAAATTTTGGGTGTTGTGTCAGTAAATTTCAATCTGGTAGGTTGGCAACACTGTAATCGGGTCATCTCTATATATCTGATATACCAGATGACATCCCTCCTACATGGTTTGGAATGGGATGTAGAGGTTGGCAATTACTGATCACCTATTTTCATTTTCCACCCTTCTGTCTCTGCTTTTGGGAAGGAAACTACTATATAAATGTGTGTTTAGTGTGAAATGAGTTGTGTTATGAGTATGGCTGTGTAGCCAAATTGCATAAGCTTGCCTATGCTTGCATATAAGTACCATATAAAAATTTACATCATTTATGAATGAGACCGAGTTGTCCATTCCACTTTGATTGATAGCACGTGGGAGTGGGTGGAGGATCCATAACTGCTATTTGGCCCGACTTCCACAAGTGAAGTGGATTGCATGGGAAACTAGTCTCTCAGTTTCCCATCAGGCTCCACCCACCCAGCAACAATTCATATCCCAAATATGGGCATTCCCCATGTTTTGGTATTATTATTATTATGATTTCTATGCAGGATTTATATAGCGCCAACGTTAGGGCAGATAGTACAATTGCAATACAATTCAGTACAGGAGGAATCAGAGGGCCCTGCTCGTTAGAGCCTAGCAGGGACTTGCAGTCGGGAGGCAGACGAGGCAGTCTCACCTGCCATGAATATAAAAATAAAAAAAATGATCGTGCTTCCAGGGCCACATTTAAACCACCACTGGTTTAAATCTGGGGCTCCTGCCACCTATGGATCCAGAGATACAGGGTTCCTTGCACAGCCTGTAAGAAGCTACATACAGAGCGGACAGTTTTTAAATTCTTAATTTTTTTATGAGATTTCAAATAACAAACAATAAAACATATATAATTGAGAAGAAATAAACAGCAAATAGTGCACGTTTAATAAAAAACAATTGTTATTTCCCTAACTTCTTTTCTACCCACTTATCCCTCCCAGATCCACCCCTCCCCCCCCCCCCCCATTTACACACCACCAATTTTCGAATTACTCCAGTCAAGTTATTCGTTGGTTGGTAGAACAGAGACAGAGGGGGAGAGAGTCCCAGTTTGACTCCACGATATAGTTGGCGGAGAGGGCTCTGCAGGAAAGATTTGCGAATGGGGTGCCAACGGGGAAGAAAACACTCTGTCTACCCCGTCACCCCCCACCCGCGATAAACATCCCATCTCGCTTAACCAAGGGCTCCATAGGCCTACAAACTTCTTTAAGTTGTTTTGCCTAATAAACATCGCCCTCTCACACCATATCATGGAATTAATGGACTCGGTCCATGTCGTCGGAGAGGGGGGAGTCCTGGCCTGCCAGTTCTGTGCTATTAGGCGTCTTGCCTGATACAAGCATCTCAACACAGCTACCTTTGTAAGAGGCGGGATTCTGCCTTCCTCAAGATTTCCTAGAATGCAGGTCCTAGCCTCTGGTTTCAATGTAGTCCTAAAAATTATATTTATTCTTTCCACTATTTCTATCCAATATCTGAATAGCTTTGGGCTCCTGCCGCCTTGCATCTAGGACATTCATCCCTAGGCTTCCTACCGAATTTAAAAAAAATTTGGGGGGTATAGTAAGCTCTGTAGATAAGAAACAAATGGGAAACCCTTTGTGAGGGAGATATCGAAACAAGGCCTCCTTGTTCTAGAATATTATCCCATTGTTCTGGGGTTATCGGCCCTATATCTCTTTCCCACCCCCTTCTACTCCTGTCAGGTCCCTTTTTGGAGTAGGGGAGTTTTTACCCATTCAATGGTTAAGGACCTAAATTGGGCCTGGATTCCATGTCTAATCTGTAAATATTTGTAGAACGTCCTATTTGAGATATTAAATTCTCCTCTTAGATCTTCAAATGGCTTCATATGGTGATGCACTGCACTGAGCGTAGAATCTGTATCTCCAATAAAAAACAAGACATCATCAGCAAACAGGGCGATTTTATCCTCCCCTAGCTGGCACCAGAATCCCCGGATATCCGAACGCAATCTCGTCAGGATCGCCAGGGGTTCCATTGCCAGAATTAAGAGGAGGGGAGACGGGGGCATCCCTGTCTTGTCCCTCTCTCCAGTTGGAATATCTCAGAATATTCACTACCCATTCAAATTTTTGCTCTAAGCTCATTGTAAAGAAGTTTTACCCATTTAATAAAGAAGGGACCAAAGCCAAATGTATGCATTTATTTAAGCGGATCGCCAGAACTTTAACCAGAATCTTAATATCGGAGCATAGCAACAAGATTGGCCGATACGAAGAGACTTCCTGTTCATCTTTCCCCTCTTTAAGTATTAAAATAATGTTAGCTTCCAGCATTGAAGTGGGTAGTTTACCCACATCCAGTGCCCATTTTAATGTTTCCAACAGCTCAGGCAACAATACTTTGCCATAGCGCTTATATAATTCTATTGGCAGCCCATCGGGTCCTGGGGATTTTTGGTTGGGCATTGCTGCTACTGCACATCTTAATTCCTCTATAGTCACTGGCGCCTTCATATCCATTTTATCCTTTTCTGACAGAGTTGGAGTTGTTATTTGCTGCAGGAAATCGGGTACTACTGTCTCACTCCCTCTTCTAGTAGATTTATATAGGGATTTATAATAATTACCAAGAACATTCATTATCTCTAGCGGATCGATAGTGAGGCCCCCATTTAACCCCCTAATCGCCGGGATCGCAGAAGGGGAATTATTTGTTTTAATCAAAAGGGAGAGGGCACGACCAACCCTTTCCCCTTCTCCAAAATATAACTTGCGCTGGAAAATTTGCCTGTTCTCCATCCTCTTAGTAAGTACCATTTTATAGGTTTGTTGTTTGTTTAGCCATTCCCTCTCTCTGTCAGGGGCCGGGTCTTCAACATAGCATCTCTCTGCTAGGGCTACCTCATTCCTAACTTCCTTCTCACGCTCTTTCGACTTCCTCTCAATTGTTGTCACCTGTTGAATTAATAGGCCTCTAATATAGGCTTTTAAGGAGTTCCAGACCACTCCAGGCGATGCTGTACCTACATTAATTTGTATAAACTCGCTTATCCTGGTAGTCAATTCGCCAGGGTTATCGATCAGCTCTAACCAGCAGGGATTGTCCTTCCATTCCCTAGAACAGGCTCTACCCCCTGCACTTATAGTAAGCATCAGCGGGGAGTGGTCTGAGACCCCTCTTGGGCCATACTCTATATCCTTCACCAACGGGGTTGCCTCCCCATTCCCCAGGGCCATATCAATTCTAGAGAGAGTACGATAAGAGCTTGAGAAACAAGAATACTGTCTGTCTTGTGGATGGCGCATTCGCCATATATCACTTAATCCTATTTCCTTCAAAAATCGTGACAGCCGATTCTCCCCCACTGCATTGAGCTTGTCAGGCATAGGAAATCTCTCCAGGCCCCTGTCTAATACTTTGTTGTAATCCCCTAATGCTATTATTGGAGTTCCTGGTTTGTCTAATGGCGCGTACACACGAAGGGACTATCCCGCGGTGGACTCAAGTCCACCGGACAATCCCCTCATGTGTGGGCGCCGGCGGACTTTTTGGCGCCAAAAGTCCGGCGGACTAGGTTTTAAGTTTTGTTTTAAAATTGTCCGCTCGACTTGGCAGTCCGGCGGACAATCCCGCCGTTAGTAGGCTAGGTCCGGCGGACAAAGTCCGAACGTGTGTACGCGGCATAAGACAAACTCAAGTAGCTTGTACAGGACCTCCAACTTAAAGTGGAATTCCACCCTAAAGTGGAACTTCCGCTTTTCGGAACCCTCCCCCCCTCCGGTGTCACAATTGGCACCTTTCAGGGGGGGGGGGGGGTGCAGATACCTGTCTAAGACAGGTATCTGCATCCACTTCTGGGCATAAACTCCCACCGGAGTTTACGCCACTTCCTGTCCTGGCGCGCTGTCCCGGCAGACAGCGCTGACAATTCTCATTGCGCTGCGCGACTCGCGCATGCGCAGTAGGGAACCGGGAAGTGAAGGCAAAGGCGACACTTCCTGGTTCCCTCACTGAGAATGGCGCCGGCAGCAGCAGAGAGCCGATCGATTGATCGGCCTCTGCTGCCGACATCGCTGGAACCTGGGACAGGTAAGTGTCCATTTAATAAAAGTCAGCAGCTGCAGTATTTGTAGCTGCTGGCTTTTACATTTTTTTTTTCAGGTACAGTCCCGCTTTAACCACTTGCTTACTGGGCACTTAAACAACCTTCCTGCCCAGACCAATTTTCAGCTTTCGGTGCTCTCAGACTTTGAATGACAATTACTCAGCCATGCAATGCTGTACCCAAATTAATTTTTTGTCCTTTTTTTCCCACAAATAGAGCTTTCTTTTGGTGGTATTTAATCACCTCTGGGTTTTTTATTTTTTGCGCTATAAATGAAAAAAGACCGAAAATTTTGAAAAAAAACGCAATTTTTTGTTTGTTTCTGTGATAAAATTTAGCAAATTATAAATTTTTCTTCATAAATTTTGGCCACAATTTATACTGCTACATATCTTTGGTAAAAATAACCCAAATTAGTGGATATTATTTGGTCTTTGTGAAAGTTACAGACTCTACAAGCTGTGGTGCGAATTATACAAAATTGATCACATCTGATGTACTGGTCGCCTATCTCATTTCTTGTGACCCGAACAAGCCAGGAAACCCCCCAAATGACCCCTTTTTTGAAAGCAGACATTCCAAGGTATTTGGTAAGAGGCATGGTGAGCTTTTTGATGTTGTCATTTTTTTCCCACAATTCTTTGCAAAATGAATTATTTTTTTATTTTTTATTTTTTTTCACAAAATTGTCATTGTAATAGGTTATTTCTCTCACATGGCATGTGTATATCACAAATGACACCCCAAAATAAATTCTGCTACTCCTCCTGAGTACGATACCACATGTGTGGGACTTTTACACAGCCTGGCCACTTAGAGAGGCCCATAAAGAGAAGCATAATTTACGCATCTAACTTGTTGACTACCTATTACACTTTTGAAGGCCCTGGAGCACCAGGACAATGACACGTGACACTGATGTGGCACTGATGACACGTGACACTGATGTACAGTTCGATGTACAGATAGGGCAGCACAGTGGTGTAGTGGTTAGCACTTTCACCTAGCAGTAATAGGGTCGCTGGTTCAAATCCTGACCACGACACCTTCTGCCTGGAGTTTGCATGTTCTCCCTGTGTCTGCGTGGGTTTCCTCCGGGTACTCTGGTTTCCTCCTACACTTCAAAGACATGCTGGTAGGTTAATTAGATCCTGTCGATAAAAATTGGCCAAATATGTGTATGTGTTTGTAAGTGTGTCCGGACCGCACTATACCACAGATGGACACCAGTGGCAAAAAGCGCCCTGAGGCGATTCAGGTTGCATAGGTAGCGCTATACAAGTCATTCATTCATGTGGCACTGATGACAGATGGCACTAATACGGGGCACTGATGACACGTGACACTGATGACAGATGGCACTAATACAGGGCACTGATGACACGTGACACTGACAGATGGCACTAATATGTGGCACTGGTGACAGATGGCACTTATACGTGGCACTGATATCATGTGGCACTAATACGTGGCACTGATGAGAGATGGCACTAATATGTGGCACTGATGACAGATGGCACCGATACGTGGCACTGATGACAGATGGCACTGATACGTGGCATTGATGACACGTGACACTGATAACAGATGGCACGTGACACTGACAGGTGGCACTGATGACAGATGGCACTAATATGTGGCACTGATGACACGTGACACTGATATGGCACTGATGACAGATGGCACTGACGTGGCACTGATTACACGTGGCACTGACGTGGCACTTGGGACAGGTGGCACTGGGGACAGATGGCACTGGGGACAGGTTGCTCTGGGGACAGGTTGCACTGGGGACAGATGGCAGTGGGCAGCGGGGACAGATGGCACATTTCGTTTTTTTTTTTCTTATGTTCGGGCCGCCGGAGCCGTTCATCTCTCTCTCCTCACACGCTGTCTGTGTGAGGAGAGAGAGCGGCGCTGAGAGATGATCTCATATGTTTACATATGAGATCATCTCTCATTGGACACGCCGATCTCGCTGTAAACGGCCGCTGTGATTGGCCGTTTACAGCGATCTGTGACTGGCTGTGTCCGATGGACACGGCCAGCACAGAACTTCCCCGATGCGCGCTCTCACGAGCGCACATTAGGGAAGTAAACAGAAGGACGTCCAGGGACGTCCTCCCAGCAGAGAGCGTCCGCGCTGCAGCCGTCTTTCGGCTATAGCGCGGGCGCCTAGTGGTTAAAGGGGGGGTATATAAATATTTGCTAAGGTTGTTTACCAATCAAGCAGGACAAAAATATATACTGACCCTGTTCATCAACAGAGATCTCCCTACGGGAAAAAAACACTCCTCTCCCGACCAGAATACTCACTCCCCTTGAATAAGAGGAGTGAAATGAATGGTATTGAACCTAAAAGTTACGACTAGTTAATTGTAACCCACTAACAGTCAATCACATGGTGGTCCCCGTAGGGGTGAAGGGAAAATGCACACCACAGATCTATCCCAATATGCATATATGGGCCCAGTAGCGGCACGAGCAATACAACTTATGCACAGTTCCCAACCAACGCCCACTACAACATTTGTGGGAGGTACGTCAGACCAAAGAGACATTAGCAGTAATGGATCTAGGTCAGTATATAAAGACGTCCCTTTAGAGGGGAAATTACGTCCTTTCAAGCTAAGGACAAATTAAGTGTCATTAACCTAACACCTTACCCATTAACCACAGACAAACTTACAGTCCTCAAATTAGGCCTTAGTTTCTGCCCAAATTCAAATATTGATAAATATGAAGCCATTAAGGACCTATATTTATTTGCGAGAAAACCTACATACAAACATATCTTTGATCCAGATCAGAAGCATTAGCGAGATGAAAAGGCTATGTCTGAACAAATAAAACACTACACCATGAAGCACTTTAGGGCACTAAGGGACCTAATGTAATTACTCGATGAAAATCCCGAGTTTGAGAATACTACCCGGGAAACTCCACCCGGAGTTGAACCCCGAGTAGAAATAAACAGACGGACCATTAAACAGCTCCCATTTAAGAATAAGTCTAACCAGTTCCCTGATTTAACGACAAACCCCCAAATTTCAGCCTTCCTTATCGCAATGGTAAGGGAAATAAAACAGATGGCAGTACCACACAGTGTTCCCAATTTAACGTCAGAACAACAAACAGCATTGAAACAATTATATAACAGAAATTATACCATTATTAAACCCTCCGACAAAGGGGGTAATATCGTTATTCAAACAAATCAACAATACGAAAAAATGTGCCTCGACGTCTTGGGGAACACTGATTGGTACAGACCAGTTATAGCTGAAAACATTTCTTGCTTCAGTTTGGAGTATAAGCTCTTGATTTATACAGCGTACACTGATGCCCTGATAGACAAACAGACATATGAATATCTTAACATCCCTTTTCCCAGAGAAGCCACTTTTTACACCATCCCAAAAATACATAAAAATCGTGACACGCCCCCTGGAAGACCCATAGTTTTAGGGATTGGGTCTATAACTGAACACGCAAGCAGACTAGTAGACTTCTTCTTAATGCCTCATGTAACAAAACTCCCCTCTTATGTCAAAGATACGTTAGACCTGTTGAAACGTTTAGATGGCTTATAAATTCCTCCTGATGCTTACTTGGTAACAATAGACGTGGAGGCGTTGTATTCAAGCATACCCCATGAGTATGGGGTTCAGATTGTTAAGAGATTCATGATGGAAGGAGACAATCGGCAATGGAATCTATACTCCTTTGTCCTCAAATTGTTGTCATTCATATTGCAGCATAACGTTTTTTCTTTCCTTGGCTCCCACTACCTTCAGGTACAGGGCGTGGCCATGGGCACATGTTGTGCACTGGCCTACGCGAACCTGTACCTGGGGGGGTGGGAGCGTGAGATATTTTCAGACACTAATATGGATCGATACCTTAACCAGGCCCTATGCTGGCTTAGGTATATCGACGATATCCTGATGATCTGGACGGGCACAGTTTGGAGTTAGAACAACTTATGTGTCTCTTGAATACCAACACTTTTAATCTCAAATTCACCCATGAATGTCAGTGACAGTATATCCTTTTTGGACTTAACTTTATATAGGGACACTTCCAATAACTTGGTCACCAAGTTGTATCGCAAAGAAACATCAGGCAATACCCTGCTACACGCAGCCAGTGGGCACCCAATATCTTTGATACATAGTATTCCATATGCGCAGTACATTTGTCTTAGACGGAACTGCACACATGACATCCAATTTATCAATCAGGCTAAGGAATTGCGTAACCGCCTGCGTCCAACGGGGTTATAGTAAAAGCCTGTTAAGACGGGCCTACAATAAAGCCCTTACCCAGGATAGGACTACCCTTCTTTTTTCCAAAAGTAAAAAGACGCCTGAATAGCAAACCACGAAATTCGTTACTCGCTACTCGGCTCAACATCAGCAACTGCGCGCGTGTATGGCCAAGCACTGGTACCTCCTAAGTGAGGACCCAGTGCTTGGCCAATACGTGCGAGTAACACCCGAAATAGTGTTCCGAAAAAGCCCCTCTATAGGAGACAAACTCACAGCGAGCCATTACCAGCCAAACACCCAACTAGATGTTTCCCGGAAAGGAATGTATATTTGTGGACATTGTTCTTACTGCTCACATATACAAGTGGGTAGGAGTTTCAAATGACCTAATGGAGAGAAATTTTGCCCCCGTTTTAACGCCACATGCGACACCCCCGGAGTGGTGTACTTGGTGACCTGCAATTGCGGGGCGTACTATGTGGGTAAAACCATCTGCCCCCTTAAGAAACGTATTTATGACCACCTGTTTTATTCCCAATGGGCTAAAATGTTGACACCTGTGAGTCGTCATATAGGACTCTACAATAAATTTGACATTAATATGATCAAGTTCTTAGTTTTGGAAGTCGTTACTCGGGACCCCCGGGGGGGGGGGGGGGAACTGGGACAAAAAAATCCTCCAAAAGGAAACTTATTGGATTGAGAGATTGGGGGGCCACGACCCCCCCAAGTATTAATGAGTTGATTTCCTATAGGCCTTTTTTGTAGAGAAGTAATGGGTAAACCATTGATGGATTCACCCCTTTTAGATGGGCCCCTACCCTATCAAGCTCTTTAACCCAGGCCTCTAGTAAGCCTGAACCTCGTATCTCAATAATGATGTCTGCTCATTTAATTTAATTAAAGCTCCTGTCTTCTAAAAAAGTCCACAGCCATAGTAGCAATTGTTATTCCGTCAGTTACCCAATCGGTCAATTTGACTGAACATGTCAACATCAAGCTTAATGTCTGTTGGCCCTCTAGTATTATATGTAAAGTGTCTTATATCTGTCAGCAGGGTACGTCTCTCTTGCTGGACCAATGTCTTGGTTATTTTCTCTATATCCCGCCCATTGTGACGGCCCAATCACAGTACCATATGTTCTCACTTAAAAAGTTTTTTCAGCTCCTTGCCTTTTAAAAAATGATATAACTTCTTAATCAGTAGGATGGCAGCATACCTGCTTAGAAAATACTAAACCAATTAGGAATGGTAGCCAAATGAGTTGCATATACAATTCCTGGTTGTCTAACAAATTTGTGTGTCTTTCTCTCTACAGATGCAGTGGATAATGTTATGTTGTGCTCTGTGAGCTCTGCCTTATACTATAGGTGCCTCCGTGGTCTCTCTTAGGACTGCCCCGTTTGACACTTTCTAACCCGTCAATGCAGAAGACATATGCGGCCACCCAGGCCGCTCGTCTGTCCAATAGGCTCCGTATAATCCGCCCCCTCTATTCATGTCCTTGGGGGGTGGGAGGAGCTAGACTGGAAACGTGCGGCGTATATGGCGTTGCTTGGCAACGCCATAGATCACGTGAGCAGCGCCGCATAACACCGCATGCGCAGTGATCACTCGGCCGGTTTCGGTGTACGTCGGACGCACTGACGTCACCGGAACAGGATGCATCAAAACAGTGAGCCAGCCGATCCTCCCCACAGATGCTCTGGGGAACGGATCGGCCTGGCCACATCTCATCTTTGCTTCATCTGTTTGAGATTTATCTGGAGCAGCAAATGGACGGGCCATTTTAAGGCCATTAACTTATTTGAAGGTACAGTGCTGACCTATTTACTATACCATACATTCCTAATCTGTTTTAAGGCTTTGTATTAACCATATAACGTCATCTCCATATTTGAAACTGCAAACGCTTGATATTGAATACACACTATTTATATTAGAAACCGCCAAATCTTGGATATGCAATATTTATATTTTGGGTATATTAAACCCACACTATGATACTTGCTGAGTATAGGAGTATTTCTCCATATATTGAAGTAAGTGGACCATATGTAATATGGTGTATTTAATACCCCATATATATGGCCCTTCTTTATCCATCAATACAGAAATCCACAACGTTAAAAATAAATACTTCTTTTATAGTGTGGATAACCCCCAGACTATACTATTGGGTGTGTACCAACAGCATACCACGGACCCCTTTTGAGTCAATCTATACAACATTACTCAGGGATGTAAGTATATCGCTGATATCTAACGTAAATACTATACTCACTATAAAATCCCGGCACTGTACAGCAAACATGGTCCTTTTATTATTTTATTTGTTCCTATATATATTCATTATAGTTCCCGGATGCATCCCCATATCTCTGTCTGCATTCCCTGAACTCCGGCCCCCTGGTCTTCTGTGAGGACCAGTTAGGGGTTCGGTGTGTTCTTGGTGGTCGGGTCACACGGAACGCACGACTCCGTTACATCTGGAGACCTTCCTTTGTAGGGCTGCGGTGGCACTGTATCTGGCGGAGGGAACAGGCACAACTACCTTATGCATCTGAATAGTGAGTCTGCACACAAATGCAAACAATATGATACCTGTTTTATCCTTAGTTTTTTTTTGTTTTTTCCAGTGTTTACATAAACACTGTTCATGTTTACACGTTGTATAAAAAGAATGTAACAATAAAAATGTATTTATACAATTTTTTTTCTCTTCTTAACAACACAGAGGCTCCTGATGAAGCTATTACCATGTCGCGAAACATGTAGAGCAACCAGTTGTTTTTAGAAAAACAGCAGGACGAATGAATACCCTATCGGACCAGACCACATCCCAGTGGGGTGCTCTTTTCTTGAATTAAATAATAGACACTCCACAGCGAGTTTATGTGGTGGTACTGTGTATAAATCGGAAGGGTATTACCTAGTTCTTAGGTGTTGTTTTTTCCTTTTTCTCTTATTTGTCAAATCACTATTGTAAATGTATGTGTTTATGTACAAACTATATGTGTGAATATCTATTAAATTTTATTAAATTTTACACGTGCCTATAAAGTCCATCTTTCTTTCCAAAAATATTCTCTGTCAATTACCAGGATGTGGTACATAGTTAATCGGGTGTCCTGATTGCCACCAAAGGGCCAAGCAATCTATTCTTTGTATGGTTAATTGTAGAACTGCATCAGAAGTTAGGTGCGTTTCCTGATAACACAGTATTCCAGGTCCCCTCCCATCCAGTGCTGACAAGACTAATGTTCTTTTATTTAAATTACCCAAGCCCCGGGTGTTCCATGGGACTATGTTTACTCTATTTTCCTCCATAGCAGAGTTGAAAACAAAACATAGGAGGGGGAGGGAGATAGAGAGAGAAGTAGCAGCCCAGCAGTGATCCAATGGGCTTGCTCGTCCCCAACCCCCCCACCCCCCCCCCAATCCCTCTTCCCCCCCCCCCCCCCCCCCCCCCCACCCACCCCCCCCCCCCCCCCCCCCCTCCCTCTTTACCCCCCCCCCATTGTCCCCAATGCTCCCGCTCCGCGCCATTTGTATACTCCAACCTTTTCCAACATTTTTAATATTAGTGGTGTATACTACCCAACCCCCCCTCTAAACCCCCAAGCCACCCCCCAATCCCCCCACCACCCCGTCTCCCCATGCCCTCCCACCTATGCCCGACTGGGCCTCCCCTAAGGGTCTCACCTGTGGCCTTACCATTCACTTCACGCCCAGCTAACCAAATGCCCCCACCCCCGTCCTTGATACCGTCCTTGATTACCATATTAAGTAATCCACCCCAGTTCAACTGTTCCCCTGTGACCTCCTCCGTAACAATAATAATTTGAAAGTAATGTCCTCCCCTCCCCCTCCCCCCCCCCCCCCCCCGAGGGGAGAGCAAAAAGGAGAGAAAACACCTTGCCCTTGTCCTAGACACATATCATTACAATGTGCTCCAGTGCTAGCATAAAACACTTATAATATAATTTACAATTTGCAAATACCGAAAAAAAAAAAGGAAAAAAGTAATAAACCCATTGCCCCCCCGCACCCCCCACACTCCAATAACAATGCAAATGATACTCCAAAAAAAAGGAAGAAGAAGAAAAAAAGGGAGAAGGGGGAGGGGGAAGGCAGAAAAGGGCACAAGGACCCCAAAAAAATGGAATGAACTCTGCCCTCTGTTTCTGGAGGTCAGGCGAGAAATCCGGGTAGAATGAAACCCTAGCCCCATTATAAAAAATGTCCCCCAGTTCTCTGGACTTGCGTAGTAGAATCGTCCAGTCATTGTAGTTTACAAATTTCAGAAGTAGTGGTCTAGTACGTTCCTCAGGTTGCCGAGCTCTGGCTCTGACTCGATGGGCTCTTTCTATCGCAAATAATGGCGTGAAGGTAGAGTCCCCAAATGTTTCCCTGAACCAACCTTCCAAAAGAGCTATAGGGTTAGGGCCCTCGCTCCTCTTGGGTAGACCTATTAAGCGCACGTTGTTTCTGCGACTTCTATTTTCCATTTCGTCGAGTTTAGATACCTGTATAGCCATTTGCCTATAATTTTTTCCTGTAATGGGGAAAGCTCATCCTCAACTGTGCTTAACCTCCCCTTTAACCACTTAAGACCCGGACCAATTGTCAGCCTAAGGACCAGGGGTCTTTTTACAATTTCGCACTGCACTGCTTTAACTGGTAATTGCGCGGTCATGCAATGTTGTACCCAAACAAAATTTGCGTCCTTTTCTTCCCACAAATAGAACTTTCTTTTGATGGTATTTGATTGCCTCTGTGATTTAAATTTTTTGCGATATAAACGGAAAAAGACCGAAAATTTTACAAAAAAAAAAAAAGATATTTTCTACTTTTTGTTATAAGAAAAATCTAATAAACTCGATTTTAGTCAAACATTTGGGCCAAAATGTATTCAGCCACATGTCTTTAGTAAAAAAAAATGCCAATAAGCGTATATTTATTGGTTTGCGCAAAAGTTATAGCGTCTACAAACTAGAGTACATTTTCTGGAATTTACACAGCTTTTAATTTATGACTGCATATCTCATTTCTTGAGGTGCTAAAATGGCAGGGCAGTATAAACCCCCCCCCCCAAATGACCCAATTTTGGAAAGTAGACACCCCAAGCTATTTGCTGAGAGGGATGTTGAGCCCATTGAATATTTTTTTTTTTTTAGTCCCAAGTGATTGAATAAAGACAAAAAAAATAAAAAATTTCAAAAAGTTGTCACTAAATTATATATTGCTCACACATGCCATGGTTATATGTGGAATTGCACCCCAAAATAAATTTTGCTGCTTCTTCTGAGTACGGGGATACCACATGTGTGGGACCTTTTGGGAGCCTAGCCGCGTATGGGGCCCCGAAAACCAATCACCGCCTTCAGGATTTCTAAGGGTGCAAATTTTTGATTTCACTCCTCACTACCTATCACAGTTTTGAAGGCCATAAAATGCCAAAATAGCACAAAACCCCCCAAATGACCCCATTTTGGAAAGTAGACACCCCAAGCTATTTGCTGAGAGGCATGGTGAGTCCATGGAATATTTTATATTTTGCCACACGTTGCGGGAATATTACAAACTTTTTTCCTTTTGCCCAAAGTTGTCACTAAATGATATATTGCCCACACATGCCATGGGCATATGTGGAATTACACCCCAAAATAAATTCTGCTGCTTTTCCTGAGTACGGGGATACCACATGTGTGGGACTTTTTGGGAGCCTAAATCCCCGAAATCCAATCACCGCCTTCAAGATTTCTAAGGGCATAAATTTTTGATTTCACTCCTCACTACCTATCACAGTTTTGAAGGCCATAAAATGCCAAGATGGCACAAAACCCCCCAAATGACACCATTTTGGAAAGTAGACACCCCAAGCTATTTGTTGAGAGGCATGGTAAATATTTTACAGCTCGCATTTGTTTTTGAAAATGAAGAAAGTAAATAAAAAATTTTTTTTTTTCTTTTTTCAATTTTCAAAACTTTGTGACAAAAAGCGAGATATGCAAAATACTCACCATACCTCTCAGCAAATAGTTTGGGGTGTCTACTTTCCAAAATGGGGTCATTTGGGGGGGGGGGTTTGTGCCATCTGGGCATTCCATGGCCTCCGAAACTGTGATTGGCAGTGAGGAGTGAAATAAAAAAATTACACCCTTTTTTTTTTTTTGTCATTATTCAATCTCTTGGGACAAAAAAAAAAATATTCAATGGGCTCAACATGCCTCTCAGCAAATAGCTTGGGGTGTCTACTTTCCAAAATGGGGTCATTTGGGGGGGTTTAAACTGTCCTGGCATTTTATGCACAACATTTAGAAGCTTATGTCACACATCACCCACTCTTCTAACCACTTGAAGACAAAGCCCTTTCTGACACTTTTTGTTTACAGGAAAATATATTTTTTTTGCAAGGAAATTACGTTGAACCCCCAAACACTATATATATTGTTAAAGCAAAGGCCCTACAGATTAAAATGGTGGGTGTTGCATTTTTTTTTCCACACAGTATTTGCGCAGCGATTTTTCAAATGCATTTTTTGTGGAAAAAATACACTTTTTTTATTTGAATGCACTAAAACACACTATATTGCCAAAATTTTTGATGAAATAAAAAAGATGATCTTAGGCCGAGTACATGGATACCAAACACGACATGCTTTAAAATTGAGCACAAACACGCATTGGCGACAAATTACATACATTTTTAAAAGCCTTTAAAAGCCTTTACAGGTTACCACATTAGATTTACGGAGGAGGTCTTACTGCTAAAATTACTGCCCTCGATCTGACCTTCACGGTGATACCGCACATGCATGGTGCAATTGCTTTTTACATATGACGCCAGACCGACGCTTGTGTTCGCCTTTGCGCAAGAGAAGGGGGGGCAGGGGTGCTTTTTTTTTTATTATTATTTATTTAGCTTTTTTATTTTATTTTTAAACTGTTTCTTCCATTTTTTTTTTTTTTATCATTTTTATTGTTATCTCAGGGAATGTAAATATCCCCTATGATAGCAATAGGCAGTGACAGGTACTCTTTTTTTGAAAAAATTGGGGTCTATTAGACCCTAGATCTTTCCTCTGCCCTCAAAGCATCTGACCACACCAAGATCGGAGTGATAAAACACTTTCCTAATTTCCCAATGGCGCTGTTTATATCCGGGAGAGGGGGGCATTCCCTCCCACTGCTTGTAAAAGCAGTCTATAGGCTAATTAGCCGCTAGAATTGCTTTTACATGAAAGCCGATCACTGGCTGAAAAGAATGATACCAATCATTCTGGTATAACCATTCAAAATCCAGCAACATACTGGACATTAGGGATGAGCCGAACACCCCCGAACCAGAACCTGCGAACGGACCGAAAGTTTGCGCGAACGTTAGAACCCTATTAGTTACAATGGACGCGAACGTCCGAAATCTAAAGTGCTAATTATAACGGCCAATATGTATGTTATTGTCATAAAACAGGTTTGGGGACCCGGGTCCTGCCCCAGGGGACATGTATTAATGCAAAAAGAAGTTTCAAAAAGGACGTTTTTTTGGGAGCAGTCATTTTAATGATGCATCAAGTGAAAAAAAAGTGAAATATTCCTTTAAATATGGTACCTGGGGGGTGTCTAAAGTATGCCTGCGAAGTGGCATGTGTTTCCCGTGTTTAGAACTGTCCCTGCAAAAAATTACATTTGTAAAGGAAAAAAAGAAGCCATTTAAAACTGCTTGCGGCTTTAATGTCATGTCTTGTCCTGGCAATATGGATGAAAATCTTTGAGAAAAATGGCATGGCTACCCCATCACCCCCCCCCCCCCCCCCAGCCCATTACCAGCCCCTTTGGGTCTTGTATGGATATTAAGGGGAACCCCGCACCCAAAATAAAACCCTATACCTACTACAACCCTATATACTCTGAACAGCAGTATACAGGCGGTGCAAACAAGACAGGGACTGTAGGTTTGTTCTTAAGTAGAATCTGTTTGTAATTTTGAACAGGTAAATTTGCCCCTGTAATATTTGTTTTGCTGTCTGTGCACCTGTTCAGAACATTTCACCTCACTTTCCATCCCAATGACAAATGTTTTTGGAAAAGTGTGTTTTTTATTGAAACAAGGATTGATGATAAAGCATCAGTAGAGAGGAGATACCTTTTTCCCAAATTAAATCTAACAGGATAGAATTTTCCTTCCTAGGGGTAGATTTCCTCTCACTTCCTGTTTTCTCCTTCCGTTTGCAAGTAGGAGTCGTTTCTAAGTTGGGTGTTTGAAAGTAGGGGCCTGTCGTATATACTCTGCAGAAATTTGCCCCATTAGATGTTGGTGTTGCCACAACACTGTAAGCCCTCACGGTTACTCTTGGTGGGCACAGGAATGGGCCCTGCTGTGAATTATTAGATCAAAATTTGTAATTACACACCCCTGTTAAACAGGGGCTGAAAAATTGGGCCTTTGGTGGTGGACGGTGTTGCCACAACACTGTAAGCCCTCACAGTTACTCTTGGTGGGTGCAGGAATGGGCCCTGCTGTGAATTATTAGATCAAGATTTGTAATTACACGCCCCTGTTAAACAGGGGCTGAAAAATTGTGCCTTAGGCACTGGTGCTGGTGCCACAACACTGCAACCCCTCACAGATACTGTACTTGGAGCACAGCAATGAGACCTGTTGCAAAGCATTGAATAAAAAATTGTAATTACATGCCCCTGTTAAACAGGGGCTGAAAAATTGGGCGTTAGGCACTGGTGCTGGTGCCACAACACTGCAACCCCTCACAGATACTGTACTTGGAGCACAGCAATCAGACCTGTTGCAAAGCATTGCATAAAAAATTGTAATTACACGCCCCTGTTAAACAGGGGCTGAAAAATTGGGCCTTAGCCACTGGTGGTGGCACCCAGAAACAAAAATGTTCTTCCAGGCTATCATCAGGATCATTGAGGAGGAAGAGTATAGTCAGTCAACATAACAGGACAGTCACTCAGCATCAGCATAGGCAGTCTTGAAGGGATGTGACATTTCAAAATAAATTATTCTGTTATATCAGCTTCAGGTGCCTGGTAGCTGGTGGTGATCCAAGACTGATTCATCTTTATGAAGGTGGACAGGCGCACCCTGTGATCGGTAGACATTGGAACCGTCAAAAAATTAGTTTAGTTTCGTTCCGTTTCGTATATAAAAAAAATTCGTAATTCGTGTACGAAATTCCGTTCGAATTCGTACGAAATACGAATTTTGTACGAATCGTTAAGTTTTTTCGAATCGTTACGAATCGTTTTCGAATCGTTACGAATCGTTAATAATGTTACGAATCGTTACGAATCGTTAACGCGGCTAATGAATTGCCAGTTCCCGTAACACAGAGTACAATTCGAATCCAACTACAAATATCGAATTTCAACTAATACGAAAGAAATTATTATAGCAGATATAACGAATGCTTCGAATGATTCAAATGAATTTGAGATTCAGTATATCTAATATATATACAATATAATATATTACAATATAAACTGTCCCTGCACAAAGTGTCATTTTTACAGGAAAAAAAGCTATTTAAAATCACTCGCGGCTAATGAATTGTCGGCTCTGTAACCCAGAGAACAGTCATTCATTGATAAAAAAAAAAAAGCGTGGGGGCCCCCCCAAATTCAATAACCAGGCCCTTCAGGTCTGCTATGGATATTAGGGGAACCCCACTTCAAATAAAAAAAAAATGACGTGGGGTCCCCACTAAATATCCATACCAGACCTCAGGTCTGGGATGGATTTTAAGGGGAACCCCGGCCAAAAAAAAAAATGGCATGGGGTCCCCCTCAAAATCCATACCAGACCCTTTATCCGAGCACGCAACCTGGCAGGCTGCAGGAAAAGAGGGGGGACAAGAGCACCCCCCCTCCTGAACCATACCAGGCCACATGCCCTCAACATTAGGAGGGTGCTTTGGGGTCCCCCCCAAAGCACCTTGTCCCCATGTTGATGAGGACAAGGGCCTCATCCCCACAACCCTAGCCATTGGTTGTGGGGGTCTGCGGGCGGGGGGCTTATCGGAATCTGGAAGCCCCCTTTAACAAGGGGACCCCCAGATCCCGACCCCCCCCCCTGTGTGAAATGGTAAGGGGGTACAAAAGTACCCCTACCATTTCACCAAAAAAGGTGACAAAAATTGTAAAAATGACAGGAGACGGTCTTTGACAATTCCTTTATTAAAATCTTCTTTCTTCTGGTCTTCCTTCTTCCTTTCTTCACCTTTCGGTTTCTTCATCTTCTCCTTCCGGCATCTTCTTCCATCTTCTTCTTCCATCATCTTCTTCCTCCGATCCGCCTTTTCTTGCTCTGGTCTTCTCATCCTTCTCGTCCGGCATCTTCTTCCATGGCGTCGGCGTCTCTTCTTGGGCCGCTCCTCGCAATGGGAGGCTCCCGCTGTGTGAGGCTTCGCTGCGTCTGACAGGTCTTTTATAACGGAGGGCGGGGCCACCTCGCCCCCCTCTGACGCACGGTGACGTCATGAGGTTATAAAAGACCTGTCAGACGCAGCGAAGCCTCACACAGCGGGAGCCTCCCATTGCGAGGAGCGGCCCGAGAAGAGACGCCGACGCCATGGAAGAAGATGCCGGACGAGAAGGACGAGAAGACCGGAGCAAGAAGAAGCGGATCGGAGGAAGAAGATGATGGAAGAAGAAGATGGAAGAAGATGCCGGAAGGAGAAGATGAAGAAACCGAAGGATGAAGAAAGGAAGAAGAAAGAAGATTTTAATAAAGGAATTGTCAAAGACTGTCTCCTGTCATTTTTACAATTTTTGTCACCTTTTTTGTTGAAATGGTAGGGGTACTTTTGTACCCCCTTACCATTTCACACAGGGGGACGCCGACGCCATGGAAGAAGATGCCGGACGAGAAGGACGAGAAGACCGGAGCAAGAAGAAGCGGATCGGAGGAATAAGTTGATGGAAGAAGAAGATGGAAGAAGATGCCGGAAGGAGAAGATGAAGAAACCGAAGGATGAAGAAAGGAAGAAGAAAGAAGATTTTAATAAAGGAATTGTCAAAGACCGTCTCCTGTCATTTTTACAATTTTTGTCACCTTTTTTGGTGAAATGGTAGGGGTACTTTTGTACCCCCTTACCATTTCACACAGGGGGACCGGCGGGATCTGGGGCTCCCCTTGTTAAAGGGGGCTTCCAGATTCCGATAAGCCCCCCGCCTGCAGACCCCCACAACCAATGGCCAGGGTTGTGGGAATGAGGCCCTTGTCCTCATCAACATGGGGACAAGGTGCTTTGGAGGGGACCCCAAAGCACCCTCCCAATGTTGAGGGCATGTGGCCTGGTACGGTTCAGGAGGGGGGGCGATCTCGTCCCCCCCCTCTTTTTCTGCGGCCTGCCAGGTTGCGTGCTCGGATAAAGGGTCTGGTATGGATTTTGAGGGGGACCCCACGCCATTTTTTATTTTTTTTTGGCCGGGGGTTCCCCTTAAAATCCATCCCAGACCTGAAGGGTCTGGTATGGATATTTGGGGGGGACCCCACTTCATTTTTTTAAAATTTGAAGTGGGGTTCCCCTTAATATCCATAGCAGACCTGAAGGGCCTGGTTATTGAATTTGGGGGGACCCCCACGCTTTTTTTTTTTTTAATCAATGAATGACTGTTCTCTGTGTTACGGAGCCGACAATTCATTAGCCGGCAATAGCCGTGAGTGATTTTAAATAGCTTTTTTTCCTGCAAAAATGACACTTTGTTTTACGAATCATTCGAATCATTCGTTATATCCGCTATAATAATTTCTTTCGAATTAGTTGAAATTCGATATTGGTAGTTTGATTCGAATAATTTGGAGCTGAAATTCGTAAACGGAATTTTTCCTGCAAAAATTACACATTGTTTTACGAATCATTCATTATATCCGCTATAATAATTTCTTTCATATTAGTTGAAATTCGATATTTGGTAGTCGGTTTCGAATATTTTGGCGACGAAATTCGTAAACGGAATTTCGTATTCCGTACTGAATTCGTATTCGAAAAAATTCGTACGAATTACGAATTCGGACGAAACTAATCGCACATGTCTAGTGATCGGTGACAAAGCCTCCAGCAGCACTGAATGTGCGTTCGGAAAGAACGCTGGATGCAGGACAGGCCAGTAGCTCAATTGTATACTGTGCAAGCTCTGGCCAGTGATCCATCCTCAAGACCCAGTAAGCCAGAGGATTTTCGGTGGGAAAGGTGTCCAAGTCTGACCTTGCCCCTAGGTATTCCTGCACCATGTATATCAGACGCTGGCGATGGTTGCTGGAACCGATCATACCTTGGGGCTGCGGACTAAAAAATTGTCTGAACGCACTGACCGAAGCCTCAGCAACTCGTCGTCCAGGACCAGGAGTTCGTAACCTCCCAGTCTCTGGGAACGCGTTGCACAGACCTTTCTGCAAGGCCTCCCGGAGATGTCTCATCCTCTGCTCCCTCTGCGACGGCAAGATAAGGTCCGCAACCTTACCCTTGTACCGTGGATCAAGGAGAGTGGCCAGCCAGTAATGGTCCCTCTCCTTGATCCGAAGAATATGAGGATCCTTCCGCAGGCTTTGCAGGATCAGGGAGGCCATACAACGTAGGTTAGCTGAGGCATTCGGTCCGGAGTCTTCTGGGTCACTGAGGACGACATGATCCGCAGCCACCTCCTCCCAGCCACGTACAAGTCCACTGGTTTCTTGGGACTGTAAATCATCCCTAAAAGACTGCTGCTGCTGATGCTGAGTGCCAGGCTCCACCTCCATGCTCACACAATCCTCCTCCTCATCCTCTTCCTGTGTGATGGGTGGGAGAGAAGGAACACTGTCTGGATAAAGGGGGCCTTGAGAGGCAAGGAAGTCCTCCTCTTCCTGCCTCTGTTCTGCCTCAAGTGCCCTGTCCATTATTCCACGCAGCGTATGCTCCAACAGGTGGACAAGAGGTACAGTGTCACTGATGCATGCACTGTCACTGCTCACCATCCTCGTGGCCTCCTCAAATGGTGACAGGACAGTGCATGCATCCCTGATCATGCTCCACTGGCGTGGGAAAAAAATCAAAGCTCCCATGACCCTGTCCTGGTCCCGTAGTCGCACAGGTACTCATTGATGGCCCTCTGCTGCATGTGCAGTTGCTGCAGCATGGCCAACGTTGAGTTCCACCTGGTGGGCATGTCACATATAAGGCGGTTCTTAGGCAGGTTCAACTCCTTTTGCAGCTCAGCCAGTCATGGCATCTTTTTGCCTGCGTACTTGCGTAGCCCCTTGGACGCCTACGGAGCACCACTGGCTGCGAGGACGGAGCACTCGAAGAGGCCATGGAGTAAGAAGAAGAGGGGGTGGAGGAGAGAGGTGTGTCACAACCAGTAGTAGCATTTTGGAGGCGTGGTGGCGGAACAACCTCCAACACTACTGCACCTTGTCCTGCATCCTTCCCAGCTGCCAAAAGAGTGACCCAATGGGCCGTGAAAGACAGGTAACGTCCCTGTCCATGCCTGCTGGACCATGAGTCAGCGATAATATGCACCTTACCGCTGACCGCCCTGTCCCGCGAGGCCAAGACATTGCCTTCCACATGCCGGTAGAGAGCCGGAATCGCCTTCCGTGAGAAAAAGTGGCATTTGGGAACCTGCCACTGAGGAACCGCACATTGAACAAACTCACGGAAGGGGGCCAAGTCTACCAACTGAAAAGGCAGCAGTTGAAGTGCTAGCAATTTAGCCAAGCTAGCATTCAACCGCTGGGCATGTGGATGGCTGGGAGTAAACTTCTTTCGACAGTCCTGCAGCTGGGGCAGGGAAATTTGCCTGGTACAATCGGACGTTGGTGTACTGCTAGCAGAGTGCCCGCAAGTACTTGGCTGTGACACACCTAATTCTACACCTTCATTCCTCTCAGTGCAGCTTTCAGAGAGGACTGAAGGTATAGTGGGGTTGGAGATCCCAGCTGATGAGGAGCAAGGAGAGGTCCGCTTTGTTCTTTGGTGTGGGTCTTTAATGTGCGCTTGCCAAGGAGCTGCATGGCAGATCAACATGTCTGGTCATGCTTGTGGTGCCCAAGCAGCTGATGTTTTGGCCATGCGAGATACGCTTGAGACATATGTTGCAAATAGCAGCGGTGCGATCTGATGCACTCGTCTCAAAAAAGGCCCACACCAAAGAACTTTTGTAATAACGTGCAGAGGCAGTGCCCTGCAAAGGCGGAGCTCTGCGGTGTGATTCAGTTGGTGTGCTGGCCTCAAGCTGGCCCCCGGAGGGCATCCTGCCTCGTTGGAGATGTGCCGCCTCCTCCTCCTCCTCTCTCCGTTCAGGCACCCACGTGACGTCAGTGACCTCATCATCCCCTCTTCACCACTGGAGCAACCCTGGCAGTAAGCTGCAGCTGGTGGAACATGACTGCCAGATTGCTGTCCTTGAGCATCCCCTCTCTCTGCGCTCACGTTACTGCCTTCCTCTAGCTGGGTATCATCATCGGAGCCTTCAAAATGCTGGGCATCCTCCTGGAGCATGTACCCAACACTGTGCTCAAACAGTTCGGGGGACTCCTCAGGAGGACATGGTGGGTCTAGGGAAGGGGTGCCTGATGATGACATTGAGTACGCATTGGCAGCTGCTTTGCCAGTACCCTGAGCCTGGGTGAGAGAGGATGAGGAGGTCTTGGTCATCCACTCTACCAAGCCTTCGGCATGATGCGGCTCAACATGTCCAGCTGCCGAAAATAAGGACAAGCGTGTCCCATGGCCACGTGCTGATGACAATGCACCGCGTCCACGACCAGCACTGTTGTCTCTAGACACAGAGCCTGCTTGCCCTGTTTTCTTGGCTCGTGACTGTCTGCCTCTCCTTGTTGGTCTTCCAGACATTGTAATGGGTAGTGTATGTTGTGCTATACTCACACAGCACACACACACTAACTCCTGCAGATGGCTGCCTTAGATGACATCAGGGCAGAAGGTCAGGTACAGGGTGAGGTGGTTTAGTGTGCTGTGCTATACTCACACAGCACGCACACACACACACACTAACTCCTGCAGATGGCTGGATTGGTAGAGATTGAGAACAGCACTGAGAAGAATAAACTATCCCTGCCTATTTTTCCTCTTTCCCTACACTATTTCCCACACAGAAATGAATCACAAGCAGATATAGTGTGTACACCGTACAGTACAGTCTGTCACTGACACTGTTCCTAACGCCGGAACACACTACACGAGACCGCCGGCGCAGCGGCCTTATATAGTGTGGGGCGTGTACTAAACCCCCTGAGCTATAATTGGCCACAGGCATCCTGCCTGTGGCCAATTATTGCTCTCCTCGCCGCTGGCTCTATGATTAGCCAAGCATGCGGGGTCACAGTGCATGCTTGGCCAATCATCAGTCAGCAATGCACTGCGACTGGCACAGTGCATTGTGGACCGTTCACATCACACGAATTTGATGTGAACGGCCCTCAGAGTTCTGGTTTCGACGAGCGGTCGAATGGCTGATGTTCGATTCGAACATGGGTTCGAATCGAACACCAGGCCCATCCCTACTGGACATATATTGTAATCTTTTTTTTTCATGCAGCCTCTTGGCTGAATGAAAAAAAGAGATTGATTGGTGGGTATGCCCACCATTAGAATACCTCCCTTCATCCACCCACTTCTAATGATGGGCATACATGCACCATTTATATATGCCGAAGCATGGGGGCATCCTCCCGCAAAAAAGTTATGCCGCGTACACACGGCCGGACTTTTCCATGGGCAAGCCTCCGTTGGAATTTCGACCGTATGTACGCGGCATTAGGAGCCAATTGCTCCTCCGCCCCTGCTGTCCCCATGCTTCGGCATATATGCTCTTTTTTTTTATCTGTGGTGGTGAAATCACCTCCTACAGCGTTGGAGTCATGGCTTTATGTATCGTGGGAGCAAACACTGTTGCTGTCAAGATAAATAAATCTGCGCTGCAATTGAATGGCGTACCTGCTAAGCAAATTATGGTTAACATTAAAACAAAGTAACATTACAGTATAACCTTACCATACCATACCTGCAAAGCAAATACCAAAAAAAAACATAGTAAAAAATAAAACATTTTTTAACGCAACCTGTGCCTAAAATATATATATGCCGAAGCATGGGGGCATCCTCCCGCAAAAAAGTTATGCCACGTACACATGGTCAGACTTTTCCACGGGCAAGCCTCCGTCGGAATTTCGACCGTATGTACGTGTCATTAGGAACAAATCGCTCCTCCGCCCCAGCTGCCCCCATGCTTCGGCATATATGCTCTTTTTTTTTAGCTGTGGTTGTGAAATCACATCCGACAGCACTGGAGTCATGGCTTTATGTATCGTGGGAGCAAACGCTGTTGCTGTCAAGATAAATAAATCCACGCTGCAGCTGAATGGCGCACCTGAAAACAAAAAAATGGTTAACAATAAAACACAGTAAACCGTAAAGTATAACAGGACAGCGTGGACAATAATAACGGGTGTCATGCCTAAATCCGCGCTTGCTACAGACACGACATCTTTTTTGGGAGGCTCGTTGGGTAGGGGTACTCGGGAGGGCATAAGGAAAATGGCTCTCATACAGCCGGCTAACTGCATTTGGTTGGGAATGGTGAGGTGCAGAACCGTCTGGAAACAGAAGGTCTGTGAAATCTCTTCCTAGAATTCAAGGAAGGATAAAGTCCGCCTGAAGCTCCATATAGCACATGAGCGTTCAGCAAAGCCAATTGAAATAAGTAAACAGACACTTTTTTGTACCAGCGTCTGGCCTTACGGGCAACTAGATACGGCGCCAACAACTGGTCGTTGAGGTCCACCGCTCCCATATTTTGGTTATATTCGTGGACACAGAGGGGTTTCTCCACAACACCAGCCGCTGAACGAATTTGGACTGTCGTGTCTGCATGAAGGGAGGTAAGAACGAAAACATTCTTATTATCCCTCCACTTCATAGCAAGCAAGTTATTACACTGCAAGCAGGCTCTCTTCCCCAGCCTAAGACGGGAATCTACAAGCCGCTGGGGAAAGCCCCGGCGATTAGGTCGCACGGTGCCACATGCTCCAATCTGATGATCAAACAAGTGACTAAACAGTGGCACGCTTGTGTAATAATTGTCTACGTAGAAGTGGTACCACTTTCCGAATAAGGGTGACACCATGTAATCTGGGCAGTTCTCCGGCTCTACATAACTATATTTTCCCTCATAAACCGTAAAGCTCCATGTATAGCCTGTTGCCCTGTCACAGAGCTTATAGAGCTTGACCCTGTATCTGGCACGCTTGCTGGGAAGGTACTGTTTGAAAGACAAGCGGCCAGAAAATGTAATCAGGGACTCATCAACGCAGACAACTTGATTGGGAGTAAACAAGGCTGCAAAACGTTGGTTGAAATGGTTTATGAGGGGCCGAATTTTGTAGAGCCGATCGTATTCAGGGTCTCCACGAGGACGACAAAGTTCATTGTCGTTAAAGTGCATGAACCGCAAGATCTGCTCGTATCGTTTCCTGGACATGGAGCCAGAGAACACGGGCATATGGTCGACTGGGCGGGTGGACCAATAAGACTGCAGAGTCGGGAATTTATGTGTGCCCATGTTGAGGGAAAGGCCTAGAAAGGACTTAAATTCGGAAACCGTAATTGGTTTCCAATCTCTGGCAAGAAAAGGCAACTGGGGATTAGCGGCGATGTGTTGACCAGCATATATATTACTTTGGTCCACAATAGATCTATAGAGCTCTTCCGTAAAAAAAAACAGTGAAAAAAAATCGGGTGGCGTAAAATCAGCTGTTTCCACCTGAATACCGGGTTGGCCAGTGAATGGGGGAAGTACGGGTTCTGCAGTAGTGGTGGGCACCCAATCAGGATTGGCAAATTCTGCAGGAAGGACACTATGGGATCGACAGGCCTGCCTTTGTCTTCTTCTTGGTGGCAGCGGGACACTACATGTGCTTGCCACCTCGCCAGCTTGAACTGCACTTATGGGGCTCGCCACGTCACCACGTGATACTGCAGTGCTGGATGTACATCCAGGGTGTACTAGGCCGCTGGTGCTTGCCAGTTCACCAGAAGGAATAGTGGCGCTAGTACTTCTCTGCTCCATACGAGGGACCTGCGGTTCTTGCATCTCAACAACAGCAGAAGATCGGGATCGGGTATGCCTGACCTTAGCAGGGACCTCACCTCTGTCGTCAGAGCTATCTGTCATGGAGCCGTTGTCCTCTACAGGATCGTATTCTGAGCCTGATTCTGACAGAAGAGTGACCTCCTCTTCACTATCTGTCATACTCAGAAACGTGTAGGCCTCTTCACTAGTGTACTTTCTAACTAGTGAGATTCACAGGTAAAAAAGCTCCTGACTGTTAGCGACTGTATCAAAATGCTACCAAAAAAAATGTTAGCGATCGCAGGGATCAGGCCTGACTCTGCGAACGCTGCAGTTATGTGTTTAGTGTTTTGTAAGTGACAGTGATCGATCGATACTGCACTTGGGTGGGCTGGGCTGGACAGAGGGGGAAAACGCAGGTGCTAGCAGGTATCTGGGCTGATCCCGCTAACAATGCATTTTTTGGAACCCTAAACTGCTGGGACGCTAGTATAGATGTGATCAGATATTGATCTGTTCAGATACTATACCACTAAGGGAGGTGTATGCTTTGAGTGTGGGTGTTTGCGGTACTGGCACTAACTTGGGGCGACGCAGACCTTATTTGACCCTATAACCTAATTGATATCAACCGCCGGGCGATTAGGGGGTTAAACCGTTATTGAGTAATAAATGGCGGGTGCCCTGACACTATAAAAAACAAACAAACTAACCAGCGTCCCCCGTAACAGTTATACGGTGATCACTGGTGAAAGGGTTAACTAGGGGCAATCAGGGGGTTAAAACCTTTATTAGGTAATATATGGGGGTACCTGACACTATATAAAAAACCTGACGGGGAACCTAAATAACTAAATAACTAACTGGCTAACCAGCATCACCAGTGACACTTATACAGTGATCACTGGTGAAAGAGTTAACTCTAGGGGCAATCAGGGGGTTAAAACCTTTATTTAGGTTGTATATGGGGGTACCTGACCTATAAACCTATTTATGAACCTATATAAATCTGGCGGTTAACCTAAAAAAATAACTGGCTACCTAGCGGCACCAGTGACACTAATGCAGCGATCAGAAAAACGATTGCTTAGTGACACTGGCAAAAGGGGGTGAAAGGGTTACCTGGGGGCAATAAAGGGGTTAAACCTTTATTGGGGGGTAGGGGGCTACCTTGGACCTAAAGGGGCCTAAAGCTAACTGCCCTGATACTTTTTACAGTCACAAATGACACTAAATGCAGTGATCAGTAAATAAATGACCACTGCAATCAGTGACACTGTGACTGGGGGGGCAGGGGGTGATCTGGGGGGGGGGTGATCTGGGGGTGACTGGGGGGTGAAATGTGTGCCTATGTGTGCCTGGTGTCTGTGTACTGTTGGTGCACTTAGATGTCTTCACTCCTCGGCGTCCCGGTCAGAAAGACCGACACGAGGAGTGTGACATCACTTCCTTCTGCCTGTGTTTACAGTTCACAGGCAGGGGAAGCTTCTCATTCGCCAGGAGCGATCGCGAGAGGGTGGCCAGAAATCACTGGCCGCCCCCTCATCTCGGATCGCTCCTGAAGCGAAGCCGACCGTCTCCGCCAGCGGGGGGGGGGTCCCATCGGACTCCCCACCCGCTGGAAGGCAGGCACGTACAGGTGCCTGTACGTGCCATTCTGCCGACGTAAATGTACATGAGGAGGTCGGCAAGTGGTTAAGCATGGTAGTCCTTTCCACAGTACTACTCAGTACCTCGCTCATTGAAAATAGTTAATTTTTAATACTGTTCAGCTGGCTATCGAGACCAGATATAGAGTCCTTACAAGAATTAACAGCTTGAAATATATCCCTTAATGTGGGTTCCTCCTTCCCTACTATGGCAAATGCTACAGAACTTGCTGCCATAAGTGCCACCTTACCCTCCCCTGTGCCTTTATTACTTGTATTTCTAGTAGATGGGGTTATGGGGTTTGAGGTTGGTTGACTGGAGCTTCTTCTATCTGGTGCTGGCCCCTGGGACTTTGCTTGTGTCGCTAACGGTTGATGGCTCCCCTTAGTCGGTGATTGTGAGGTTGCATGGGCGAAGCGCTCAAACTTTGCTGTCGCCACCTGACGCGTTTCGACCCGTATTAGTGTGGGTCTTCCTCAAAGGAAATTTGTCTGCTAGGAGAGAAAAGAATAAAGAAGACAAATGTATTGCAACAATATGTATTTCATATAATGATCTCTATATAAATTTTAATTGAAATAGAGACATATGCAATATTACATTGTAGAATATTTACCCAATCGTGTATGTTTCTGATGAAATTTGATTCCCATGTGGGGCTTCCCTGAAGAGGTTTTCTGTCCCCCGGGTGGCACCCGCAAAACCACCCTGCAAAGCGTGCGGGCCGAACCAGGGAGAGGTGCTCCAAGAGCGTGACTTACGGGGGGTCACATCCAAGAGGTTGACCTCCTACATACAGACACATATGTCGGTGGTTGGGAGCGAAGGGGGGAGCCTTTCAGGAGGCGCACCTGCCGTGAGAGTCCAACACCAATCAATTATAAATCTACCATATAGAGTGATTTAAAAGAGGTTGTATGTGATATCATTTTAGTTTTTATATATTTGTATGCGTATAATATTAAAGAATTTTATCAAAGGGCAGAACGAGCAAGTACATATCTCAGGGTCCCTATCTCGACAAGATAAAGATAGCAACTTCACAACGGATAGTTGTAATAGATAAGAAAGAGGGACCAGAGGCCGGGAAAAAGTGCAAGGGAAAGAAAATAAGTAATGAGGAAGGAAAAGGCAGAAAAAGGGAGGGGAAGAGAAGGAAATTGGGAGGATGAGAATGGGGGTAATCAATCCAGGGGAATAGAGGTGTAGCTGCAGAGAAGAGAAAGACGGGAAAACAAACGGCAATGGGAAAAAAGGGAGGAAAAGAATGGACAGGGAAAAGGAAAAGAGGATTGGGAAGGGGGGGGGGGGTTGGTGAACTGGTGAGGCCAGACAGAGTAGAACAGAAGTGAGGAATAGAAGTACATGGCACGCACATGTATAGAAAGGTGAAATGTTAGATCGTCCCAGAAAAGTGTGTGAAACATGAGAAACAGAGTGACTGGGGGAGGGAAGGGAAAGCGAGGGGGAAAGATAAGAGGAGGGGGGGAAGGGGGGAAGGGAACGGAGGTAGGCCAAAAAATGTGACCAAAGAGAATGAGAGCAAAGGAAGGGAAATGAGCAAGCAAGGAATGGATGGGGTGAAAGAAAAAGAATAGTAGGAAAACAAAAGAGGGCAAAGAAAGAAGTGGTAAATGGCAATAAGGTGATGCCACAGTGAGGGAGAAGGGGAGGGGAGGAGGGAAAGGGATGTGCATGGAATACCGAAAAGGAAAGGGAATGTCTGGTGAAAATCAACATATCAGTGAAAAGTAATCAAAAAGATATAATAGAAAATGTGTAAAGTGCATGTGTATAATAATGTATAAAATTGTATAGAAGTGTGGTATCTATGTGACTAGTTGTGGATATACATGTTGAAACATGACAGGACCATAGAGTACTGGTGTGCAAGTGGATGTGAGGAAAAAGAGATGTATATATATAAAGTTGCATCAAAGATTTACCTGATAGATTTTGTTGCCGCTACTCACAGTCGCCCGGTGATGTACACCTTGTGACCTATGTTTTAATCCCAAATTAGTGGTAGGCTGCGGCGGACTGTGGGGAGTGTGTGATCCAGAGAGCGAGTAAGCAGTCTAAGATTGAACAAATAGGAACGCTATGTAACCATACTGTTAAAGTACCGAGGAGAGGACACATATTAGAGGATGTACTTACTGGTCTGGTATCTCTAGTCTTGCGAACCCTCACATGGAGATGGAGTAACTACTCCCCTCCGTGGGGTTCTTATAGCTGCCAGAAATTGGATCAGGTGTATCAATTAGCAGGAATTCTAATTAGTACTGGTTGGTGATGAACGCCCCCACCAGGTGCGCAGAAGGCATCCCCTCCCACGGTCCCATACTCACCGCTCCGACGGTCGGTTGTGGCGGTCATGACGGCCAATAGGGCCGTCCGGAGTGACCTCCCCGGCGTCCATGAAGCCCTTCCGGGGTCGCCACTGCGTCGTCCACGTCAAGGACGCTCAGGGACGCCGCTAGCAAGGGGGTGGTTCCCCGCTGGGTATCCGGGACCTGCCCAGACATCCAAGGGGGAAGTATCATTGGAGGAGCCATGATGGATGTTGGCTCCTCCCCCCCTTTGCTGGGAAGGCACGTATTGGAACACGTCCCGGTCCAGACCCACACCAGCAGGGGGAAGCGAGAGATGTAACAGCGCCACCAGGAGGGCATCCAACCTAATAAAAAGTGGGAAGAGGGGAGGAAAGATAGAGGGACAGAATGTATTAATCCCCTCCCTTTTTCTGCCTTTTCCTTCCTCACCACTTATTTTCTTTCCCTTGCACTTTTTCCCGCCCTCTGGTCCCTCTTTCTTATCTATTACAACTATCCGTTGTGAAGTTGCTATCTTTATCTTGTCGAGATAGGGACCCTGAGATATGTACTTGCTGGTTCTGCCCTTTGATAAAATTCTTTAATATTATACGCATACAAATATATAAAAACTAAAATGATATCACATACAACCTCTTTTAAATCACTCTATATGGTAGATTTATAATTGATTGGTGTTGGACTCTCACGGCAGGTGCGCCTCCTGAAAGGCTCCCTCCTTCGCTCCCAACCACCGACATACGTGTCTGTATGCAGGAAGGCAACCTCTTTGATGTGACCCCCCGTAAGTCACGCTCTTGGACCACCTCTCCCTGGTTCGGCCTGCACGCTTTGCAGGGTGGTTTTGCGGGTGCCACCCAGGGGACAGAAAACCTCTTCAGGGAAGCCCCACATGGGAATCAAATTTCATCAGAAACATACACGATTGGGTAAATATTCTACAATGTAATATTGCATATGTCTCTATTTCAATTAAAATTTATATAGAGATCATTATATGAAATACATATTGTTGCAATACATTTGTCTTCTTTATCCTTTTCTCTCCTAGCAGACAAATTTCCTTTGAGGAAGACACACTAATACGGGTCGAAACGCGTCAGGTTTACTTTTACATCACCAACATTGGCTGTGTCAAAACATTTTGTTGTAAAAGTCTTTTGTCTACCAGTGTATTTTTATATTTTTTCTGTTTTGTTTTATTGTTCCTATTTGGGACCCATGTCTTATACCCACTATGCCACTATTGTGACATCTTTAATAAACATTTATATTTAGATAATACCTTGTATCATACTTCTTTCTACTCGCTGCCTAAAAACCCCATATACCCTTTTTGGGGGGATTTTTTCCTTTTTGCTATACCTTAGGGGTGAGCAGCAACCAAACCTTCTCCTGTTGTGCCTTTCCTTTTTTCATATACTAATAGTTGATATTGTCAGATTATCAGATTTATAGCTTATAAAAAAAAAATGGAAATGGTCTGATAATATACCGGTAAATTGTACAGCCTATAGTTCAGTCCTGTTGCAAAAAAATGGTGGAAACAGGGAGAAGGGGGCAGATCCAACCACCCAACAACGAGAAGCCCACAGCCACCACAAGAATCTCACAGCCCCCCAACTCTCAGCTTTACCTCATGTCCTTCACTTAGCAGACAGCAAAACAGTCCAGCTTCTCAGGGGGACTCCACACTATTTTCAAGGAGAGAGAGTACAAGCACAAGCACAAGCTCCGGTCTCAAAGTAGGGGGTCTCCGGCCCTCTCAAACAGTCCCATGCTCTCAGCATTACCTTGTGTCCACAGTCAACAGTGATGGAGCGATCAGGCTGCCCAGGGGATCCCGCGATATCACCGGCGGGATATACTCGGGCATCAGGCCTTCGTCTCGGGTTTCATCCCGGCGTCGAATCCAGACTCCGGCAGGAGGTGAGGCAGCAGAAGGGACGGGACAGCACCACCCCAGAATCAGTCGCCCGCCCCACACATCAGCACAGCAATCCGTCCCAATGCACTACGCAGGCCACAGGAGGTAAGGAGGGTACTCACACTGCATACGCCGAGCTAGGGATTTCAGCAGAGAAGCGGAGGTAGACGGAGGTGAGACACCTGGACTCCATGCTCACTCACTCACACCCTCCTCCATTCGGCCACACCCCCGACTGTATTGAGAGCGGCCAGTTTAAATACAAGCTGGCACACACCTTTTGCAGCAGACTGGGAGGATGAGCTCACAATGGAAAGCAGCATTGGTCCAAGCTGTCCAATAAAAATGCTGCAGTGGAGGCTGTCCTCTCTCTGCAGTGTCATAGAAGGGGGTATGTGTCTAAAAGACAAATGCTCCCTTCCAGCCCAGCCCTCCTTAACTAGAAGGAAAAAACATGGGTTCATGGGTATGAGATTTACCCATAATCCCATATTTTTCTCACACAGTTAAAGTGATAGTAAAGGTTCGGGTTTTTTTTTTTGTTTTTTTTAAATAACAAACATGTTATACTTACCAGCGGCCCCGATCCTCCTCCTCTTCTGGGGTCCCCACCCGGCGCTCCTGGCTCCTCCCCACATCGAGTGCCCCCACGGAGAGCCACATTCCATGGGGGCAATCGTGTGGGCATGCTCTCGAGTCATGCTGCGTCCATTGACACAGACAGCAAGACTCAGCCCCACCCCCCGCCTCCCGCGTCACTGGATTTGATTGACAGCAGCTGCTGCTATCAATCTATCTAATGAGGACCTCAGACAGCATCTGGAGCTGCTGTTCTTGTTACTGGAAAGATAGGATTCAGGTAAGTAAAAGGGGGGCTCTGGGGAGCAGCTTCACCACAAACGGTTTTTAACTTTAATGCATAGAATGCATTAAGGTGAAAAACCCTGAGACTTGACAACACTTTTAAGAGGGAGAGTGAGAATCTGCTGCTGCTGAAAAGGTATTGTTTGAATCAAGCTAAATCATATATTATTATGCTATATGTTGTAACATAATCATTTATTATTTATCTATTTACTGTGAAATTAAGATTTTGAATTTATAATTTGTATGCAGAGAATACTTTACTTTCATGGAGGATTAGCAATGCGTGTCTTACAGAAAACGGCACATTACAAGTACTTAGAGAGAGGATAGACAAACATATTGTTATATCATAGAAAACATGTCCTATACACTATAATACTACAGCGCCACCTGCTGCATAGATAGGTATAATGCATTCAGTGTATATTCTTCAGATTATATAAGCAACTTTACATTTACATGTTGTTCTTTCAATACCCCTTCTGAACAGCATGTACTTTGTCAAATTACATTCAGCTTCTTCTGGAAATAACTATGAGGTTCCTTCAACAAAGGCTTGGTGAGTGCATCAGCAGTCATCTCTTTATTGTCTCGCAGTAGATGATACTTGACATTGATGTGTTTGGTCCTAGGATTGAGCCTTTCTGATTGAGTAAGCTTTATACAACCCTGGTTGTCTTCAAAAAGGGGAATTGGTTTTGACATGTCTATCCCAATGTCCACAAAAAGTTGACGAATCCATATCGCATGCGTCCTGCTGCAATGTACTCTGCTTCAGTTGAAGATAGAGCGACAGTTACTTGCTTTCGACTAGACCAACTTATGGTCCTTTCCCCATACTGGAAGATTAATCCACTGGATTTGCGGTCTGTACCGTCACCGGCCCAATCAGCATCCACATATCTGGCCAGGTTTTGGATTGGATGTTGCTAATAACCGTAACTTCATCTGAATTGTTCCTTTGAGGTACTACATCACTCTTTTCATTGTGTTCCAGTCATACTGACAGGGAGCTGAGATTTTCCTGCATAGTATGCCCACTGCTGCGGCTATGTCTGGTCTTGTCACCGTGGCAACATATAGCAGCTAACTGACTGCTCTGCAATACGTATCATTGTTGGGTAGCAAGTTTTCTGCTTCATTTCTCTTTTGATAGCCTGGTTCCATAGGAGTTTTCACTTCCTTGGCATCTAGCATATGGAATTGTTCCACGATTTCTGAGATTTTCTGAGATTGGTTGAGAAGATAACGTCCATTTTCTTCTCTCTCTATTTGGATTCCCATATAGTAGCTAATGTTCCCAAGTTCTTTGATTTCAACATTTTCTTTCAGCTTTTGAACTATCTGATTATAACCTGTTTTGAAGCAGATTACAATGTCATCAACATAGATAAGCATGTATAGCGATCTGTCTTCTTGATTCCTGGAGTAGAGACAGGAGCCTGCTTTAATTCTTGAGAACCCCTCTCTGGTAAGCACTTCATTCACTTTCTCATTCCGCATCCTTGCAGATTGCTTAAGACCGTAGATGCTCTTCTGAAGTTTACACACAAGGTTGTCTCCTTGCTCAAATCCTGGTTGCTCCATGTAGAGGTCTTCCTTAATGTCTCCATATAAGAAAAGCAGTTTTAACATCTAGGTGTTTCACTTGCATGCCCTTTCCAGCTGCAATGCTAAGAAGCACTCTGATGGTGTAGTGTTTTGTTTTACGATGGGAGCATAAAACACTGTAGAGTAGGGACAGCTCAGATAGTTTCAGTGTAGTGTGACCGTGTCAGTAATCTTTACATTAGTGTATAGCTAGAATAGGGACAGTTCAGATAGCGCTAGTGTAGTGATGGTTGAACACCGTCTATTTTGATTGCGTTACTGCCAGTTTTTTTTTTTTTGTTTTTTTTTTATTATCAAGTTTTTATTGGTTTTTCTTTAACATTTCCATTTCCAGTCCATTATCATTTTTACATACATCTTAATATGAAAATATCTTTATCCCTATTGCCCGCCTCCCCCCATTATCTAAAACTTCCCAAAAGGGGAAGAAAGAAAGAAGAAAAAAAAAAATTATTATTATTATAATTGCCTCCTCTCCTCCTCCCCCTTCCTCCTCTCTCCCTTTTTCCCCTTTTAGAAAAGCCATAACCTGAAAATTAGTGTACAAAAAATCTTAATTCCATGTTACTCCCTTCCACTTTATCCCCTTCCCTCACTACCCACCCTTTTCCATTATATTGTGAAATAGATTGTGTTTTTAAAGAATTCCCCCACTCTAATAAAAAAAATAAAAATAAAAAAAATAATGTATTCATCCAGTAGTGTACAAAAGGACAGAGAGGATCCACTAAATAATACAGCACCTCATCCCTTGATAATAGAGTATAAACGAAAAAGGGTGGTGGACTAGGGATTATAGCGGTGCAAGAATAATATAGGGTAGTCGGGGTTGACTCACAGTTCAATGCTCAAGACTCTTACTTTTTTAGTACAAAATTGTTTTATTACATATAAATACAATCATATAGACAATTACATAGAAAAAGAAAAAAAAGCAAAAAGCAAAAATTGTTGATACATATTAGACAGTGCTTAATCATATAAAATCTTAACAAAGGTTAAATAGTTGAATTTTGTCCTGAATGGCACATGGCCATTTATACAAAGATCAATCCAAAATTACCGTTCAGTTCAGAGATACACATAAGGTTTTAGAGAAAGTTCAAGGTTACTGTAAATGGGATGACCTGAAGTAGGCTAGACGAGCCTTAGTAGACAATTCCGACATGTTTCGCCATAACAATGGCTTCCTCAGGGTGGGTCTACTGTACAAGATAAGTGTATCTAATATGGAAGAGATTGTCATAATTAATATAACTTACTATGGAGTTAGATCGAGAATAGCCCTTGCCGGTTAAAAGAAGGAGGGGTTTTGGACAAAGATAGCCAGGGAGAGAGCCCACCGATTGGGATCCGAAAGGGATGAATTACCCCCACCCCCAATCCCCTGGTGATGGAAACAGGGGTGTCCCCTTTAATTCAGTCAGAACTTACCCAGGTCGGTATAGAAGGTGGAAAAATCAGACACAGGTCAGGCTGTGGAGTGAGGTGGTCCTAAAGGGTGCCTTCAAAGCATAGCAGAAGGCGAGTCAAGCCAGGCCAAAAAGGAGGTTTTCTAATCAAAAAAGAGGTATTAATAAAAAGGGATGATAAATTTGTATAAAAGTCAAGTAATATAGTGTTGTTAGTCCATGATAGGTTAATTCATGGACATGACACCACACACTATATAGAGTGGACATATGTCTCAAATGTTTACTTACTTCAACAATTAGTTTAAAAGAATGCTGATAATGGGAAATAGAGGAACCTTGTAACTTAGGAAAGGATGGTCAAAAAGCAGGAGGCACCTGAAATATATTAATATGAATAGGGATGTAGAGCTTGGACATAAGAGGGTAAATTAAATATAAAAAAACTAATTTGTAGTTTAGTACCTGTATCAATCTGTAAGTTGGAAACTGATTCTGCCCAAGTGAAAAGATAAGTGGGCACCTTTAGAAGAAAACAGTGTCCACAATAGCCGGAGGTCCCTGATGAATTGAAAGTATAAGTAATCAGAGCAATCCAAATTGAGTGTGGCAAAAAGCCAGTTAAGGGATCAAAGGATAAGTGTGGGGTAGACTAAGATGGCTTACTTGGTTGTGGAGAGGTTTGATGCGTCAGGTGCCTCCGAGGTCCCGTGGTGGACTGAACTGACAAGCCGGCTTTTAAACTCACCTTCCAGTCTGAGGAGGCGTGGGGAACGCCCCTCAGTCAGCGGACGTAAGAACCTCTGCGCATGCGCTCTACATGCGCCTCGGTCAGGGGCCTCAAAGGGCCATAATTCCTGGCAGTGCGTGTGTAGAGGGCGTGATGACGTGATCGTCACAGATGGCGATTCGCTGCGGAGGCTGGAGTGGGCGGGCTTGAAAGCACCGCCCTTGGGTGTCCTTACTATGCATAGAGGCACTGCCCAAATGGACACACCTACCGTCCAATCAGCAGCCGTGTCGGGAAAACCGAAGGATGGGACTAGTGGGATGTAAATGAGAGAAGAAAAGGGGGGGGAAGGAGGGGGCTAAGCCTGGGGATGTTAGCGGGGCCGTCCCGCGGATCCGACAATACGGAGGGTGTCCCGCCCAATCCAGAAAAATGAAATAAAATAAATAAAAGTAAAAAGTGGGCGGGCTAAGGTAATGACAATTAGAAGTATCTAAAGATTGATACTGACATTGTGTAGTTAAATATATTAAGGGGAAACACACAGAGAATTTGAAAAAGATCAATCCAAGATGATATTAATCAAATACCTGTTTAGGTTTAGTTGTTAAAAACAAATAGATAAATGCGACAAGGGCAGTTCAAGAATTGAGTAGGAATTGTAGAGTGATGAAAAAATCTGAATTAAATTCCCGTACAGTATAATTAGTAAAGTTTTTCAATGGATTCGATTAATTTGGGTATATGTCAAAAAGTATCGTTGAGTTGTTGAAAAAATTGGAAAAATAAGAATAAGGAAAGGGAGCAGGCTTTGGCGCATATTGGGAACGAACTCAACGGGCAGAGGCATGGGAAAGGGACATAAAGAAATGTATGAATAGGCAGGGGGGGAAGGGAAAAGAAGGGGGGCTCTCTCCCTGGCTATCTTTGTCCAAAACCCCTCCTTCTTTTAACCGGCAAGGGCTATTCTCGATCTAACTCCATAGTAAGTTATATTAATTATGACAATCTCTTCCATATTAGATACACTTATCTTGTACAGTAGACCCACCCTGAGGAAGCCATTGTTATGGCGAAACATGTCGGAATTGTCTACTAAGGCTCGTCTAGCCTACTTCAGGTCATCCCATTTACAGTAACCTTGAACTTTCTCTAAAACCTTATGTGTATCTCTGAACTGAACGGTAATTTTGGATTGATCTTTGTATAAATGGCCATGTGCCATTCAGGACAAAATTCAACTATTTAACCTTTGTTAAGATTTTATATGATTAAGCACTGTCTAATATGTATCAACAATTTTTGCTTTTTGCTTTTTTTTCTTTTTCTATGTAATTGTCTATATGATTGTATTTATATGTAATAAAACAATTTTGTACTAAAAAAGTAAGAGTCTTGAGCATTGAACTGTGAGTCAACCCCGACTACCCTATATTATTCTTGCACCGCTATAATCCCTAGTCCACCACCCTTTTTCGTTTATACTCTATTATCAAGGGATGAGGTGCTGTATTATTTAGTGGATCCTCTCTGTCCTTTTGTACACTACTTTCTGTCCCAGGTGTTTCAATACACCATTCCCTGACAGACGATCCTATTACAATTTGTTTCTCAGAATTTTTTTGGGGATACACACAGTTCAATGTTCATTTAAAAAACTGTTTTCAAAAACAAAAATTCAAATCTTTTACTAATTAACCGTATATGAGCATTGTAACAAATATTCATTTACAATTGAGAGCTTACAAACGCTTTGGCGCACGATGGTTGACCTCACCGGGGAGGCATGGAAGGGACTTATGACCAAAATACAACAGTCCCAAAATGCAACAAATATCTCAGACGCTGACCTTGACCGCGATTTTATGCGACTTCAACGTCTTTTGGAAAAAAAGGTACGAATATACTGGCATAAGACCTATTTTGAAAAATACGTTGAACATCAAATAGTCCCCTGGGGATTACGAATTCAAATATTTCCCAATGTCAAAAAAGTCAATGATCTCCTTAAGACCTCTTGGGAATTTAATCTCCAAGCATGTTCTTTTGGCATGATATCCATATTGTGTAAACAATATGACCATGAACTTGACCAACTCGACATCTCCATTTTTGAATGGTATGAAAATCATATTTCTTGTATATCGTCCCCCCGGTTTGCCTTAAAGGATAAGGACCTACGGGCACACCTTGAGGAATATACCTTAAATATCATAAGCAATAAAGAAAATAAATTTGCAAGAGACAAATCGGCACATCAAAATGGCTATGCCTACAAATGGGACAATCCCTCCTTTACCAGGGCATCGACAAAATCATCTAATTTTCAACCACCCAAAAGTAACCCTGACCCACCTAGTACTTCATCTAACTCCTTTAGTTCTAGTACAACTTATCATGAACTCTCACAGGACCCTATCACTAAAAAGCGAAAAAACGACCAACCTACTTCATCCACAGAGCTAATAAAACGAGCCTTGGGCACCAGTTCTCTAACCAGACCCTCGGGCACTCGTTCTAAAATCTCTAGTATCTCCACCCCTTACCTCAAGAATCAACCACCTTTACCAAATATACCCCTCTCAACCACTCATATGTATACCTTGGACTCTTCCAATCTTTCAACCCCTGCACTTTCATCTCCAATTAGAAGAGCAAGTGAACCTTCTCTATCCACCATGTTTCCTATATCATCTCAAGAACTTAAACTTGCGCCCATTTTTTTAGGCCAAAATTTGGACCCACCACCAACTCCCACTTAACCTCACAACATAATACAGATCATATTAGAATAGCTAATCTAGATGTTGTTAACCTCTCCTCCTTTCCACTTACACTACCTCAAATCCAGGTTCTACAATTAGGCCTCACCTTTTGTCCTTCCACAGATTTTGATTGTTTTCAATTAGTAAAGGACCTTCACCTCTTTGCGAGGAAACTACTTTATAAAACAATTTACCATAATAAAACAACATCCACCCAAATCTCCAACACAGACAATACCATTCCTACTCTAGCAGAAATTCAAGCTCTAGAGGACCTAATGACCCTCTTAGACGAAGCAGACCCCACTGATGATGACCTTTTGGACAATATACAAAACGAGACGACCACTCCCGCTACTACACTTCCATGCCCGATCCTCTTCAAACCTAAATCCAAAAACTTTCCTTCCTTAACCACCAATCCCTCTATCTGGGCATTCGTGGAACAAACCACAAAGGAACTAAAAAAACTTAATTTGGAGGAATCAGGTATGACAAATTTAACTAAGGCTCAACAGAAAGCTCTTAAGTCACTTCAATCTAACCAAGATATAGTTATTAAACCCTCCGACAAAGGAGGAAACGTGGTTGTCATGGATGTCCCGGCTTACATGACTATGTGCCATGACATCCTTGACAACCACGATTGGTACAGACCCATCTGTCCCACTCGAATTAAATCATATATCTTGGAATATCAAAATTTAATTTTTCATGCAACTAGAAAGGGAACCATAGATACCAACACTTGGAAATTCTTACATGTAACCCAACCCAAAACCCCGACTTTCTATGCACTCCCCAAACTCCATAAATCCATGACTAAACCCCCCGGCCGGCCTATTGTATCCGGCTGTGAAGGACTCACAGAAAAAGCCAGCGAGCTTGTGGATAAACATCTTGCCCCCCTTGTTTTTGCACTTCCCTCCCACATCAAAGATACTATTCATCTGTTACGCATTCTCGAAAACAAACAGTTACCTAAAAACTCATACCTTGTTGCGTTAGATGTTGAATGCCTCTACAACGCCATACCACATGAAAGAGGTGTGGAAGTTGTAGCCAAACAACTGGAAATACATGGCCCCAATGCACAACCCTATAATAACTTTGTTCTATCACTACTTAAGTTCATCTTAACTAAGAACTATTTCACTTTTGGATCTTCCCACTACCTCCAGATACAGGGCGTGGCAATGGGCACTAAATGTGCCCCTTCCTACGCCAATCTGTATCTGGGGGGGTGGGAAAAGGAAATTCTCTCGGACCCTGAGATGAGATGTTCTACCCAACATATCTTCTCCTGGCTGAGATATATCGATGACATTTTGATTTTCTGGACTGGTACCTATCTGGACCTACAACAATTTTTCAAAAAAATTTCTACTAATGCATACAATTTAAAATTTTCTTTGGACTCTAGCCAACAAATTATCACTTTTCTTGATCTTACTATAACTATTGACAACGAAGGAAAATTATATTCCTCGTTATACAGAAAAGCCTCGGCTGGCAATACCATATTGCATGCATCCAGTTCTCACCCAAAAACTCTTTTAAAGAGCATACCGTACAGCCAATATCTACGCATAAGAAGAAATTGTACTAATGATAAAGATTTTTACCAATCCTCCTATGAACTATATCAAAGATTGAGACTAAGAGGCTACAGCCATAATTTACTTAAACAATCATTCAATAGAGTTAAACGTTTGGAACGAAAGGAACTAATCTTTAGAGACAAAAATCTTCAATCAATGCAACCTGTACGTCTTATTACCCAATACTCAAACCAATCCACCCAAATAAGGAATACTATAAATACATTCTGGCCCCTACTTTCAACTGATCCAATAGTAGGACAATATGTGAAAACATATCCGGAAATTACTTATGGGCGACCACTATCTCTTAGCGATAAATTAACCTCCAGTCATTTTCATGCCCCTAATGACATAAAAACGGACCATCCAGGCACATTTGCCTGTGGCCATTGTGATTCTTGCATATTTTTATCCAACTCTAATACCACTCTACTACCCAACGGTAATCTACATAAACTTAAATATCGGGTCACATGTAGTACCATAGGAGTTATCTACTTAGCCACCTGCCGCTGTGGAGGTTTCTACGTCGGCAAAACAAAGAGAGCATTCTCTATTCGCATACAGGACCATATCAAACCCTTATTCAAAAAGAAAATTTCAACAGCAGTTAACCGTCATGTTGCCCAAAAACATAATTTTGATGCCACTGCAATTCTGTTCTCTGCCCTTGAACACATACCCCTCAATATACGTGGAGGGGACATTGATACTCGTCTACTCCAACTTGAGACCAGGTGGATATACACTTTAGACGCCACCAGACATCCTGGCATGAACGAATATATTAGCTTCAAATCCTTCTTATAAAAATTTTTTTTTTACTTTTCCCCTTCCCCCTCCCCCCTCTCTTCTCCCCCCCTTCCTTTTCTCTCCCCCCCCCCCTTTTTCTCTCCCAGCCCATCCCCATCCTCTTTTCCATCCCCTCCCCTCACCCTTCCTCTTCAATATTTTCTTTCATTTAATTAATTTTATTTTCTTTCCCCCACCCCTCCCTACCTTTTCCCCCCCCCCTCCCCTTCCCCTTTCCCCCCCTTCTTTTCCCTTCCCCCCCTGCCTATTCATACATTTCTTTATGTCCCTTTCCCATGCCTCTGCCCGTTGAGTTTGTTCCCAATATGCGCCAAAGCCTGCTCCCTTTCCTTATTCTTATTTTTCCAATTTTTTCAACAACTCAACGATACTTTTTGACATATACCCAAATTAATCTAATCCATTGAAAAACTTTACTAATTATACTGTACGGGAATTTAATTCAGATTTTTTCATCACTCTACAATTCCTACTCAATTCTTGAACTGCCCTTGTCGCATTTATCTATTTGTTTTTAACAACTAAACCTAAACAGGTATTTGATTAATATCATCTTGGATTGATCTTTTTCAAATTCTCTGTGTGTTTCCCCTTAATATATTTAACTACACAATGTCAGTATCAATCTTTAGATACTTCTAATTGTCATTACCTTAGCCCGCCCACTTTTTACTTTTATTTATTTTATTTCATTTTTCTGGATTGGGCGGGACACCCTCCGTATTGTCGGATCTGCGGGACGGCCCCGCTAACATCCCCAGGCTTAGCCCCCTCCTTTCCCCCCCCCCCCCCCCTTTTCTTCTCTCATTTACATCCCACTAGTCCCATCCTTCGGTTTTCCCGACACGGCTGCTGATTGGACGGTAGGTGTGTCCATTTGGGCAGTGCCTCTATGCATAGTATGGACACCCAAGGGCGGTGCTTTCAAGCCCGCCCACTCCAGCCTCCGCAGCGAATCGCCATCTGTGACGATCACGTCATCACGCCCTCTACACACGCACCGCCAGGAATTATGGCCCTTTGAGGCCCCTGACCGAGGCGCATGTAGAGCGCATGCGCAGAGGTTCTTACGTCCGCTGACTGAGGGGCGTTCCCCACGCCTCCTCAGACTGGAAGGTGAGTTTAAAAGCCGGCTTGTCAGTTCAGTCCACCACGGGACCTCGGAGGCACCTGACGCATCAAACCTCTCCACAACCAAGTAAGCCATCTTAGTCTACCCCACACTTATCCTTTGATCCCTTAACTGGCTTTTTGCCACACTCAATTTGGATTGCTCTGATTACTTATACTTTCAATTCATCAGGGACCTCCGGCTATTGTGGACACTGTTTTCTTCTAAAGGTGCCCACTTATCTTTTCACTTGGGCAGAATCAGTTTCCAACTTACAGATTGATACAGGTACTAAACTACAAATTATTTTTTTTATATTTAATTTACCCTCTTATGTCCAAGCTCTACATCCCTATTCATATTAATATATTTCAGGTGCCTCCTGCTTTTTGACCATCCTTTCCTAAATTACAAGGTTCCTCTATTTCCCATTATCAGCATTCTTTTAAACTAATTGTTGAAGTAAGTAAACATTTGAGACATATGTCCACTCTATATAGTGTGTGGTGTCATGTCCATGAATTAACCTATCATGGACTAACAACACTATATTACTTGACTTTTATACAAATTTATCATCCCTTTTTATTAATACCTCTTTTTTGATTAGAAAACCTCCTTTTTGGCCTGGCTTGACTCGCCTTCTGCTATGCTTTGAAGGCACCCTTTAGGACCACCTCACTCCACAGCCTGACCTGTGTCTGATTTTTACACCTTCTATACCGACCTGGGTAAGTTCTGACTGAATTAAAGGGGACACCCCTGTTTCCATCACCAGGGGATTGGGGGTGGGGGTAATTCATCCCTTTCGGATCCCAATCGGTGGGCTCTCTCCCTGGCTATCTTTGTCCAAAACCCCTCCTTCTTTTAACCGGCAAGGGCTATTCTCGATCTAACTCCATAGTAAGTTATATTAATTATGACAATCTCTTCCATATTAGATACACTTATCTTGTACAGTAGACCCACCCTGAGGAAGCCATTGTTATGGCGAAACATGTCGGAATTGTCTACTAAGGCTCGTCTAGCCTACTTCAGGTCATCCCATTTACAGTAACCTTGAACTTTCTCTAAAACCTTATGTGTATCTCTGAACTGAACGGTAATTTTGGATTGATCTTTGTATAAATGGCCATGTGCCATTCAGGACAAAATTCAACTATTTAACCTTTGTTAAGATTTTATATGATTAAGCACTGTCTAATATGTATCAACAGTTTTTGCTTTTTGCTTTTTTTTCTTTTTCTATGTAATTGTCTATATGATTGTATTTATATGTAATAAAACTATTTTGTACTAAAAAAGTAAGAGTCTTGAGCATTGAACTGTGAGTCAACCCCGACTACCCTATATTATTCTTGCACCGCTATAATCCCTAGTCCACCACCCTTTTTCGTTTATAATGTATTCATCCACTTCACCCTTAAAATTAGGTGTATAAGGCTCCAAAATGCAATTTTATTCCATATTATTCTATCCCCCTGGAAAAAAGGAAAAGGAAAAAATAAATAAATAAATAAATAAAAAAAAATAAAATAAAAAATTGTTTTGCCTCCCCCTCTCGCACCCCCTCCCTTCTTTTTGGCACTTTGAGCAAATTCTTTGTTGTTCTTTATTGTTCATTCTCTACTTGGCTTAATTCCCATTCTGTCCATATTTGCCCAAACCTCTCTTTCCTGTTTTCCTTCTTATGTATCCATCTCTCTGCCTCCATTATTTGGTTGACTTCCTTCTTACAATCATGTATGGTTGGGCATTTAGTCTGTTTCCATAATCTCAGTATCAATAGTTTTGCTGCGTTTAATAGGTATGGAGTAATACTATTTATGTATATCTTATGTGACTTCATTGATCCATGGAATAAGAAGTTTATAGGTGTTAATTACATCTCGCCCTGTGCTAGTCTCTCTATCCATGGTGCAATCTCTTGCCAGAACCCTCTAATCCTAGGGCAGTCCCACCATAAATGAAGTAGGGTGCCCCTCTGTCCACAACCTCTCCAGCATCTGTCGTCTGTCATTGGGTACATCTGTGCCAATTTCGCTGGAGTTCGGTACCATCTGGTTAGGAGTTTATAAGATGTTTCCTGAATTTGTGAACTTTTCGATGTGTAGTATATCAAGTCAATGAGTTCTTTAATTTGTGTCTTAGTAAAACTATGATTTAATTCCTCTTCCCATTCTCTGATATAGTAAGGTGTCGTATTTTTCTTAGTCCCTCGGATTAGTATATGCATTTGTGACAATAGATGTCTATGTTCAGTCATCTTTGTACATTTAGTTTCAAATAGGGTAAGTGAGTTCACGGGTCTCATTATAGTTTTCAATTTATTAAAAAAGCACTTTAATTGATGGTATCTCCATTCCATCAATGAAATTGTCCCCAGCTTTTGTGTCAACTCAATTAACGTTAGTAGTGTTCCTTTCGGTGCAAATTTGCCACATGTGGTATCCCCATCTTTCCCCCAAATCCCCATCGATCCCACTTTTTCACCTGGTAAAAACCAGGGGAAGCCCTCCACTGGGGTTGGTGGTGATATCAGGGGAGCATAATTTCCAGATTCGTTAAGTTGATCCCATATTTTTAGAGTATTCCAAGTTAAAGGTGAGGTCCATCTTGAAAGGCCTCTTTTTACTTTTGGAACCCAGGGTATTCCCTTTAAACTTCTTCCTGGCATTTTTTGTTCCAGGGTTACCCAAAATTTTTTTTCTTGTTCATGATTCCAATTTAGAATTCGTACTAGAGCCATTGCCTTATAGTATGATTTACATCTGGTAGCCCCATTCCTCCTTCTAATTTCCCTTTACATAGTATATCATATGCCAGTCTGGGGCGTTTATTATTCCATACAAATGCCCCGTACACACGGTCAGAAATTCCGACGGAAAATGTCCGATCGGACCATGTTGTCGGAAAATCCGACCGTGTGTGGGCTCCATCGGACTATTTCCGTCGGAATTTCCGACGGAAAAAGTTTGAGATCCTGCTCTCAAATTTTCCGACAACAAAATCCGATCTGACTTTTTCCAATCGTGTGTAGAGAATTCCGACGGACAAAGTGCCACGCATGCTCAGATCCAATTACGAGACCAAAGCTATTGGCTAATAGCCTCTACGTAGTTCTGTCGTATGCAACGAACGTCACCACGTTCAGAATGATCAGATTTTCCAACAACTTTGTCCGACCATGTGTATGCAACACCAGTGTCGGACAAAATCTGTCGGAAAAAGTCAGACGGATTTTGTGGTCGGAATTTCCGACCGTGTGTACGAGGCATAAGGCTGTAAAGGCCCTCCGTATATTCTTAAACAAGGTCTGGGGGAGTGGAATTGGAACTGTATACAAAGTGTAAATAATTTTAGGTAATATGCAAATTTTTATTGCACTTACCCTTCCAAACCAGGTTAATAACTGTCCCTTCCATTTCCTCAGATCTTCTGTTACCCCTTCCATTAGAACTTTATAGTTCAAGTCATATAAAAGTTTAAGGTCTGATGATATGTGTATTCATAAATAAACAAGGGATTTTTTATTCCATATAAAGGGATAGGAACCTTTCAGGGTCCTTATTATTTCTGGGGGAACATGGCATGGAAGGATTACTGATTTTGCAAAACTAATTAGAAAAAGCTCCAAATTTGGTTACTTCTGTCATCAGGGCAGGTAGTGAGGTCTGAGGTGCTGACAAGTAAAATAATAAATCGTCGGCGTAGGCCGATACCTTATGTTCATCTGCTCCGATACATGTCCCCTGTTTTTCGGTGTTCTTCCTTACTTTGCATAGAAAGGGTTCTAGTATCATAGCAAATAATAGGGGCGACAGCGGACATCCTTGTCTCGTGCCATTTTTTATTTGAAAATGCTTTGACAGTGTGCCGTTTACCTTCACTCTAGCTCTTGGAGTTGAGTATAATGCCGCTACCCAGCCCATTATAAGCTGTCCCACCTTCAGCTCCCTTAAAACCTCCATCATAAAAGACCAATTTCCCCTATCAAATGCCTTTTTCAGCGTCCATTGATACTATCACTCTGGGTGCTTTATCTGGGCCATTTTTCGTCCATTGTAGAATATGCAAGGCCCTTATGGTGTTGTCTCTTGCCTCGGGGCCCTTCATAAAACCTGTTTGATCAGGATGGATTATTTTTACTATGTTGTCTTGTAACCTACGAGCCAAAATTTTAGCAAATAGTTTGGTATCTGCATTCAGCAGGGAAATTGGTCTGTAGTTTGCACATTGCTGGGGGTACTTTCTTGGCTTGGGTAGCACTGTAATATATGCCAGTAAAGCTTCTGGCGGGAGAGGGTTTGATGAATTGATCGAGTTAAAATAGTTGCATATCGGGGTTCCTAGGTGTGTGACAAATTTCTTATAGTACGAATTTGTGAAGCCATACGGCCCTGGGCTTTTCCCCATTGCCAAATTTGCTATTGCTTCATTTACTTCTCCAACCGTTATCGGTCTATTCATCTCCTCAATTACCTCTATCGGCAATGGGGGCATCTCTGCACCTCCTATGTAGTCTCTAATTTCCTTCTGTCTCTGTTCTCCCATAACACTTATTCCATCTAGGTGGATATTATAGAGTGCTTCATAAAATCTGTGGAACTCTGCCGCTATGGCCTGAGTTTCTACTATCTTTTTATTTTGTACTGTTAATTTATACATATGTCTAGAGTCTTGTTGTTTTTTAAGCTGTTTTGCTAGGAGGCGGCCGCATTTGTTTCCCTGTTCGTAAAACCTGTGTGTATAGTATCTGGATTTATTTCTAATTTTATAATCCAAACACTGTGTTAATTTACTCCTTGCAGTTTCCAGTCGCTTGGCATCCACTGGATCTAAATATCTTATGTTTATTCTCTAGGTCATTCATTTCCTCTAGCAAGTCTGTTATTTCTTTTTGTTTTTTAATCCTGGACCCCTGTGATATCAACTCGCCCCTGATCACCAATTTATGAGCTTCCCAGACCGTTTGATCGGAGGTTTCTCCTGGTACATTTATTTAAAAATAAATTTTTAATTTAATATTTAAATCCTCCACTATACGGTTATCGTCTAAAAGTGTCTCATTTAGCCGCCATGTTCGTTCCAGGTGGCCTTTTGCAACTGGGTATATAGTCATTGTTATAGGGGCATGGTCTGAGATCGTTATTGGTTCAATCGTACATGATCGGATCCTTTAACTGGTCCACCAGGAAAAGATCCAAGCGTGAGTACATACAGTGCCTTGCGAAAGTATTCAGCCCCCTTGAACTTTTCAACCTTTTGCCACATTTCAGGCTTCAAACATAAAGATATAAAATTTAAATTTTTTGTGAAGAATCACCAACAAGTCGGACACAATTGTGAAGTGGAACGAAATCTATTGGATATTTTAAACTTTTTTAGCAAATAAAAAACTGAAAAGTGCGTGCAAAATTATTCGGCCCCTTTACTTTCAGTGCAGCAAACTCACTCCAGAAATTCAGCGAGGATCTCTGAATGATCCAATGTTGTCCTAAATGACTGATGGTGATAAATAGAATCCACCTGTGTGTAATCAAGTCTCTGTATAAATGCACCTGCTCTGTGATAGTCTCAGGGTTCTGTTGAAAGCGCAGAGAGCATCATGAAGACCAAGGAACACACCAGGCAGGTCCGTATTACTGTTGTGGAGAAGTTTAAAGCCGGATTTGGATACAAAAAGATTTCCCAAGCTTTAAACATCCCAAGGAGCACTGTGCAAGCGATCATTTTGAAATGGAAGGAGTATCAGACCACTGCAAATCTACCAAGACCTGGCTGTTCCTCTAAACTTTCAGCTCAGACAAGGAGAAGACTGATCAGAGATGCAGCCAAGAGGCCCATGATCACTCTGGATAAACTGCAGAGAACTACAGCTGAGGTGGGAGAGTCTGTCCATAGGACAACAATCAGTCGTACACTGCACAAATCTGGCCTTTATGGAAGAGTGGCAAGAAGAAAGCCATTTCTCAAAGATATCCATAAAAAGTCTCGTCTAAAGTTTGCCACAAGCCACCTGGGAGACACACCAAACATGTGGAAGAAGGTGCTCTGGTCCGATGAAACCAAAATCAAACTTTTTGGCCACAATGCAAAACGATATGTTTGGCGTAAAAGCAACACAGCTCATCACCCTCAACACACCATCCCCACTGTCAAACATGGTGGTGGCAGCATCATGGTTTGGGCCTGCTTTTCTTCAGCAGGGACAGGGAAGATGGTTAAAATTGAGGGGAAGATGGATGCAGCCAAATACAGGACCATTCTGGATGAAAACCCGTTGGAGTCTGCAAAAGACCTGAAAGTGGGACAGAGATTTATCTTCCAACAAGACAATGATCCCAAACATACAGCAAAATCTACAAAGGAATGGTTCACAAATAAATGTATCCAGGTGTTAGAATGGCCAAGTCAAAGTCCAGACCTGAATCCAATCGAGAATCTGTGGAAAGAGCTGAAAACTGCTGTTCACAAATGCTTTCCATCCAACCTCACTGAGCTCGAGCTGTTTTGCAAGGAAGAATGGGCAAGAATTTCAGTCTCTCGATGTGCAAAACTGATAGAGACATACCCCAAGCGACTTGCAGCTGTAATCGCAGCAAAAGGTGGCTCTACAAAGTATAAACGCAAGGGGGCCGAATAATTTTGCAAGCCCCACTTTTCATTTTTTTATTAGTTAAAAAAGTTTCAACAATCCAATAGATTTCGTTCCACTTCACAATTGTGTCCCACTTGTTGGTGATTCTTCACAAAAAATAAAAATTTTATATCTTTATGTTTGAAGCCTGAAATGTGGCAAAAGTTTGAAAAGTTCAAGGGGGCCGAATACTTTCGCAAGGCACTATATTGTGTGTTTTGGAGTAATAACTATAATCCTTTATCTCGTTATGCTTTACCCGCCATCCATCTACTAGATAGGCTGAACTCAAAAGTTGTTTTATATGTTTTAGAGCTTTAAAGGATATGGTGGTTTTGCCCGTTGAAGTATCCATGTTTGGATCTAAAACTAAATTAAAGTCTCCCCCAATATCAAAAATCCCTCTCTATAGTTTTCTAACAGTTTCAATGTTTTTATCAAGTAGTTCACTGTTCCTGTATTTGGTGCATATATTGAGGCAAAAGTGTAACAGTGGCCATTTAAACTGGCCTTTACAAAAAGATAGCGACCTTCTGGATCTATCTGAGTGGATTCCACTATGAGTGGGCATGTCTTTCTAAAAGTTATTGTCACCCCCCTTGCCCTTGCAATCGGGGAGGGGGGTGTGGAACCACTGGTTAAATACATGTGTTGGCATATTTGGTATATCCCCCTTCAAGAAATGAGTTTCTTGTAAGAAGGCTACGTCTGCCGCGTATTGGTCTAATTCTTGCCATAGGCAGGGCCGTCTTTACCGCAGGGCAAATGGGGCAGCTGCCCTGGGCCCTGTCATTATTGTGGGGCCCAAAGCAGCTGCTCCCTGAGCCCGCAAATAGTTTTCCCAGAGTAGACGAGCAGCCGATTTCAGGGGTGGAATTACCATTTGAACACTGTGTGCGGCCAGCAGGGGGCCCCATAAGAGGCTCTTGGTTTCTTTATTGGGTTGCCCAGCCCAGACTCGCTCCCACGGTCCCTGCCTGCGTGCATTATGGCAGTCTTCAGTCTTGTGACCAGCGGTGGGCTGGACTCAGATGTACACATGGACGGGACTCGCAGGGAGAAGGCTGCTGGAATCGCATTACAGGTGGCTGTTTGAGGTGTTACTGGAAGATGGTGGCCTGCAGGTGAGACGTGTGCTATTGTGGCTGTTCAGAGAGAGAGAGAGACGCACTCCGGAGGAGCTGGTGAGTGTCACCCAACCCCCATCACACCCTGTGTACACCCAGCCTGCTTCTGTCACCACCCATCATATGCCTGTATTGTGTACAGTCACACCCAGGGCTCCTGTCATCAGCGGGCTCTGTCTTATCATTGCTTGTTCTTCCCCCTCCCTGGGTTGCTCCTAGCTACAGGGCCTGTGTGGCCCTTCTGTCCTATCAGTGTAGCTGAGCGATCGCCCCTCCCACCACTACATGGGCCACTGTGGTCTCTAAACGGCTGTACTATGACAGGGGAGAAGTGCAGTTGAGGAATCTCTGTGTACTCACAATCAGTTTGCCACCCCCACCTTCTCCTGTCAGCAGCCGACTCTGTCTAATCACTGCTTGTTCTTCCCCCTCCCTCTGTCTAAGCAGAACAAGCAGCCAATCAGAAGAGACTTGGGGGGCATGATGGGACATGTAGTTCCCAATAAATGAACTATTCACTGAAGTCCATAGTGCCTGAATATACCTTGCTTTTCAAAGAGGGAGCAAGATTTGCCCGAGCAAAAATTCACCAGGACAGTGCAGTGTTCTGGGGAGTTAGTGAGAGGAACATCTGGTACAGATCATCCAGAGAGAGACTGGTCTGCTGACAAAACAAGCAAGCAAGTACCATGTGGGGGAAACTGCAAGAGGACTATGTTGCTGAGCCACTGCCAGGCTACAAACCTTGCTGCACTGCTTACTGTAGTTGTCATGGGCAACCCCAGAATCCTGATTGAAGTGACCACTGCTGCTGTGACACTGGATCTGGTAAGAGTGCTTTGCAGGTTACTTGCTAACACCAATAGAGAATGAGCCATTAGGAACTACCTAACCATCTACCTTATAGCTGTGGTACCAGTAGCAGAACTCCCAGGATCGCAAAGGTCGCATTGCGACTGGGCCCTGGCGTTCCACCACTGTGGGGTGCTCCAGATGGCAGAAAAGGGGCCCGCTGAAGAACATGCCAGGGACAGATCCCCCCCACCCCGAAGTGATCAGGTAGCTCCCACTGGAGTACTGATCATCCCTGAGACATAGCCTTCTGCGAGGATCGTAGTGATTGGGCAGGATTCAGGGAGGGTTGACGGAAAGAAAGCCTGGGGGGGGGGGGCCCAAGAAAATGTTTGCCCAGGGTCCAGTCAGTATTAAAGACAGCCCTGGCCATAGGCGTCCTCTTTTCTGGGCAGATTTTAGACCTCTTAAATTATATGATATTATCTTTATTGGGGCTGCCATTGTAAATCTTTAAATATTCTGAACCTTTCTCTTCACTCATTAACAGTGCCCATAGGAGAGGCATGGGAGAGGCAGGCAAAAAAAAGTAAACCCCTTTCCCCGTAACCCAGTATTCCATTCTGAGTTACTTACTAGTTAGACAGAGATGTCTATAAGGAGGCTATGCCCCCTTCTTCCAAGTCCCGTGTATCGGACCTATCCTATTGAGTTTGTTACCTCTTAATCCCACCTACCTGATCTGAAGCTTCCCCCCTAACATTCTGTTACCTATTACCTTATGTTCGCTTCTTATTCTTCGCTCCCTTCCCTCCCCCCCGCAACCCCTCTATTCGTCCCTTTCTTTACCCTTTCCCTGTCCAGTTTGTTCCTCAGTTTAGAGTTGTAATTTTACCTCAACGCCTATTACATTGCATCTTTATGTGATATTTTATATTATATTATATAGCCCTCTTGGGGATAAAAGTGGAAGGACGGAAAAGAGGAGGTAGTTTACTGCCAGTATAACGCCATTTACTTCTGTGTGCGTTACGGACAGTTTAACGCCATATAATTTTGTGCGTTACTGCCAGTTTAATGCCATTTACTTTTGTGTGTGTTACTGCCAGTTTAACACCATATAGTTCTGTGTGTCGGTGTACGTTTGCCGCATTATATTGCAATTTATTATAGTGTATCCGTGGAGTGTGTCTGTGTAGTGTGAGTACTCAAATTAAAGTGCACCTAACACCTCTTTAAATTGCTTAAAGTGCATCTACCTACAGATTTCCACTTCTTCTTCTTTACATTTGCTTATAAGCACCGCCTCCTCCCTCACAATAATGTCTGGGAAGACACCAAGGAAAGGCAGACGTTCCCTTGGTACTGTAAGGGGGCCAGTAACAAACGTGTCCACAGGCGAAGGTGGACGTGGTGGTCAGTCCTCAGGCAGGGCATCATTTCCTCTGTTTAGCGAGTTTGCCCGTGCTATCCAGCCACAGCATGCAGAGGAGGTGGTGGACTGGCTTACCGAACCTTCCTCATCCTCCTCATCCTCTGTCATGCAAGCAGAGACAAGTATGCAGTCCCCTGCAGTTGCCAGAGTGGATAAACCTGCCTCCTTGTCCACATCTATTCCTGCCATAGCCACAACATTAGCCATTGAGGAGTCAGCTGAGTTATTTGACCACAGCATCAGCCACTTGCACCTTGATGATGCCCAGCCATTACTGGATTCAGATGTTGGTTCTGTGGTTGAGGATGACGGGAACATGAGCCTAGAGAGAGGGAGGAACACTGGTAGACGAATTGACATTCATGTTCCCCAAGCCGCAGCGTATTGCCAAGTTGTCTCCAGTGGTAATACTGAAGATGGAGGAGATGGAGATGATGATGAGGTCACTGATGCGACTTGGGTGCCAGAAAGAGCAGAGGAGGAAACTGAAGGTGTGGCGGCACAACACCAAGGAGGCTGACATCAAGAAAGAGTAGAGAGTAGCTACCCTATTCCATCACATTCTGCAGCTGTTTTCTCCAGGCCCACCTATTTAACAGGTGCATATCTTTGCAAATTTTGCCTTCATCAGGAGCACCTCTATAGGGTTATGGTGGGAAGGCACCACTGACACCCGAAGACCAATTTTTATGCACCCGTTACTTCTATCCAAAGTCAAAGTGACACCAGAATATATCCAAAAAATCTCTAATCTTGTTCCCAGTGCACTACATTGTGGCCTTATTATACACACTGGCTCCCCAGCTGTTGCTGAGCAAAATAAAGGCAGCTTGCAGGGAAGATGTCATTTGTTTTGGCTTTATAAATTAAATTATTTCTACAGCAGATTCTAGACATGGTACAGATCTGCCACTTTACAGGTAGATTTCACTATACAGGCACTATATTGGAAGGAATTTTTAATTTTAAGACTTTCACTTTAAAAATCAAAAAATCACTGCTCATTTAAAAATGAAATTTTTCACAAACTTTTTTTTTTATTGATGCATGTCCCCCAGGGCAGGACCCCGGGCCCCTATAACCATTGTATGACCAATTACTTGCATATAAGCCTTCAAATTGGGCACTTTGGATTTTTGCCGTTCGGGTCCCATTGACTTTAATGGGGTTTGTTATTCGGGTCGAAACTTTTGCAGTGTTTGGAAGTTCTGGTGCGAACCGAAAAGGGGTCTGTTCGGCCCATCCCTACAGAGAGGAAGTGCTGGGAGAGAACTGAGCTGTATCACCCTATCTACTCTCAAATATAGGGGCTGCAAGTCCCTGCCTGTAATGGGCCTTTGCTACAAAACTACTACAGGGTGACACAGCTTCTGCAAGGAAGAGTGGAGCTGGAGGATGAAGAGGAGCTGTATATAGGAAGAGTTGCCCTGAAGTTTGTTTGAAGTCAAATGGGCATCCCATAACCTCCCATCCGTATCTTTTTTTTTTTATCTGTTTATTACGTTTTGTTTTTTTTTGCAATACAACATATCACAAATAAACACATGCACATCCCGGTAAGGCAACGTGCCTTGTCGGAGTCGGCCACACAGGGCCATGAAAAGAACTAACCCCCCTCCCTCCCCCCAACCACCCTACCCGACCAATTGCCATAGTTTCACATTTGTAACGATGTGCACCATATGAGTAATTACATTCGTACCATGTCTCTCACTTATCAGATAACTCTTATGTAAATGAGAACATTTTTATGTCTCTCGATGGGGACTTTATTTATTGACCAGGATAACTTAGCAACTCTAGGCCTTACGTAACCTCATATGTACATATACATTATCCTATTTAGCTCACTGTAGCAGAAGAGTCAAGCCAGGCCTGCCATAATCGCAGCCTCTGGATCTGTAGGTTGCTGTATTTGAATGTATGACAGAATTAACCAGTCCTTTCCAATATGACAGAGTGGGTGCAGCTGGTTTCTTCCAGTTCAATAGTATAGCCTTTCTACCATAGAACAGCCCAATATTTAGTAAAGTGCGGTGTGCTCGAGATGGAACTACCTCCTCCACCAATCCTATTAAGCAGACTCTAGGTGTCATAGGGACCGGGATGCTGAGTACCTCCGCAAGACATTCTGTAATACCAGACCAGAAAGCTGTTCTGAGTAGGCTGGGGTGGGGTGTGGGAGCATCTCCAGCACTGGTTGCTGACTGATGCATATATGTGGGACAACCTGGCAGGTGTAAAATATATGCGATGGAGATGAAGTGGATTAAATGGTCCCTTGCAGATACTAAATATTTAAAGGGGTGATCCCACATATCATCCCAGTCCTCTCCTTGTATGTCCGTGATCTCTCTCTCCCACCGCTCTTTACATTTAGATATTTCCAGAGGTGTTATTTTGAAGAGAGATTTTTATACTGTTGCTAGAGGCTTGACCAGTTCCTTTTCAGTCAATAGGGTCTCCAGCGCTGATGGCATATATTCAATTCTTTGGTCATTGAACTGAGCCTGAAAAGCGTGGCCCAGCTGCAAATAGCGAAAGAAGAATGAGTTGGGTAAGTTATGCCTAGCCTTTATCTGATCAAATGTACAAAGCTCCCCCTCTCTGGTAATGTCATTCAACACTTTAACACCCCAACACGCCCATATCATGGGATCTGGAAGAGAGAAATATGTGGGAGATTCGGGTTCATCCACAATGGGGCTAAAGGCGTAACTCCCAAATAACTAGGGGACATCAAAGTGGAGGTAGCCTCCCATGCCTTGATGGTTGCTTTCATCAAGTCTGTTAAAAGTAAGCATGATTTCGGACCCCTGTATAGGGCCATCCCCAAACTTTCGTAGGACCCCAAGTGCGCCGCTTCCATGACCGTAGCAGAGTCTCCATCATCCGCCAACAGCCATCGTCTGGCAAACACCATCTGTCCTCCTGGATAATATTTCAGCCAGTCAGGTAGTGCCAATCCCCCCTGACCCCACGACTCCTGTAGAATTTTGATACTTATGCGAGATGACTGCGGTGACCATATGAAGGACCCTATTATGCTGTTTAGAGATTTGAAAAAAGTTTGACATTGGAAATATAATATTACAGAACAAGGCACTTCTACAAACAGCAGACGCAGTCGCCCCGAAACATCGAGTACCCATCCGCAAGAAAAATTCTGGTTGGTTTAATGGCACGCTTACTCTACTGAAACGGGAACACAGAAGAGCAGAAAGAGCCTGGAGAAGAAACACCACAAAGGAAAATCACACAAAACTACAGAATACTCACCAAGAGATATCATAAAGCAATTTTCACAGCAAAAAAAGAACATGTCTCAAACACCCTCTCAAAAGCCTTAAACCGACCACGGGAACTTTTCAAACTAGTCGCCCAGACTATGAACCCCACCTGCCTTGAGCCCCTAGGAAACGAAACTCAAGAATACTGCAACAAATTATCAGATTTTTTTCATCAACAAAATAGACAACATTCAGAAAATAATTCAACAAAAAAAAACAACAACCAGCTCTACTCAACTCAACCCAGGTAAGGAATTTTACATCCACAGCGCACAAGCACCACATTTTTCACTTACCCCGATCACAACGGATGAAACCAAAAATGTCATCAAGAGCCTCCGAGACAGCACCTCGCCAAACGACATCATCCCCACAAAACTCTTGAAAGAATGCTCCGACATTCTGGCCCCCGCTATCACACACCTAGTAAATCAGTCGTTCAAAGAAGGATTGGTTCCGAATTCCCTCAAGCAAGGCATCATCAAACCATTACTAAAGAAACCCAACCTCGACCCCAAGGATCCGAACAATCGCAGACCGGTAACAAGCCTGAACACCATTTCCAAGATCATGGAGAAAGCAGTAGTACAACAGCTTCAACTTCATCTGGACACACACAAGCTCCTAGACCCACTACAATCGGGCTTCCGCCCAGGCCATGGCACAGAAACGGCACTTCTGAAAATATGGGATGACGCCCTAGAAGCAGCGGATGAGGGAGAATCGTGTCTTCTGGTATTGCTGGATCTCAGTGCGGCGTTCGACACAGTGGACCACAACATGCTTCTCAGCCGCCTCAAGGAAGTGGCAGGAGTTACAGATGGAGATCTGCCATGGTTCGCTTCCTTCTTAGGAAACCGGTCACAAACAGTGAAACTAGGAGCCTTCACTTCGGAAACTCGGGCAATCACTTATGGAGTCCCTCAAGGATCACCATTGTCACCAGTACTGTTCAACATTTACATCCGACCACTCTTCAAAATTATTAGCAAATTGGATCTGTGCTTCCACTCATACGCGGACGACACTCAACTGTACTTCCGGATCACCGGACAAAAAGACCAATACCAGGAACTAGGAAAATGTCTCACATTGATAGATGACTGGATGACCACTAGCTCCCTCAAACTAAATGGATCAAAAACAGAATTACTGCTCCTCGACGCAAACTCAAGGAAAAAGACGAAGACCCCTTGGACACCACCAACCATCTTGGGACAGACCATCCTTCCAAGCAACAAAGCCAAAAGCCTCGGAGTAATCTTTGATTCAGAGATGACAATGGAGGCACAAATAGGATCCGGAATCAGCGGATCCCACCATCTCCTTCGCATGCTACGCAGACTCATCCCCTTCATCCCGGAAAAGGAAAAAGCGGTAGTAGTAGGAACGATCATCAATTCACGGCTCGACTACGCAAACTCACTCTACATAGGATTACCGGATTACCAGATTGCGCGCCTTCAAATTGTCCAAAACACAGCAGCAAGAATAGTCACCGGAAAGAAACCCTGGGAATCCATCTCCCCATCCCTAAGGATGCTCCATTGGCTCAAGGTAAAAGACAGGATCACATTCAAGACCCTCTGCCTCACCCACAAATGTACACAAGGAAATGCGCCTCAATACCTTTGTGAGAAAATAGAAAAATACATACCGAATCGCAGACTTCGATCAACAAACCAAAATCGCCTTCTCATCCCCAAAGCCCGCTACAAATCGAAGGGAGAACGAAGATTCGCAGTACAGGGACCCCGGCTATGGAATGCTCTACCAAACAACATCCGCATGGAAGAAAACCATCAGGCCTTCAGGAAAAAACTCAAGACCCACCTCTTCTAATACATGGCATCCCAACATGAGCAGTCAAGCGCCTCGAGGCGATTCAGTTCGCAGTTGCAGCGCTATACAAATCATTCATTCATTCATTCATTCACAGAGAGAAACTTCATTTTTAAGAGGCTAACCCGTCCCCACAATGAGAGGGGTAGGTTCCTCCATTCCTGTGTCTTTTGTTTAAATCTAGTCACGAGTGAAAGGAGGTTTAGTGACATATAGTCTTGAACATTAGTTGTTATTTTAACCCTGAGGTAGGTAATTGAAGAGACCCACTGTAGTGGTAGTGTGTCATCTAATAAGTTCTTTGCTTCTGGGCCTATTGGTAGGATCGATGACTTGGATAGTGATGTTTATTTTATTCCGCCCTCTTCAAAAAACACCGCTCTGCGCTCCTAGGATGTGTTACTAACAAGTTTGGGTAGGTATATTGGTGTACCAGTCCTGTATTATGTAGATTTATTAAATATATAAATATATATATAAATAAAATAAATAAATAAATATATATGTATATATGTGCAAGATTAATATATAAAAATCAAACTATATATATATATGCTTGTGCATAGATGTGATGAAATTATAATTGTGATGTGCAGGAATAATCTCAATGTAATGTGTATGTACAGTAGACCTTATACATATATCATTAACAGCTGCTGCTTAAAAACAAAGAAATATAGAAGAGTACAAACAGCATTGGGTGGACCGTGCTTGGTCCACTTAAATCGGCGTTTGCAGCAGCGCTATTTAGAATTTTTCAAGTAAATGAAAAAACATTTAATATATACACTCAAAATAGATGACCATATATCACATAGGGTTGTGAAAAATTAATCTTATATGTATAATAAAATTATAAATATGGACCAAGTGAGCGTGATAAAAATTCTCATAAGTGCATAAAAATATAAAAATCAAAGTGAATTCAAGTGAGCCATATATGTGGTGAAAAAGATAATAAATAAATAAATAAATGAATGAATAAATAATTAAATAATTATAAACTCTGTGTCTCCAGTCCACATAAAACAATGCTTGTCAGTCTGATCAAGCCAATCTGCAGAAATCCACCAAGTGACAGTAGGTATAAACAAACAGTTCAGAATTTGGATATTTGAGTGATCCGACCACCGAGCGTTTTCACCTTGTGCAAGAATCGTCCCCTTATGGGGCTGCACTCACCAGAAAACTGCTTTAAATGTGCCTGTAGTTTAACCAATGTGGGCCTTCTCCTCCAACATCAGACCATCCACCAGCGCGGAAATAAGACCAGATCCTCTATCCAGCATCCCCTGATCATTACTCCACCAGCGCAGTCACATAGTATATACTATGTGGCCCTCCATTTGTTTTCTCATATACTATGTGACTGCGCTGGTGGAGTAATGATCAGGGGATGCTGGATAGAGGATCTGGTCTTATTTCCGCGCTGGTGGATGGTCTGATGTTGGAGGAGAAGGCCCACATTGGTTAAACTACAGGCACATTTAAAGCAGTTTTCTGGTGAGTGCAGCCCCATAAGGGGACGATTCTTGCACAAGGTGAAAACGCTCGGTGGTCGGATCACTCAAATATCCAAATTCTGAACTGTTTGTTTATACCTACTGTCACTTGGTGGATTTCTGCAGATTGGCTTGATCAGCATTGTTTTATGTGGACTGGAGACACAGAGTTTATAATTATTTAATTATTTATTCATTCATTTATTTATTTATTTATTATCTTTTTCACCACATATATGGCTCACTTGAATTCACTTTGATTTTTATATTTTTATGCACTTATGAGAATTTTTATCACGCTCACTTGGTCCATATTTATAATTTTATTATACATATAAGATTAATTTTTCACAACCCTATGTGATATATGGTCATCTATTTTGAGTGTATATATTAAATGTTTTTTCATTTACTTGAAAAATTCTAAATAGCGCTGCTGCAAACGCCGATTTGAGTGGACCAAGCACGGTCCACCCAATGCTGTTTGTACTCTTCTATAAGGATCGATGACTTGTTCCAGTTCACTCGTAGACCCAAAAAAGTGGCAAATTTGTCTAAGATCAATAAGGCAGCTCTGAGAGATGGCCCTGGGTCCTTGAGGAACAGAAGCAAGTCATCATAATGCTATACATTGATGTTCCCTACACGAATTGCTACCACCTCCTCAGACTGTCTAAGTGCCCTGGCCATGGGCTCCATCATCAAGGCGAAAAGAAAAGGGGAGAGCATACACCCTTGTCTGGTGCCGCTTCCTATTAAGAAAAAATCAGAGACCATGGTACCGAGCCTAACTGCCGTCCTTGGAGAACTGTAAAGCAGCGAGACCCAACGACGGAATCCAGGACCGAATCCCATAGCCTCCAACACCCTGTGCATGTACAGCCAGTCCACAGAGTCAAAGGCCTTCTTAATGTCTATAGACTCTGCATTGTCTAGCTGTAAATGTGTGAATAATCTCCTTAGGTTTGTGTTTGTTGACATGCCAGGCATGAAACCTGTCTGGTCAATATCCACCAGGGTCGAAATAACCCTGGCCAATCTTAATGCCAGCACTTTAGCAAGTATTTTCAGATCCATGTTGAGCAATGCTATAGGGCGGTAAGAGGAGCATTCCAGCGGGTCCTTGCCAGGCTTCAGGAGAAGCACCATATAGGCTTCCATCATTGAGGCCGGCAAGGCTCCTTGTTCCCAGCAGTGTGCAAAAAGTAAGTTTAGTCTGTGGGCCAGCTGCGACATATATACTTTGTAGAAATCAGCAGGAAATCAATCTGGGCCGTAGCTTTTTGGGGGGGGGAGGCAAGTATGTCTGTCTCAATTTCTAGAACAGAGATACTTTCATCCAAAAGGACAGCATCAGTGTCCGTCAGTTTCGGCATTGAAAGGCTCTGTAGTAACTCCTCCAACTAAGCCAGATTGTAGGACGGGATAGGTGAATATAGGGACTTGTAGAAACTTACAAATTCTTCCAAAATTCCCACTGGATCCCTGACCAATGTCCAATTACCACTTCTTATTACCGGGATACTAACTGGTATCTTTTGGTCAGCTGCCAGGTTGGCTAAAAGCTTGACGTTTTTGTCTCCCTCAGCAAAGATATTCTCTGCTCTCTGCCTCACTTCAGTATGAGCTAAGTTCGTAAAGTGCAATGCCACTGATCTCCTAATCTCTAGCAGGGACACATAGCTAGCCTCCGAGGGAGAGTCTGCGTGAATTTTAGCACGCTCTCACTCTTTGACCAAAAGAAGCTCGCCTTCCTCATTGTGTTCTTTCCTGGCTGCCTTTATTGCCAGCATACATTCACCCCTGACACTGCTTTAAATGTATCCCAGAGCATGGGTGGGTCAGCCGTGTTCACATTAGTTGCCCAAAAAGTATCCATTGCTGCTTGAATTTGGGAAGTTACCTGCTCTTCTTGCAACCAACCCGGAGCCAATCTCCAACCCCCTTTCCTTCCCCCAGAGGGGAAGACCAGGGTAAACAGAAGCGGGTTATGGTCAGAGGTTCCACCAGCCAAATACTCTGACTCATGGAGGTTCTTTAAAATGGAAGCATTCCCAAACGCGAAATCGATTCTGGCTGAATATGTATGCGTGGAAGACAGGTGTGAATACAACACGACTTGCGGGTGCTTCCACCTCCACATTTCAGTTAAACCTGCTACCGATGCCAAAGAGCACAAATCCACTGAAGCCGGCCTAGCTGCATTAGAGGAGTCTAATACAGGGTCCAAGAGTCACCCATGAGTAACATGGGTAGATGCATGTATGGTGCCAATGTTACCAATAAGTCATACAATAATTTCACCTGAAAAGGGGGGGTAAGTAAATGTTCACCAACAATATTTTATGATAGACAACATCTAATACCATTGCCACATATCGACCTCCCGGATCCATGAACACCTGGTGGAGTGTACATGCAATTGATTTGCTAATCGGTATAGAGACCCCTCTGGCCTACGTGGAATAGGTGGAATGGAATGCCCTCTGAATCCAGGGTTTGCGTAAAGAAAGAATTTTACTGCCCTCCAGGTTGAGTCTCTCTTGAAGGAGGACAATATGCGGCTTCACTTGTCTAAGGTACTGAAATACTGCAGCCCTCTTAAATATTATTATTTAGTCCCCTAACATTCCAAGACAATATTTTTATCCTGCTATCCATTATAGTGATGTAAAAAACTGATTACTCCTGATAGTAGTAAAACAGCTGATGAGTAAAATATACTTGAGGACATGTAAGCTCTAGGTACGCTTGGTGCACAAAGCTCTTGAGATGTATGGCCTTGGTCAACCCCTCCGTCCCCTGCTGTTATACCAGAAACTATGAGCCTAACAAAAAAAAAAAAAAAAATTGTCCGGTATGCAGCTTGAGCCCTGTAACAAAAAAAACAAAAAGAGTTCAACCAAAAGTGTTGACAGTTCGGCATTGGAAGATGACATTTTTTTTAGTGTTTTCCACACAAGACTCCATGCTCAGTCCATGTATGTAAAAGTACAGCCGATTGGCCATTTAACCAGGAGTTGTTCTATAGTGACAGTTGCAAATAGCAGAATTGAAATTACTCACCATGATGCAGTGTTCACCTCATAGTTAGCGTCCGCCTTTAACTGTGTGCAAACACTTCACAGATGTAAATTCCTTGTTTGTAGGAGGGGGCCCACTAAGGAGTAGATATCTGGGTCCCGGATCATCGGACCACCAGCAGGTCTGCATTGAGTCCATAACCAATCCAGAAAAATAAAAAATTAGTCAGGATAAACAGAAAAACAAAAAAATACGGGAACACAAAACTGAGAACCAAAGAGCAGATCAGAAAAAACCTCTTCCTCAAAGGAATATGTTTCATGGGTTTTGGTCCAGCCAGTCGCTAGCATCTTGTGGGGTTTCAAAGAATTTCACAGTACCTTTGTTTTGTACACAGAGATGACTTGAGTACAGCATGCTGTATTTCAGCTCCCTTTCTCTGAGCCTTCTCTTCACATCTGTAAAAGATCAACGTCTTCGCTGCGTCTCCGCTGAGAAGTCCGGGAACAGCATAATGCGGGTGTTTTCAAACTTTAATTCCTTGTGTTTTCGTGCTTCCGCCAGTAACATATCTTGGTCCCTGCAATTAAGGAACCTGACCAGAAATGGCCGTGGTGGGGCGCCCAAGGGTCTAGCTCCTGTTGGAACCCTGTGGGCTCTTTCAGCGGCATGGGAGGAAGGTCACCTAATGCCAGCAATGATTTAAAAAACTGTTGCGGCAGTCCCTTCAGCCCCCTCCGGCAACCCCACCACCCTCACGTTATTTCTTCTCTGACGCCATCTGCTCTGTGTTGTAGTGCGCTTACAGTCTCCTTCAATTCCGCCAGTTGTGAGCCCTGTGCATGGGAAGCATCCACCACCTCTGAGGTCAATCTGCCTCTAATCTTGTCAAGATCATGGCGGATGAGATTGCATTCTGATGCCAGGAGATCAATGCGCATCATGAGTTCCGACTTTGATGCCGCAATGGCTTCCAGGATCGGACCTGTTATGGCCACCTCAATCTCCTGTGGCATTAGAGATGAGTCTACCGGCCCCCTTGATATAGCAGTACCTTGCTGCGCCATCTTCACTGCTGGTGGTTTGGCGTGCAGTGTTGCAGGGGCAGGAGTTGAGACGGAGGAGGAGTGGGCCCAACTGACTCCGCTAGCGTGGTGTCACTGACAGTGCTGGTGGGAGCCGGTTAATCGGCCACAATTAGGATAGATTACCGGAGGATAGCTAGAGCTCTGGGAAAACACGTCCTGCCGCGATCACATCCGGCCACGCCCCCCTTCCATCCCTATCTAAGTTATATCCCTCAGTAAAACAAAATAAACAAAGCCACAGACTGTTCCCTTACTCTGGACTGACTGTGGAAATTCGATGTGCCTGGCTGTGCAGGGTGGTGGATCCCATTCTATTTGTGGCTCCTTAGGGGTGCGCTATATTTGGGGGCTTGTCAGAGATTTCGCCCACGGCAACCTACACAGCCATTGCTCTTAGCAACCGGAGATTCATCCATCCAGTGGACTGTGCTTTGCTTACAGAACCACTGTGAGGGTTAAAACTGGGGAGATGAACTTATGTGCTTTGCTTATTTGTGAATGACAAAAATCAAGTGCCATTGTCCATAGCAACCAGCAGGAGCTGCTGCTGAGTTAGTGCCTACCCAGTTACCCCAAACCATGGCTGGACAGACACTTAAACCTATTAAACCTGCTGTATAGTGAGAACTGTGTCATGTGCTGTCACCGGTGGGTGATCATGCCCACGGATTACAAAATGGCCAGCGGTCTGCTTAAAGCTGAAGAAAGTGCATGCATGTATGCTACAATGTCCTGCTAAAAAGAAAAATGTGCACCAAAAAGGTGTGCTGTTGCCCATGGTGATAAGCCAGCAGGTATCTACAGGAGGGGGGTCTATCAGTTGCCCAACTACATGATGTCAAAACCCTGCTAACTACAGTGTGACTTGTGTTACGGACTTTGCTGTTGCTCTTGGCAACCACAGTAAACACTTGCTACCTGCTCCCAGTTGCTTGAGCACAGTCGGTGCTGAGCAACATGTCCTGTCAGTATGTACATTGTGACCATCAGTGTACTGCCTGTGCCTGCAAATTTCAGTACAGCTAAGAAGGGGTTACAGCAGAGCGCAGGGAACAGGCCTACTTATCAGAGCTGTGGGCGCTAGCCAGTCTGGAAGCTTGGGGGCGAAGCCACACCCCAGAGGAGGCCAAGCCTGCTCTGCTGGCAGCAAGAGAGAGGGGAGCAAGATGGAGGATGGTGCATGTGTGTATCCAGCACTGACCTTGTTGCCTGACATGCAGGAGGTGACATTGGTGGACACAGGTGTCCGGTTGGAGCATTGAGGGGGATTTGCCCTCGGACTGATCGAGGGGATGGAGAAGCTGTGTCTGTGTCCTGATTGTATTAGACCGACCACGCTGGTCAGTGCCTGGATTAACTACAATATTGATCTGCGGTAAGGTCTCTGCACATAAAAGCTGCGAAAGTTCCCGGAAAGCCTTTAAGTATCTACTAAAGGCGGGGTTGAGTCTGAGGCTTGTGACTCCCCTGCAAAGACAAGTGACGTTGGGAAATAGAGTTGGAAGTCTGCCTCAGCCTGCAGCCTGGTCAGGGAGCTGGTACCTGTAAGTACTACCCAGCAGGAACCAGACACTATCCCTGTATTGCTGGCCGAGCCCGTACACATACCTCCCAACTTTTGAACTTCAGAATGAGGGACAATTTAAGGAGTGAGTGAGCTGTGGCGCTAAGCGCGCCATGCAAAATGTGGGTGAGGCCAAACTCCTATCAGAGGGAGGAGCTTAAGGTTGAAGGGCGCATTGTGTACAAACTGCAGGGTTGAAGAGTGTGCTATGTACAGAGTGCAGGGTTGAGGAGTGTGCTGTGTACCAAGTGTAGGGTTGAGGGGTGTGCTACGTACTGAGTGCAGGGTTGAGGGGTGTCGCTGTGGCACTGTTAAAAAGACAGGGAGAAGGCTAACATTATAATTGTTAGAGGGACACAGGCTATGTACTGTACAGTAACAGTAAACCCCAGAGCCAGATGTAGCCTACCAACCTGTGTGATCATTTACTAAATGTCCTCAGTCTGGTCACCTTGTGCTGTGCAAGGAAGAAACTGTCCCCTATATGGGTTCTCCCAGTCACCATCTGTTGCCACCCCCATGCTCAGAGCACTTAGTGCCCCCCCCCCCCCCATGCCTCCAGGTGAGTGGCGTTCTCCCCAGTCTGTTTGCCCACCTGTCAGCCCCTTGCCCCCTGTGATCAGCAGGGACATAACTACATACCTGTAACCTGTAGTATGGGAGCAGCCAATTGCTCAGCATGAACCATCTCCAAAGTGGCAGTGGTGTGGTAGCTCTTCAGGTAGTTGGAATATTTGAAGAGCCAGCCTTTGTAGGTGTCAGGGCCGGGGGTTTAAAAAGGGAAGGCAAATGGAGAGAAGGATGCCCAAAGGACCATAACATTGAGCCACTGAGCAACAGTGACTAATCTGAATAAGAAAAATAACATATACACAAATGAACTACAAAAAATATATAAAATAAGGTACAAAAAAACACAGAAACCACCTTCTGTCACCAGTAAAAAAACAACGTTGTCTATGAAAACCAAAAACTGCATCCAGACGCCACGCTCGCATACATACAGTCCACACATACATTGAATTGCACAGCCATAAGATGGAATATTGCATAGGGGATTGTGTATGAGGGCCACCTGAACAATGTCCTTGGAGAGATGCTCAAGATAAATGTTTGACAATGGCACAGGGAACCAGTCCAATGGCTCAGACCTGTAACAGCCAATTAAGGCTTAAATTATACATTTTCTGCTTCAGCAGCCCTACACCGAGACATACCGGGTACACAGGGAGGGTCACATAAATCAAAGAAAAGCACCCAGAGCACCAGCTGGAAGAAGAGAAATGAATAATGGCACGCCTACGTATATTTCAATAGAAAGTCTATGTACCTACCTAAATTAATTGTTCAAAACGCACACGTGACCATCGGTGAATGGGCTGGTAATATAAAAAAACTGATGCTCAGAAATTGTCTACATACAGTCACTCCTCACTATGCTTAGGTATGAGCAGGCTAGGAATTGAATAGAAGGTAGTGGCCACAGAGCAGTTAAGTGGCAGCAAGTGAAGAGTTAACATAACTTCTCTGCAGAGCACAGTATATATAGCCTAGGAATGCAAACATAGATTAGACTTATGGCAGAAGCAGGAAGTAAATCAACAGGCTTCATTGTGGGAGCACATCATAAACACACTCATATACACACACATACATACAGACACATACAGCACGGTAAACTGACCTGCTGAACTTCTGTGCAGACCCCTGGCATGACTAAGTACAACATAACTCATTTTGTGCTACCCAGTTATACACTCCCACCCCTACCATTCCCATTAACGGAGACCACACTGAACTGGAGTGTAAAATAGGCCGTAGCAGCCCCTTTATTAAATATCAAAATATAAATTAACTCTTATAAACAAATAAATAACCAATAACAGCATAACCATGAAGAAACCGTGACGTAGGACTGTAGGAGGACCTTAACCCCCCCCCCCCCACCCATTTTACCGTAATCAAAAACTCGTGCACTGCGGTCATATAAACTGTAACCTGGCCTCAAGCTGACATGCTAGCTCAGAGACAAAACTATTCCCGCAGTGCAGTCATCCACCATATTCCTTACATCACCTATAAGGAATATTAACAAACGGGCCCATATCTCCAATGGGTCCCGCATCAACTTGTCTGTGGGGAGGGGGTTTCTTCTCTATACCTACATCAGCCAACATCCGCCACTGCAAACATTGGTTAAAACCTTAACCTTGAGCGCACCTCCACACCCTAAGTGCTCTCTCAATTCCATCCTGTATTCCCATGGTCCAAGGCCCCACCTAACTGCCTCCGTGGCCGCCCCAATTCTAAACGAATGGGAGGAGAATTTCTGATCCCCCAGACCCAAGGCGACTAAAGATTTCCGAAATATAGAAATAAATTGGAAACGCGACAGCGCCCCCCCCCCCCCCATTCTGATGTACTAACAGAGGGCCCTCCCCCGGTGGCCTCTGTGCCAAATAAACCTTTGTAACTAAGACGGGGCAGAGTTTGGCGTCCGGAATGGCGAAAACCACCACATCCTTGCCTCGACCCTGCTGGTCCGTTTTTGATCTACGCAAACGCATCACCAGTCTATCACTCAGGCACCGAACCTCCCCCACAGCTAATCCATCCCCTGTTTTCTTGGATGAACTTACCAGCTCCCCTATCACGTCTCCCTCAATGATTCCTTCTTGGTCGGTCGCCCCTCCTCTTCCTGCTACCAACTCCTTTCCACTCCTCCCCTCCTCTTAAAGGGCCATACCCTAAATGGCATGTTTTCTTCTGTCATGCCAGCCCTACGCCTACTATTTCATTCTCTGCTGCGGGCTGTTCTTTCTCTGATACAGAGCACATGGGGGAGGGGGCGTGGCTGATCCGGTGTACTGTCGAATACTGTCCACCGTCGGATAGTGACTATTGTACTGTACGGAGGACAAGGAGACGCCGAAGGTCTCTGAAGATGAACAGTGCCTGAGTCCAGGTTCAAGCTCCACCATCCAAGTGGACATAGAGTTAGAATAAAAAATTGGTGAGCGAAGCGAGGCCGTGCCCGAAGCGTGGCGAGCAAAGCGAGCCCGCGAGGGGCCCTGTTACTAAGTGCTACCATATGTCCACTTGGTGGGGGCTTGAACCTGGACTCAGGGCAGAAGGTACTAGCAAGTGCGCAGGCGCCGTTCATCTTCGGAGACTTTCGGAGTCTCCTTGTCCTCCGTACTGCGCAAGCGCTGCGCCTGCATCCGATGGGGGGACAGCTTTTGACATAACACCGGGACTGAGGGGGCGGATTTCTTTAGTGAATGCAGCCAGCAGGAGCCAGGAGGAGAGCTCAGTGAGTGAAATCACAGGGCAACTCCTAAAGGGCTCTGCAATCACTTGTGCCACCGAAGGGACTGGGGGTGTTATAGGAAGCACAGCCCGATGTGCTCTACACTGGCTACCATGTGACCCCCCCCCCTCCTTCTCACATGTAAACTCTGCCTCCACGGAACCTGTCTAGCCTTTATGCCAGCCCCGCTCTTACCTTACATTTGCAACTTGGAGCCAGGAGTCGGGGGTGGAGCTGAGAGAGAGAGCCGCTCTGATCAGAGGTAGCTTCCTCCACAGTGCGCACCCGCAGAGCGCATCATCAGTTGCCTGGACGCTGGCGGTCCTGGCAACCAGTGTCTGGACCGAAGTTTGAGGGGGGAAGGAGAACTTTGAGGGGGGAGAGAGAAGCTGACATATCCTGCTGGCAGAAACCCTACTGGCTGCAGTGAGGATACTCCCACTGAGTGGAACCCAGTGTCAGAACGCACTTGTTCTGGCACTGGGCTCCCCAGGACTTACTTCAAATCGCAGGAAGGTCCAGCGGAATCCAGGGCGGTTGGGAGGTATGCGTACACTCTGCAGACCCCGCTTGGTAGGAGCCAGTGCAAGAGGGCGATGCATCCTCAGGTGAGCCAGAGGGGAGTGGCAGTGTTAGAGCCATAGACTGGGGGTCACACAGGCTGCAAGCAGAATTTGGGCCCTTGGATGAAGAGTTAGAAGTGTGGTCATCACACAGTAGATTGGAGGAGGAGTGGGAGTGGGGGCACTCTCAGGAGAAGTCGGAAGTGTGATTGATGTACCAGAATTATCTGAAGGGACTGAAGGATCCATCCGGCCCCAGTTTGTGTAAGGTGGAAATTCCTCAACAGACCCTCTACCACCCAGACCAGAGCAGCTGAATACACAGAGGGCAGTGAGGTCACCCAAAGCCTGCATTCTCCCTGCAAAAGGCAATTTCCAGAACTGCCAAGGTTTTCAAGGTTCCAGCGGGAGGTGAAGCGGAGAACAGCTGTGGAGTGGGGTCTGGACTACCCCTTTTTTTCTCCTGACATCATGGACATCATTGAGGACTCCTGGGGAGAGTGGGAGGATGACCTGGTGTGGGAGTACATGGATGTTCCCAAACCCTTGCTGGGACCGCATAGTGACCAAGTTGTCAGAAACCATGAATCAGACTGAGACAGAAGTACAGTTAAATCACACTTGTTTTGTAATAATAAAAGAGGTAAACAGAGTAAACATAGTCAAAACATAGCCAGAGTTCAGTAACTGGAACGGATAGTCAGACAAGCCAAAATGTCAGCCAAAATGTCAGGGAGCCAGAGAACAGATTAGTAGATTGTGGTTGAACTGGATGGACATGTGTCTTTTTTCAACCTAACTAACTATGTAACTATGTAACTATGTAACAGCAAGCAGCAGTGGCAGAATTACCAGGGGCCCTGGCATTCTGTTACTGTGGGGGGGGGGGGGGGGCAGCGGGGTTGCTATTCACAGGGCTCTGAGCGGAGAGCATGTCTCTCATGGAGACAACGGCATTGGCAGTTATATTTCCCTCTCCGTCCATCCTGTCCTCTCTCGCACGGGATGACAGAGGACACAGCTGATCTGCTCCCCCTTCTCCCCCTCCCCTCTCCTGTGTGCTCCACGGGCTGTAAAGTGTGAAGCTAACAAGCTCACATTTCCCACGGAGCACACAGAGAAGAGAGGAGGGGGAGAAGGGAGAGCAGATCAGCTGTGTCCTCTGTCATCCCGTTCGAGAGAGGACAGCACGGACGGGGAGGGAAATATAACTGTCAATGCCGGTGTCTCCATGAGAGACACGCTATCCGCTCAGAGCCGTGCTGTCCTGAGAAGGCAGACAGCACTGATGGGCACTGATAGGATTCAGTGATGAGCACTGATGGGCACTGATAGAAGGCACTAATGGCCACTGATAGACGGCACTGATGGGCACTGATAGAAGGCACTGATGGGCACTGATAGGAGGCATTTATGTGCACTGATAGGAGGCTCTGATAGAAGGTACTGATGGGCACTGATAGGAGGCAAATTAGGGGCACTGATAGGAGGCACTAATGGGCACTGATAGGAGGCACTGATGGGCACACATAGGCGGCATCAATGAGCACTGATGGGCAGCATTGATGGGCACTAATAGGTGGCATTGATGAACCCTGATAGATGGCACTGATGATTGGGGCACTCATTATCAGTGTAAACACTTTACTGGCATTCTTGACAGTTAACCGCAGTCATTTCCTAACACAGACACAGCGTGGAAGGAAAGGGCGGCGGATAACTGGCAAGTCTGTTTACATGTGATCAGTTGATCACATGGCAAAGGGCCGATGTAATTGCACTGAATGCATGTCCCAGGGAGCATGCAGGAAGCACAGTTTTGGGAGGATATCCATGGACACCTTCCCAAAATTATTGGAGGCCCGGGGCTCGGATGGAATGGGGGCCCATCATGGTTTCTTGCACCGGGGCCCTGAAGGTTCTAGTTACGCCTCTGGCAAGCAGGATCTGGAGCCAGAAGGAATGTCAGCCAAGCAGGTCTTTAACAGGAACACAGGAGAGCTTCTCCTAGAGATGTGGCCAAGGCGAAAGCAGAGATCATCTGGACTGGATGGCTTAAGAAGGCAGGACTGACGAGCAGGATCACCAACAAGTGAGTCACTGTGGAGAGATAGGAGCTGGCAATTAGCCGACAGCTGAGTGGCCAGCTCAGAGAAGGAAGGGCTGGGCCCAGCCCTGACAGTATCCCCACCTCAACGACCCCTCCCCCCTCGGAGGACCACCAGACTAGAGGGGAAAACGTCTATGGAAAACACGGAGGAGGACAAGGGCATGTACGTCGGAGGATGGGACACGAGCATTCCTCCGGACCATACCTTTCCAATGCACCAGGTACTGTATGCCCCCACGGAACCTATGGGAGTCAACAATGGACTGTACTTGATACTCCTCAAGGTTCTCAACCTGAACAGGGTGAGGATGTGGCACTGAGGTGGTAAAGCGGTTGCAGACCAAAGGTTTTAATAAGGAGACATGAAATACATTTGAGATACGCATATTAGAGGGAAGGTCTAATGCGTAAGCCACTGGGTTAATCCTGCGAATAATACGGAAAGGGCCAATAAACCAAGGTGCGAACTTGAGAGAGGGAACACAAAGTCAGAGGTTGCCAGATGACAGCAAAAACCCTGTCCCCGACCTGGTAGGAAGGTGCAGGCAAGCGTCTGCAGTCAGCATGGAGTCTGTAACTATCATTAGCATGTCGCAAAACCTCCTGGACTTGTGCCCAAGTGTAATGAAGACCACAGAGATTCTCCTCTAAGGCAGGAATACGAAACAAAGGAGTCAGGCAACATGGAGGGTTGGAAACCATAGTTCGTCATACACGGGGGCAGTGTATGGAAGCAGAATTCAAGGTACTGTTGTGAGCAATCGCTGCCAGCGGTAAGAGGTCTGACCAGTTGTTATGATAGTTAGAAATATAGCAACGTAGGAATTGCTCCAAGGACTGATTGGCTCGTTCTGCGGCCCCATTAGACTGCGGGTGATACGCAGAGGAGAAAGCAAGCTGAATTCCCAACTGTGAACAAAAGGCTCGCCAGATCCGGGACACAAATTGACTACCCCATCTCAGACAATCACCTTGGGTAGCCCATGTAAGCGAAAGATCTGCTGTGCAAAAATGGAAGCCAGTTCCTTAGAAGTAGGCAACTTCTTAAGTGGAATACAATGAGACGTTTTCGAGAACCGGTCAACCACCATAAGGATAACTGTGTTGCCCTGGGAGTTGGGTAACTCCACAATGAAATCCATAGACAGGTGGGTCCAGGGCTTCTCTCCATTGGGTTGTAGGAGACCCACTGGAAGGTGTCATGGAGTCTTACTCTGAGCGCCACGGAGCAGGCAGCTACGAAGGAGGTTAAATCAGCACGTAGACTAGACCACCAGGATTGTCGGGAAATTGCCTTCCCAGAGTGGCCAGCAGCCTTGGGAGAATGGTAAGTCTGGAGTACAGCAGTACGGAAACTCTTTGGGACAAGGCAGCAGTCGCAAGGTTTCTCAGGAGGAGCATGGACCTGAGCAGCAAGAATTTTTTCACCAAAAGGAGAAGTGAGACTGCTGCGAACCGTAGCCAGATTACGATCAGGAGGAATCACAGGAACCGGAACCGACTCCAACTTGGAAGTGGAGGAAAATTGTCGTGACAAGGCGTCAGCCCTTACATTCTTAGTACTGGGTAAGAATGAGACAATGGGGCTGATTTACGAACGGTTTGCGACATGAGTTGCGGCGCACGGCGATTTTGCAATGGCCGTTTTCGTATTTACAAAACATTTGCGCCTGTAACACAGCGCTATTTCCCATTTACTATTATCTATAGACATGGCGCACAGCATTTCCAACTCAGGATTAAAAGAAGCTGGAAGTGCCAATATTATGGGGGTGATGTGGGTGATGTGAGGAAGTATAGATATAGCTATCCAAGTAACAAATATGCCCAAAATAGACTGATAAAGTGACTTTCCCTGAACAAGCCTGCTGCGCTGGCAAGTGCAATTAGATCTGCGTGAGGTCAATTATTGCACTGCGCATGCGTAAGCGGCATTTGCGCGTGTTCAAGTGCTCTGGTTCACTGCGCTGGCAAAATCTTAGTAAATGTCAAGCCACGTAAATTCATTTGCATAAGTTGAACGGGCGCACCTCTCAACTTGACTTTTTTTTTTTTACGCTGGTTCACTTCTATGGGTTTTTTAAAGGCTATTTGCACACAGGTCATGTTAGCATTAAGAAAAAATGCGTGGGGGTCCCCCGAAATTCCACACCAGGCCCTTCAGGTCTGGTATGGATATTAAGAGGAACCCTGCACCAAAAAAAAAATGGCGTGGGGTCCTCCTCAAAATCCATACCAGACCCTTATCCGAGCACGCAACCTGGCAGGCCGCAGGAAAAGAGGGGGGGACGAGAGAGCGCCCCCCCCCCCTCCTGAACCATACCAGGCCACCTGCCCTCAACATTGGAAGGGTTTTTTGGGGTCCCCCCCAAAGCACCTTGTCCCCATGTTGATGAGGACAAGGGCCTCATCCCCACAACCCTGGCCGGTGGTTGTCGGGGTCTGCGGGCAGGGGGCTTATCGGAATCTGGAAGCCCCCTTTAACAAGGGGACCCCCAGATCCTGCCCCCCCCCCCCGTGTGAAATGGTAAGGGGGTACCCCTACCATTTCACCAAAAAAGTGACAAAAGTGTTAAAATTGACAAGAGACAGTTTTTGACAATTCCTTTTTTCAAGTCTTCTTCTTTCCATCTTCTTCCTTCTTCTTTCCTTCATCCTTCGGTTTCTTCCTCCATCTTCTTCTTCCTCCATCTTCATCTTCCTCCGATTCTCTGCTTCTTGCTCTGGTGTTCTCATCCGGCATCTTCCTCCACGGCATCTCTTCTTTTCCGCTTCGTTCTCGGGCCGCTCAGCGCAATGGGAGGCTCCCGCTGTGTGACGCTTCTCTTCTTCTGACACTTCTTATATAACGGAGGGCGGGGCCACCAGGTGACCCCCTCCCCTCTGACAACCTGGCAGGCACGCAACCGGGCCTGCCAGGTTGTGTGCTCCGGTAAGGGTCTGGTATGGATTTTGAGGGGGCCCCACGCCGTTTTATTTTTTTGGCGCAGGGTTCCTCTTAATATCCATACCAGACCTGAAGGGCCTGGTATGGATTTTGAGGGGGACCCCACGCCATTTTTTTTGTCGCGGGGTTCCCCTTAATATCCATACCAGACCTGAAGGGCCTGGTATGCTCTTGGAGGGGAACCCATGCCATTTTTTTTTTATTAAAGTCGCCTGGACTGGGGGCGACTTAAAGTTGTGTTGTAAGTCGCCCCGAGTCGTGTTGTAAGTCGCCCCGAGTCGTGTTGTAAGTCGCCCCAAGTCGTGTTGTAAGTCGCCCCAAGTCGCACTGGAAGTCGTGTTGCCCCTGTGTGAATGGACTGTTAATGATAACGGGGTGTGCTATTATCAATGGCATATTATTATTGCGGTGCGCTGGCATATTATGTGTTGCGCTTATTCGTGCGCCAGTTCATATGCTCAATTAATAATTTATCTGGCGCACCAATTAAGGTCTGAACAGGCGCAGCGCATTCATCTTAGTAAATGACCCCCACTGTAATTGAAACTTGACAAGAAAAGAGTCAATCGCGCCCTTCTGGGAGAGAGGCGTTTAGTCTCAGACAAGAATGTGAGCTTATGGTCAGTAAGAATGAGAACCGGCACAGTGGTACCTTCGAGGAGATGTCTCCATTCTTTCAGGGCTAAAATGATCGCTAACGGCTCTCTGTCACCAATCTCGTGATTGCACTCCACAGGTGACAATTTCTTGGAAAAGTAGCTATAAGGAGGCATAGAGCTCTCAGAGGTAGGACGTTGAGACATAAGGGCGCCAAATCCAATTGCAGAAGCATCAACCTCAAGGATAAAAGGTAACGTAGGATCAGGATGTGCCTCCATCTTCATCTTCCTCCGATTCTCTGCTTCTTGCTCTGGTGTTCTCATCCGGCATCTTCCTCCACGGCATCTCTTCTTTTCCGCTTCCTTCTCGGGCCGCTCAGCGCAATGGGAGGCTCCCGCTGTGTGACGCTTCTCTTCTTCTGACACTTCTTATATAACGGAGGGCGGGGCCACCAGGTGACCCCCTCCCCTCTGACAACCTGGCAGGCACGCAACCGGGCCTGCCAGGTTGTGTGCTCCGGTAAGGGTCTGGTATGGATTTTGAGGGGGCCCCACGCCGTTTTATTTTTTTTTGGCGCAGGGTTCCTCTTAATATCCATACCAGACCTGAAGGGCCTGGTATGGATTTTGAGGGGGACCCCACGCCATTTTTTTTGTCGCGGGGTTCCCCTTAATATCCATACCAGACCTGAAGGGCCTGGTATGCTCTTGGAGGGGAACCCATGCCATTTTTTTTTTTATTAAAGTCGCCTGGACTGGGGGCGACTTAAAGTTGTGTTGTAAGTCGCCCCGAGTCGTGTTGTAAGTCGCCCCGAGTCGTGTTGTAAGTCGCCCCAAGTCGTGTTGTAAGTCGCCCCAAGTCGCACTGAAAGTCGTGTTGCCCCTGTGTGAATGGACTGTTAATGATAACGGGGTGTGCTATTATCAATGGCATATTATTATTGCGGTGCGCTGGCATATTATGTGTTGCGCTTATTCGTGCGCCAGTTCATATGCTCAATTAATAATTTATCTGGCGCACCAATTAAGGTCTGAACAGGCGCAGCGCATTCATCTTAGTAAATGACCCCCACTGTAATTGAAACTTGACAAGAAAAGAGTCAATCGCGCCCTTCTGGGAGAGAGGCGTTTAGTCTCAGACAAGAATGTGAGCTTATGGTCAGTAAGAATGAGAACCGGCACAGTGGTACCTTCGAGGAGATGTCTCCATTCTTTCAGGGCTAAAATGATCGCTAACGGCTCTCTGTCACCAATCTCGTGATTGCACTCCACAGGTGACAATTTCTTGGAAAAGTAGCCATAAGGAGGCATAGAGCTCTCAGAGGTAGGACGTTGAGACATAAGGGCGCCAAATCCAATTGCAGAAGCATCAACCTCAAGGATAAAAGGTAACGTAGGATCAGGATGTGCCAACACAGGAGCAGAAACAAAGGCAGCCTTGAGACTCTCAAAGGCTTTAATGGACTCTGTGGGTTAGCATCCTTTCTGGTCGTATCAGTCAGGGGCCTTTCCAGAGACGAGAAGTTGGCAATAAACTTCTGATAATAGTTGGCAAAGCCAAGAAAACGATGCAGAGGATGTAAACCCATGGGTTGGGGCCACTGTAGGACTGCTGAAAGTTTATCTGGGTCCATCAAAAAACCAGCAGTAGAAATTACATAACCCAGGAATTTAAAGTGTTCACAATGAAATTCACACTTCTCCAATTTACAATAGAAATTGTTCTCTCTTAGTTTCTGAATCACACAACAGACATCTGTGTGGTGGCTCTCCAGGGACTTGGAAAATATGAGGATATCGTTGCGATAAACCACCACACATAACTGCAACAAATCTCAGAGAACTTTGTTAATAAATTCCTGGAAAATTGCCAGGGCGTTACAAAGGCCAAAGGGCATTATGAGGTACTCATAATGGCCTGTTCTGTTATTAAACGCAGTTTTCCACTCGTCACCCTCCTTAATCCTCACGAGATTGTATGCCCCTCTCAAATCAAGCTTCGTGAAAAACGTTGCTCCCTTGAGGCAGTCAAATAACTCCGTAATCAATGGAATCGGATAGGCATTCATAATCGTAAAACGATTGAAACCCCTATAATCAATAAAAGGTCTCAGTTCACCACTCTTTTTCTTCACAAAGAAGAAACCAGCAGCAGCAGGAGACAGGGATTTGCGGATGAAACCTTGAAAGTGCATCTGCAACATACTCCTCCATGGCCTTATCCTCCAAGACTGACAAAGGGTAAACCCGGCCACGAGGGGGTATGGCACCAGGTTGAAGGTCAATTGCGCAATCATACGACCGGTGTGGAGGCATACTACCGACTTGGCCTTTGTCAAAGACATCGCTAAAATTGCGGTACTCCTCAGGCAGGGAGGAGAGTGAAGAGGTGCACAGGACCTTGGCTACCTTCTGGAAGCATGTCTTACTGCATTGTGGTGACCAGGAGAGAACCTCAGCACGGAGCCCAGGGCCGGACTGGCCTACCGGGATACCTGGATATTTCCCGGTAGGCTGCCTGCCCTGGGGCCGGTTTGTGGCTGCAGTGCTCCCCTGAGTCCCCTCTCTCCTGCTCCTGTAATCACGGAGCTGGCCGGGTCTGTGTTCTGCGGCCGCGCACCGCGCTGTAACACGGTGCCGCCCCCCTAGACCGGCTCGTGTTATAGTGGATAGAATCAGTGTTTCACCTATCACACGAGCTGGTCTATGGGGGCGGGACCGTGTTACAGCGCAGCCGCCGAACACAGACCCGGCCAGATCCGAGATCACAGGAGGAGAGTTGCCTGTGAGTACAGCCCTAACTGTGTGCTTGGATAGGGGGATCGGCAGAGGGCCGCATATAGAGGAAATGAGCTTTCTATATTACTCCATGCAGCCGCTGAATGCTTGGAGGAGGGAGAGGAGGAGAATCAAGCATTCAGCGGCCTATCCAACTTCTTTTACTGCCCCCCTTCTCCTTGTGCCCCCCCCCCCAGTGCTCTCCTCCCCCACCACACTCTCCAGCCCCCCCACAGTTCTCTCAACCCCTGTTCTTTCTGTCTCCCCTGCTCTCCCCATCCTTCTCTAGCCCCCACCCCAGTGCTCCCCACCCCCCGTGCTCCCCACCCCTGTTATTTCTGCCCCCGGTGCTCTCCAGCTCCAACCCCAGTGCTCTCCACCCCCCACAGTGCTCTCCAGCCCCCCCGTGCTCCCCACCCCCACAGTGTTGTCCAGCCCCCCCCCCCCCGTGCTCCCCACCCCTGTTCTTTCTGCCCCCGGTGCTCTCCAGCTCTCCCCATCAGTCTCCAGCCCCCACCTCAGTGCTCTCCACCCCTGTTCTTTTTGGCTCCCCCTCCAGTGCTCTTAAGCTCCCCCCAGCACTCTCCACCCCCCCTGCATTTTGCCCCCACCCATGTGCTCTCCAACCCCACCAGTGCACTCCAGTCCCCCGTGCTTTCCACCCCTGTACTTTCTAGTCCCCACCGGTGCTCTCAAGCTCCCCCCCCCCATTGCTCTCCAGTTCCTGGGGTCCCCCTTGATGATTGACCACTTTTAACTGGAATTTGCTTATATATAAATCCCTATGTGATTTCATATCTGTCTTTTCTGTATATAATACACTCTTCAAATGTGCTTTAAAATGCATGGTTTTCCCTTTCATGAACCAGAAAATAATGACGTTATGCTGTTGCGCTGGTATAATAATGCTGTGGGGCTGGTATGAATTTTTTTCCAGGGCTGAATTTTATTCCCAGTCCGGCCCTGACGGAGCCAATCAAAAGAGGGGTTGTGCCTCTGTAACCAAGGATAACCAATAACAAACGGAAACTTAGGGGAGGAAATAACTTGTATTTGGATTATCTCATGGTGAAAAGCCCCTACGGCCATGGACAATGGAACAGTCTCATGAGTCATGTGGGCGGGCTGTAGAGGTCTCCCGTCAAAAGCCTCAATGGCAAGTGGAGTGTCACGCAGCTGCAGCGGAATTGAGTGCTTCGATACAAAGGCAGCATCAATGAACAGGCCTGCAGCCCCAGAGTTGATTAGAGCCTGTATCTCGATGGACGATTCAGCCCAAGAAAGGGTAACCGAAACCAGGGGCTTATCCTTCTGGATAACGGAGGACGAAACAATGCCACCTAAGGTCTGAGAGAGACGTGTGAAACTCAAGTGCATGGGTTCACCTTCACTGACCGATTCAGTACCAGGAGGCATGGGAGATGAGGAAGGCAAGGGTGGGACTGCAAAGCTCGGAGACAAATGTACAGGAGGCTTCCGCAAGCACTCCTTAAAAGAGTCTTTCTCTCTGGAGCCAATGAGGATGGCAAACGTGATCCACTTCTCCAGCTCAGTTGGTATACCTCGGGCTGCTATCTCATCCTTGATGATATCCGAGAGATCATGAGAAAAAGCAGCCACGAGGGCCTCATTGTTCCAAGCAACCTCTGCTGCCAGAGTACGGAATTCAATGACGTAATCTGCAACAGTTCTCATACTCTGTTTGGACATGAGGCGCTAGGCAGCAGAAGCGGAGCATGCAGGAATGTCAAATACCCTTTTAAACGAAGCCACAAACTCATGGTAACTCAAGACAACAGGTTTTTGCGTCTCCCATAGAGGGTTTGCCAAGGCTCTCTCAGAAAGCAAAGATATCGCAAAACCTGCATTTGCTTCTGTCCGTGGGAAATGCCTGGGGCAGCATCTCAAATTATATCTCAACCTGGTTGAGAAGCCCTCTGCATTGGACTGGATCGCCCCCAAATCACTGGGGAAGCGGAGCGGAACCAGACATCCCTCTTATAGAGGTAATACTCAAGGTGGGTGCCTGCAGAGACTGGAGCAGCAACAGGGACGTTGCAACTTTTATTTGCATTGATACATGTCCCCTGGGCAGGACCCGGGTCCCCAAACACTTTTTATGACAATAACTTGCATACAAGCCTTTAAAATTAGTACTTTTGATGATTCATGTTCGTGTCCCATAGACTTTAACGGTGTTCGCGTGTTTTGCCGAATTCTTTGCCTGTTCGGTATGTTCTGGTGCGAACCGAACCGGAGGGTGTTCGGCCCATCCCTATTTACAACTCCTTTAATGTGTTCTAGGAAGCACCATTAGAGCACTTTGGCTGAGCTTATAAAGTTATCTGAACATTAAGTCAAAATGGGATGACCATCATCTTCTTATGTATTTGGTGTGATGCATAATTATACAATGGTAGGATTGGTTTTCCTTGAGGTTCCTATATATAAATGAGTTTTCACCATGTCAGAGATTAGTGTGTTGCCACATCCCTGGTATATAGGAAAAAATGAGCCTCCCCTTGCTTGGGACTTTAAAGGCAACAACAGCACAAGTGTAGAGTAAAAAGTATTTATTATTGCACATAAAATTTGATCATACAAACATGTAATGATCAATTTAAAAATATACCATACCAAAAGACAAAAAAACAAAACAAACAGAAAACATTACAAAATTACACAGCAAGCATAGAATAGTACTGTGAGTAGTACAGTGAGACCTAAATACTAAACAAAAGACTGACATTTTGTCCAGACTCAAATGTTGATATTTTTGAAACTAATAAGGATCCTCAACTCTTTGCTCGGAAGCTAATTTTACAAAGTTTATATGCAAAACGCACACAAAAAGATGAACCAACTGTACAAGAAAAGTAGGCCCTGAATGACCTGATCTCCCTCTTGGAAGATCAGGACAACAAGGACCTGATAGATCAGGTAGATATTGAAGAAAAAATAAAAATCAGTCCAATGCTGGGGCTATGCAAACTAGGATTATTACAACATACACAAAACAACATGAAAAGATTAGAAAGATTCTAGCCAGACATTGGCACAGCCTACGTATTGATCCGGTTCTTAACCAATTTGTCTCAAAAAAACTTTAATTGCCTATAGACAAACAAAGTCACTGAAGGACATTTTGTTCCACAGCGAATACACAGGGGAATTTAGAGGGGACCCATGTAAAAGAAAGGGCACTTTTAGATGCGGGGGGTGTGCTCACTGTCATGAACACAGACCATAATAATATACTGCCCAGTGGACAGAGATACAGGCCCTCACACTTTGCTAATTGCCAAATGGCTGGGTGGTCTATTTGTTGACCTGCCCCTGTGGCTGTTTTTATGTTGGAAAAACTAAATTAGCGTTCCACAAGAGGGTCTACAGACATGTGCTAAGTATGAGGACCTGTACTCCAGACCTACCGCTGGGCAGTCATGTCCACGATGTTCATCAAGGAAAATTCCCCAGCATTACATTTCTGGTGCTGGATCGAGTCCATCCCAGTGCTACAGGGGGAGACTGGGATAAAACTCTCTTACAAAGAGACACCAGATTGATAGTGGCCCTGCATGCCACCTCTCCCCCAGGGCTTAATGACTCTGTGAGCTATTGCCCCTTTTTAGAGGGATTTAGGATGGGAAGGTTTGGGCTAACCTTCTGGGTATGCAGAGCTCCTTCTTCTACCTTGTTTTGCTTTTGGACAGGGGAGAGAGAGAGGGAGAAAATGGGGGTAAAAAAGGGGGAAATAAACCCTAAACAGACCTGTCACCTCTGAGTGTATGTCTCCCCATTGTTGATGCCTCTGTGGATCAGCCTCTACACAAATGTCCCAGCTGACGCAGAAAGGTGAGAAACTAATATGCTGATAACTTCACAAGGATAAAGCAATGGGTGACGTCCATTATATCTGAGATCTTTGTTCTCTTTTTTTCTCTTTTCCCCGGTCTGCCAATGCACGGCCATCTTTCTCTTCTGTTTCCATCTTTTTTCCCTTTCTTTTTCCCTTTTTCCCTTTGCCTTAACAATGAATTCTTATAGGTATCGTTCATATGTCCCTATGCAATCGTTATATAAGTATAATTGGCAAAGTTAGTCTGTCATTATGGTCTTTAAATTTGTTTCTGTTTGCAGCAATTTAACATTGTAACTTTATTTGTACACTAGATGGCACTTAATACTGTGAGGACCTCTGAGGCTGCTCACTAAAGATCACAGCTCAGCTGATACGGGCTCTCCATTGTGGTCGGTTACACTCAGGGTTGGTCACATGGATCTGTATCTTTCTTACTCTCCTCCCCCTTTTCCTTCCCTTTACTTTCAGAATTAGGCATCCTCACAGACTGACTTACTCACTCTTGGAACGCATGGCGCTGCCCCCTCTACGTGGGGTCTGTGCTATGTGTTTCACATACTACAATAGGCAGCATTTACCGCGCATGCCCGATCGCGCCAATGTACTGCACGTGTGGTGCCTTATTTAAAAGCAGTACAGCAGTACAGAGTCCTCCCCCAATCACCTATACGAGCTGCGGTGCCCCTCCAAGTTGAGAGCGTACCCGGACACCTTAAATCCTCCCTCAGTTACTGCGCCTCGGACCAGCCGGTTCCGAGACTCGGGAACAGATGGATCCTTGCCCCAGACCAAGCGGGTCTGTGGGGCTAGTCAAACCGACCATGTTGCGGCACACGCTGCAGTTACCGGGACCCCTCAGGAGCTACCCCAGTCCAGATTTAAGAACAGGCAGCTATGGCCGAACGAACCCCTGAACACGTGACTCCAGCATCTTAAGTACCCTTCCCCAGACTCCTCAGCGGGGCCAAACGCACCCACTGATTGGCTCCGGGGAATGCCGGTACCCAAAACGTCCAACCAGGCCTGGTTCTAAACATGTCATGTGCACCCAACTGCACACACGATCAGGCAGAACCCCGACACATCGATTTCTTCAACATCCTATGTACCAATTACTACATGCCTGGACAAGCAGGGAGGTGCCTCTAGAAAGAGAAAGAAGGATAGTGAAACAAGTTCACAGGGTTGCCCCAGGTCAGTGAAGACCAACAACAAAGAAAAGAAAACACGCTCTCAACAAACCAAAAACAACACCACACCTAATACCAAACTGTCAAACAGTACTTTAAATCACTCACTATTATCCCTGACCACACCCACAAGGAACATTGACGCTTTTTCTCTGGTGGCAGGACCCCTGTCACAACCAGGACAAACTCAAGGCCCATCTGCCTCAGGACCATCCGTGGACCTGAGAACAGCACCTATTTTTGCTAGCAATGCAAATGACTCTAAACGGACCTCAACAACCATACCCACTCCCATGAAGAGATCTGACCAGCCTTTAAAGAAGATCTTTTACTAATTCAAACTTGTCTGCATCCTCATCCGGGCAGAAAGTCAGACCAAGTTGTAGCACCCTAGACTCACTGTCCGAAAGAGGATAAGAGAACAAGTTGATAATATCAAATTTGTCCCAATTCTTTGAGCGCTGAGAATTGGGACAAATTTGATATTATCAACTTGTTCTCTTATCCTCTTTCGGACAGTGAGTCTAGGGTGCTACAACTTGGTCTGACTTTCTGCCCGGATGAGGATGCGGACAAGTTTGAATTAGTAAAAGATCTTCTTTTATTTGCAAGACGCCTGATGTACAAAGTACTATATGACAAAACATCTCCCAATGTTACAACTTTAGAACAGAGCAATTCCAACATGGAAGGCATTACCTTTGAGGATATGCGGGCTCTACATGACCTGATGGACTTGTGGGACGAGAGCAATCCAGAGGAGGAGGGCTGGACCTTCAGCGCCTGAGGTGCTGGGGGTGGTGGACTCTCAGCCTCCTCCTTATCTCGTTCCATATTGCCCATCGGGTCATGTGGGCAGGGGCGGACTGACCATTCGGCCACTCGGGCACTTCCCGAGGGCCCCAGGCCACTAGGGGGCCCCATCAGGGTTGCCAGCCTCAGTAAAACCAGGGACAGTATGTAAAAATCTGTGTTTTTTTTACATCTGTTTCTGAAATATCCCTTACCGACATCCTTTTGGTCTAAAAATCCAGAGATTATAGCTGCCCCACCTCTCCAGTACCTTCTCAGCCAATAGAAACATATCTGTGTATACTGTGTGTACATGTATGTGTATACTGTGTGACTGTACAGTGGTGTGAAAAAGTGTTTGCCCCCTTCCTCATTTCCTGTTCCTTTGCATGTTTGTCACACTTAAGTGTTTCGGAACATCAAACCAATTTAAACAATAGTCAAGGACAACACAAGTAAACACAAAATGCAATTTGTAAATGAAGGTGTTTATTATTAAAGGTGAAAAAAATCCAAACCATCATGGCCCTGTGTGAAAAAGTGATTGCCCCCTAAACCTAATAACTGGTTGGGCCACCCTTAGCAGCAACAACTGCAACCAAGCATTTGCGATAACGTGCAATGAGGCTTTTACAGCGTCCTGGAGGAATTTTGGCCCACTCATCTTTGCAGAATTGTCCTAATTCAGTTACATTAGAGGGTTTTCGAGCATGAACGGCCTTTTTAAGGTCATACCACAACATCTCAATAGGATTCAGGTCAGGACTTTGGCTAGGCCACTCCAAAGTCTTCATTTTGTTTTTCTTCAGCCATTCGGTGGTGGACTTGCTGGTGTGTTTAGGATCATTGTCCTGCTGCAGAACCCAAGTTCGTTTCAGCTTGAGTACACGAACAGATGGTCGGACATTCTCCTTCAGGATCTCTTGGTAGACAGCAGAATTCATAGTTCCTTTTATCACGGAAAGTCTTCCAGGTCCTGAAGCAGCAAAACAGCCCCAGACCATCACACTACCACCACCATATTTTACTGTTGGTATAATGTTCTTTTTCTGAAATGCAGTGTTCCTTCTACGCCAGATATACTTGGACACACACCTTCCAAAGAGTTCCACTTTTGTCTCATCGGTCCACAGAATGTTGTCCCAAAAGTCTTGGGGATCATCAAGATGTGTTGTGGAGAAATTGAGACGAGCTTTGATGTTCTTTTTGCTCAGCAGTGGTTTTCTCCTTGGAACCTTGGCCATTTTTGCCCAGTCTTTTCCTGATGGTGGAGGCATGAACGCTGACCTTAACTGAGGCAAGTGAGGCCTGCAGTTCCTTGGACGTTGTTGTGGGGTCTTTTGTGACCTCTTGGATGAGTCGTCGCTGCGCTCTTGGGGTAATTTTGGGCGGCCGGCCACTCCTGGGAAGGTTCACCACTGTTCCATGTCTTCGCCATTTGTGGATAATGGCTCTCACTGTGGTTCGCTGGATTCCCAAAGCTTTGGAAATGGCTTTATAACCCTTTCCAGACTGATAGATCTCAATTACTTTCTTTCTCAATTGTTCCTGAATTTCTTTGGGTCTCGGCATGATGTGTAGCTTTTAAGGATCTTCTGGTGGACCTTACTGTGTCAAGCAGCTCCTATTTAAGTGATGCCTTGATTGTGAACAGGTGTGGCAATAATCAGGCCTGGGTGTGGCTAGAGAAATTGAACTCAGGTGTGGACAACCACAGTTATAGTATGTTTTAACAAGGGGGGCAATCACTTTTTCATACAGGGCCATGATGGTTTGGATTTTTTTTCACCTTTAATAATAAACACCTTCATTTACAAATTGCATTTTGTGTTTACTTGTGTTGTCCTTGACTATTGTTTAAATTGGTTTGATGTTCCGAAACACTTAAGTGTGACAAACATGCAAAGGAACAGGAAATGAGGAAGGGGGCAAACACTTTTTCACACCACTGTATACTGTGTGTGAGTATACTGTGTGGCCCCATAATCGCTGATTGTCTGGGGGCCCCATATTCTCCTATTGCCCGGGGGCCACATGAGTTGTCAGTCCGCCCCTGCATGTGGGCCCGCATTTAATACTCCGAAAACTTACAAGCCCAAGTCTAGATCCTTCCCAATACTTCAGGGAAATTCAAACATTTGGGCATTTGTGATACATGTTACCAAGGAGATAGAGTCGATTAACTGGCAAGGTGGACCAGAATCGAATCTATCTAGGGAATTGAGAGAAGCACTACGTAACTTGAAGTCTAATAAAAATATTGTAATCAAACCATCAGATAAGGGCGGAAACTTGGTGATATTAGACATAGATAAGTATAAGAGAATGTGTTATGACTAGGGTTGAGCGAACCCGAACTGTAAAGTTCGGGTCCGTACCGGACTTTTAGGTGTCCGGGACCCGGACCCGAACCCAGACTATTGGCTGTAAGTTCGGGTCCGGTGTTCGGCGATGTATTGGCGCCTTTTTAACAGCTGCAGGGCAGCCAATCGACGCTAGTTTCACTAGTGTGCCCTTAGAAGCCATCACAGCCATGCCTACTAATGGCATGGCTGTGATTGGGCAGTGCAGCATGTGACCCAGCCTCTATATATAGTCCAGACACACAGCACACAGCGTCATTCTGCTATAGACAGGTTGCTGTGCTGCTAAGAGAGAGAGGATTTTAGGAGTTAGTGTGATAAAGTCAGCCAGTCAGTCAGTCCACATTCCTTTAATTTTCTTCTAATTAGTTAGATCAGTGAGCGATCTAGATAGCTAGAGTAGAGTAGGGAGTTTCTTTATTAACCACTTTCAGACCGGACCAATTTGCAGCCAAAGGACCAGGCCCCTTTTTGCGATTCGGCACTGCGTCGCTTTAACTGACAATTGCGCGGTCGTGCGACGTGGCTCCCAAACAAAATTGGCGTTTTTTTTTCCCCACAAATATAGCTTTCTTTTGGTGGTATTTGATCGCCCCTGCGGTTTTTATTTTTTGCGCTATAAACAAAAATAGAGCGACAATTTTGAAAAAAATTCATTATTTTTTACTTTTTGCTATAATAAATATCCCCCAAAATTATATAAAAATACATTTTTTTTTTTTCTCAGTTTAGGCCGATACGTATTAAACTACATATTTTTGGTAAAAAAATCGCAATAAGCGATTATTGATCGGTTTGCGCAGAAGTTATAGCGTTTACAAAATAAGGGATAGTTTTATAGCATTTTTATTAATAATTTTTTTTTTTAGTAGTAATGGCGGAGATCTGCGTTTTTTTTTGTGACTGCGACATTATGGCGGACACATCGGACATTTTTGACACATTTTTGGGACCATTGTCATTTATACAGCAATTGATGCTATTTAAATGCATTAATTCCTGTATAAATGACACTGGCAGTGAAGGGGTTAACCACAAGGGGGCAGTGTAAGGGTTAAGTATGCCTAGGGGTGTGTTTTTTACTGTGGGGGGGCGTGGCTGTCAGCTAGTGAATGCTGATCTCTGCTCCAATCACAGGGAGCAGAGATCGGCGTCACTAGTTGCTAGGCAGAACGGGGAGATGCTGTTTATCTCGGCATCTCCCCGTTCAGCCGTCCCGTGAGACGATCGCGGGGGTCCCCGCGGCGATCGAGTCCGCGGGGACCGCGACCGGACTCACGGGGGTCCGCTCCCGGCGCGCTCCCGATGGCACGGACAGGTAGAAAGGAGGGACTTACAGTGGTGTGAAAAAGTGTTTGCCCCCTTCCTCATTTCCTGTTCCTTTGCATGTTTGTAACACTTAAGTGTTTCGGAACATCAAACCAATTTAAACAATAGTCAAGGACAACACAAGTAAACACAAAATGCAATTTGTAAATGAAGGTGTTTATTATTAAAGGTGAAAAAAAATCCAAACCATCATGGCCCTGTGTGAAAAAGTGATTGCCCCCTAAACCTAATAACTGGTTGGGCCACCCTTAGCAGCAACAACTGCAACCAAGCGTTTGCGATAACGTGCAATGAGGCTTTTACAGCGTCCTGGAGGAATTTTGGCCCACTCATCTTTGCAGAATGTCCTAATTCAGTTACATTAGAGGGTTTTCGAGCATGAACGGCCTTTTTAAAGTCATACCACAACATCTCAATAGGATTCAGGTCAGGACTTTGGCTAGCCACTCCAAAGTCTTCATTTTGTTTTTCTTCAGCCATTCGGTGGTGGACTTGCTGGTGTGTTTAGGATCATTGTCCTGCTGCAGAACCCAAGTTCGTTTCAGCTTGAGTACACGAACAGATGGTCGGACATTCTCCTTCAGATCTCTTGGTAGACAGCAGAATTCATAGTTCCTTTTATCACGGCAAGTCTTCCAGTCCTGAAGCAGCAAAACAGCCCCAGACCATCACACTACCACCACCATATTTTACTGTTGGTATAATGCTTTTTCTGAAATGCAGTGTTCTTCTACGCCAGATATACTTGGACACACACCTTCCAAAGAGTTCCACTTTTGTCTCATCGGTCCACAGAATGTTGTCCCAAAAGTCTTGGGGATCATCAAGATGTGTTGTGGAGAAATTGAGACGGGCTTTGATGTTCTTTTTGCTCAGCAGTGGTTTTCTCCTTGGATCTCTGCCATGCAGGCCATTTTTGCCCAGTCTTTTCCTGATGGTGGAGGCATGAACGCTGACCTTAACTGAGGCAAGTGAGGCCTGCAGTTCCTTGGACGTTGTTGTGGGGTCTTTTGTGACCTCTTGGATGAGTCGTCGCTGCGCTCTTGGGGTAATTTTGGCGGCCGGCCACTCCTGGGAAGGTTCACCACTGTTCCATGTCTTCGCCATTTGTGGATAATGGCTCTCACTGTGGTTCGCTGGATTCCCAAAGCTTTGGAAATGGCTTTATAACCCTTTCCAGACTGATCTCAATTACTTTCTTTCTCAATTGTTCCTGAATTTCTTTGGGTCTCGGCATGATGTGTAGCTTTTAAGGATCTTCTGGTGGACCTTAGTGTCAAGCAGCTCCTATTTAAGTGATGCCTTGATTGTGAACAGGTGTGGCAATAATCAGGCCTGGGTGTGGCTATTGAACTCAGGTGTGGACAACCACAGTTATAGTATGTTTTAACAAGGGGGGCAATCACTTTTTCACACAGGGCCTGATGGTTTGGATTTTTTTTCACCTTTAATAATAAACACCTTCATTTACAAATTGCATTTTGTGTTTATTGTGTTGTCCTTGACTATTGTTTAATTGGTTTGATGTTCCGAAACACTTAAGTGTGACAAACATGCAAAGGAACAGGAAATGAGGAAGGGGGCAAACACTTTTTCACACCACTGTATATATACGCCCTCCTGCTTGTCCGTGCCATTCTGTCGGCGTATATCGTCGTGCGCCGGTCGGCAAGTGGTTAAGCAAAAGAAAGATGCAGAGAGAATTATTGAAGAGATTCCTAAATCAATTGTACCCTGGCTGGGGTGCAGTGCACAGACTTTTAACAGTGCCATGAGGCTAGTGCCAGACAAAATATAAAAGTTTTACCTGCAAGCTTAGTGCACCATTAGGACCAACACTGCATATAGTAAGAGATACACCATAGTCTGTGTGTATTCTGCTATTGGAAAAACATTGCAAAAAAAATAAAATTTTGCAGTGTTTTTTTTTTTTCCCAATAGCATTTTCTGCTTTTCATAAACGCTTTAGACACTATCCGTGTATTCTGATATTGGAAAAACATTGCAAAAAAATTAAATTTTACAGTGTTTTTTTTCTTCCCAATAGCATTTTCTGCGTTTTCATAAACGCTTTAGACACTATCCGTGTATTATGATATTGGAAAAACATTGCAAAGAAATTAATTTTGCAGTGTTTTTTTTCTTCCCAATAGCATTTTCTGCGTTTTCATAAACGCTTTAGACACTATCTGTGTATTCTGATATTGGAAAAACATTGCAAGAAAATTTAATTTTGCTGTGTTTTTTTTTTTTTCCAATAGCATTTTCTGCGTGTTCATACATACACGCTGTAGACACTATCCGTGTATTCTGATATTGGAAAAACATTGCAAAAAAAATTTAATTTTGCAGTGTTTTTTTTTTTTCCCAATAGCATTTTCTGCGTGTTCATAAACGCTTTGGACACTGTACGTGTATTCTGCTATAGAAAAAAACGCCCATTTAGGGCGAGATCATACATTTTGAAAATATGAGGAGATCATCAAAAAGGGGACGTGGCCCGGGTCGTGGTGCTGCTGGTGGCGCTCCTGTTGCAGGGAGAGGACGTGGTCGATCTGTGCCAGCTACACGCACTAGTGAAACACCTTCCTCAGGTGCGAGTAGGCGACAGAGCCTGCAGCGGTATTTTGGCGCGCCTAATGAGGCTGTACGAATGTTGAGGCCAGGACAAGTACAGGCGATAGTAGATTGGGTTGCTGACAGTGCCTCCGGTTCCTTCACATTGTCTCCCACCCAGTCTCCTGATAAAAGTTCAGAGTTGGCACCTGCAGCCGATGTCCATCAGTCTTTCACCTCACCCCCTTGCAAATCAGCCAATCAGTCTGAGCCCCAAATCATGCAGCAGTCTCTTCTAATTTTTGATTACTCTGTTAGCAGGGTTTCCCAGGGCCATCCACCTAGCCCTGCCCCAGAAGTGGAAGAGATTGTGTGCACCGATGCCCAACCACTTATGTTTCATGATGAGTACATGGGAGGACCATTGCAGCACGTCTCGGATGATGACGAAACACAGGTGCCAACTGCTGCTGCTTTCGCCATTGTGCAGACCAACAAGGAGGGCAGGGGTGAAGACTGGGTGGAAGATGATGTGGAGGACGATGAGGTCCTTGACCCCACATGGAATCAACGTCATGCAGGTGACCAGTGTAGTTCGGAGGAAGAGGCGGTGGTCGCACAGAGCCACCAGCACAGCAGAAGAGGGAGCAGGGTGCAAAAGCGGAGCGTCCGTCCCCTAGACAGTACGTCTGCTACTGCCCAACGCAGCAAGGGACCGAGCACACCAAAGCCAGGTCCAAGGAGTTCCCTAGCGTGGCAGTTCTGCAGACAATGTGCTGATGACAAGACACGTGTGTTTTGCACGCTGTGCAATCAGAGCCTGAAGCGAGGCATAAACGTTCTCAACCTGAGCACAACCTGCATGACCAGGCATCTAAGTGCAAAGCACGAGATGCAGTGGAGTAGACACCTCAAAAACCAAGAAAGATCTCTGGCTCCTCCTGCTTCCTCTTCTGCTGCAGTCTCGGCCTCTTCATCCACCTCTGTAGTGACAGTGACACCTGCCAACCCGCAAACAGAGGATCTGCCAGCAACACTACCACCTGGGTCACCAACCATCTCCACAATGTCCCATGGAAGCGTTCAGCTCTCTATTTCCCAAACACTGGAGCGGAAGAGGAAGTACCCCCCTAGCCACCCGCGATCCCTGGCCCTGAATGCCAGCATTTCAAAATTCCTCGCCTTTGAAATGCTGTCATTCCGTCTGGTGGAGACGCAGAGTTTTAAAAGGCTGATGTCATTGGCTGTCCCACAGTACGTCGTGCCCAGCCGCCACTACTTTTCCAGACGAGCTATCCCTTCCCTGCACAACCAAGTGGGGGACAAAATCAGGTGTGCACTGCGCAACGCCATCTGTGGCAAGGTCCACCTAACTACGGATGCGTGGACCAGTAAGCACGGTCAGGGACGTTATATCTCCCTAACAGCACACTGGGTAAATGTAGTGGCGGCTGGGCCTGAGGAGGATAGCACTTTGGCGCATGTCCTTCCACCACCGAGGATTGCAGGGCACTTCAGTTTGCCTCCTGTTGCTAACTCCTCCTACTCCGCCTCCTCATCCTCTACCGCCTCCTCATCCGGTCAGCGTAACACCTTCACCACCAACTTCAGCACAGCCAGGGCTAAACGACAGCAGGCAGTTTTAAAACTTTCCTGTTTGGGGGAAAAAACCCCACACCGCGCAGGAGTTGTGGAGGGACATGGAACAACAGACCGATGAGTGGTTGGTGGCAGTGAGCCTCAAGCCCGGCCTGGTGGTGTGCGATAATGGGCGAAATCTCGTAGCAGCTCTGGGCCTAGGCGGTTTGACGCACATCCCTTGCCTGGCGCATGTGCTGAACTTGGTGGTCCAGAGGTTCCTTAAGAATTACCCCGATATGCCAGAGCTGCTGCAGAAAGTGCGGGCCGTCTGTGCGCACTTTCGGCGTTCTCACCCTGCTGCTGCTCGCCTGTCAGCACTGCAGCGTAACTTCGGCCTTCCCGCTCACCGTCTCATATGTGATGTGCCCACAAGGTGGAACTCCACCTTGCACATGCTTGCCAGACTGTGCGAGCAGCAGCAGGCAATAGTGGAGTCTCAGCTGCAGCACGCACGCGTGAGTCGCTCTGCGGAACAACACCACTTCACCGCCAATAACTGGGCCTCCATGCGAGACCTGTGGGCCTTGTTGCGCTGTTTCGAGTACTCCACCAACATGGCCAGTGCCGATGACGCCGTTCTCAGCGTTACTATCCCAGTTCTATGCCTCCTTGAAAAAACGCTTCAGGCGATGATGGAAGAGGATGTGGCACAGGAGGAGGAGGAGGAGGAAGAGGGTTTGTTTCCAAGGCTTTCAGGGCAGTCATTTACAAGTGGCTACGAGGGTGGGTTCCTGCACCAACAAGCGCCAGGTACACAATTGTCCGGCAGCAAGGGCACAGTTCTGGAGGATGACGAGGTGGAGGATGAGGAAGAGATGGAGGAGGAGGAACCATGTTCACAACAGGGTGGCACCCAGACCAGCTCATGTCCATCACTGGTGCGTGGCTGGGGGGATACAGAGGACACAGACGATACACCTCCCACAGAGGACAGCTTTTCCTTGCCTCTGGGCAGCCTGGCACACATGAGCGATTACATGCTGCAGTGTCTCCGCAACGACCGCCGAGTTTCCCACATTTTAACTGGTGCTGATTATTGGGTGGCCACCCTGCTGGATCCCCGTTACAAGGACAACGTGCCGTCCTTAATTACCTCACTGGAGCGTGATCATAAGATGCGTGAGTACAAGCGCACGCTGGTAGACGCGCTGCTGGTGGCATTCCCACTTGTCAGCGGGGGTACGGTGGAAGCACAAGGCGAAGGCAGAGGAGGAGGAAGAGGTCGCCAACGCAGCCGGGGCACCGCCAGCACCTCGGAAGGCAGGGTTAGCATGGCCGAAATGTGGAAAAGCTTTGTCAGCACGCCACAACAACCAGCACCACCAGCTGAGATGGAACGTCTTAGCAGGAGGCAGCATTTCACCAACATGGTGGAGCAGTATGTGTGCACGCGCCTACACGTACTGCATGACGGGTCTGCCCCCTTCAACTTTTGGGTCTCCAAATTGGGCACATGGCCTGAGCTTGCCCTTTACGCCTTGGAGGTGCTGGCCTGCCCTCCCGCCAGTGTATTATCTGAACGTGTATTTAGCACGGCAGGGGGCGTTATCACAGACAAGCGCAGCCGCCTGTCCAGAGCCAATGTGGACAAGCTCAGGTTCATTAAAATGAACCAGGCATGGATCCCACAGGACTTGGCCGTACCTTGTGCAGAATAGACACATATACCGGTGTTCTGACGAAAACTGTCTTGCTATCGGATAGTGTCCGGCCACTTACTGCGCAGGTGCAGTGCTTGCGCAGTACGGAGGACAAGGAGATTCACAAAATCTCCAAAGATGAACGTCGTGCGCAGGCGACGTTCATCTTTGGAGATTTTGTGAATCTCCTTGTCCTCCGTACTGCGCAAGCACTGCACCTGCGCAGTAAGTGGCCGGACACTATCCGATAGCAAGACAGTTTTCGTCAGAACACCGGTATGTGAGTGCAGGTTCAAGCCCGACCATCCAAGTGGACATACGGTAGCACATAGTAACAGGGCCCCTCACGGGCTCGCTTGGCTAGGCTTCAACCTCGGATGATGTGGCTTGAACCTGGAGTCACCGCGCATCGTCTTCGGAGAGTTTCAAAATCCCCTTGTCCTACGTACTGAGCAAGCGCAGTACAGGGCGGACACTATGCGATGGGGGACAGAATTCGACACATCATTCACCACTAGCCTTACCCAGCCATTGTTGTATTTTTGAACCAGTGTTGGCTACCTCGTCCTCCTCCACCGCCACTTCCACCTACACCGCCACATCCACCGCCACCTCAACCTCCTACTCCATTTGAATTTCGTCCTCCTAGGTCAAGATTATAATTTTTTCATTTTTTTTAATTTCCAAGTATTTTATTTTCTTATCCATTAAATTAAATATTTTTTTCCAGAAAGTGCATATTCTGGGGTATGTGCGGCATCGTGCCATTGAGTTTCTGAGGTTCTTAACCACTTCCCACCCGGCCAATGTAGATATACGGCCGGGTGGGAGCCATCTACTTCTGATAGGACGTTCAGGAACGTCCTTCAGAAGTAGAGGGATCGCGCGCGCGTGCCCGCGCAGCGGCGCGATCCCGATGCGGCCGTGTCACCCGGACACGGCGCATCTCGAATCGGCAGGAGGGCACGGTGATTGGCCCTCCTGATCACATGACGGCCGTGACGAATCACGGCTGTCATGTGATGTAAACAAACAGCCAGTTGCTAGGCAATCGGCCCTCCTCTCCTCACACGGAAGTCGTCGGTGAGGAGAGGAGAGCGGATCGCTGCAGCCGGCTGGTGATCAGTGAGTATGAGATGTTTTTTTACTCACTGATCACCAGTCTAGGGTCCCCCATAGTAAAACACACGTCCCCACAGTAAGACACACATGTCCCCACAGTAAGACACACATGTCCCCACAGTAAAACACACATGTCCCCAAAACACACATGTCCCCAAAACACACATGTCCCCAAATAATAAAAACACATGTCCCTCACATATGTCCCACTAAAATCACATGTGCCAATGATTATCTGCACACATATGTCCGTGATCACCTGCACACCCCTTTTACATGATCATTTGCGTACATATGTCTGTGATCACGCGAACCAATTATTATACACTTAACGGAATTTTTTTTTACAAAAAACATGTAGCAGAATACATTTTGGCTTAAATTTATGACAAAATTTGATTTTATTGGATTTCTTTTAAAAAAGAAAGGAGAAAATATTGTTTTTTTTCAAAATTTCTGCTATGTTTTCGCTTATATCGCAAAAAATAAAAAACGGAGTCGCGAATAAATACCACCAAACTAAAGCTCTATTTGTGCGAACAAAATGATAAAAAATTCATTTGGTTACAGCATTGCATGACCGCGCAATTGTCACTGAAAGTGCGCGAGCGCTGAAAGCTGAAAATTGGTCTGGGCAGGAAGGGTGTTTAAGTGCACAGTAGGCAAGTGGTTAATGACTTCCTGTACCTCTTCTGCTGAGAAGGGGGCCTCCAGCATTTTATTTTTATTTTTTATTTTTTTTATGTTATTTTAAGTTATTTCCCTATCCACACTTGCCATGCTCTTAACAACATTTTGTTGCCATTTGCAGCCCTCTAGCCCTTTCCATTACTTTTTTACAGCCATTTTAGTGTTCAAAAGTCCGGGTCCCATTGACTTCAATGGGGTTCGGAGTCAAGTTCGGGTCAAGTTCGGTCCCAAACCCGGACTTTTTTCCGAAGTTTGGCCGAACCCGAACATCCAGGTGTCCGCTCAACTCTAGTTATGACATCATCTCTAACAAAACATGGTACAGATCAGTTCCAACGTCTCATGTTAATTATAATATGCACAAATATAGGGAGATTATAGTAAAGTCTCGCTTGGAGGGCATTATAGATATAAAAACTTTTGAATTCTTAGACATGTCTACCTTCACCACCCCAACGTTTTATGCACTACCCAAGGTGCACAAGAGCTTAACATGCCCCCCAGGTCGCCCGATAATTTTGGGCTGTGGATTGTTAACTGAAAAGGCCAGTCAATTAATAGATGAATAGCTTTACCCACACGTTAAGTGCCTATTTTCGTACGTCAAAGACACTATTGAACTGTTAAAAAGTAAAGATGGCTTACAAATACCAGGAAATGCCTGGCTAGTCGCCATTGACATAGAGGCCCTATACAATTTAATACCCCATAAAAAGGGTGTGGAGGCAGTATGTGAATTCCTAAGTGAACGGGACATTGATTCCTGGAAATACAATGAATTTATTTTGGAAATGCTCAATTTCATATTGATGCACAACATTTTTGTGTTCAAAGGTTCTCACTACCTCCAGGTACAGGGTGTTGCTATGGGGGCCAAATGTGCCCCCTCATATGCAAATCTTTACCTGGGGGGGTGTGGGAATGGGACCTTTTCTTGATGAGCTGAGGACGACTGACATTGGCCATATAATATCTTGGAATCGTTATATTGACGATGTCCTTTTGGTGTGGGTGGGACCAAAGGAAGACTTGTTTAGATTTTTGGATAGTTTACAAATTAACGAGTACAATTTAAAATTTAACTTCAGTTATGACCAAACGAGGATTACCTTTCTGGATGTGTAAATTTTTGTAGATGATAAAGGAACCTTGTGTTCCACTCAATACAGAAAGTCCTCAGCAGGCAACAGCTTGTTGCATGCGAGTAGTTCACATCCGGAGAAGTTAATCAAAAGTATTCCATACAGCCAATTTTTGCGCATCAAACGCAACTGTACACATCAGGATGACTTTCTTTTTTTTTTAATTCTTTATTTTATATTTTTATACATATATACACTTCAATACATCCATTCATCTCTTACATTTTTGTGCTTTATAATTTCATCTCCTTCTTCCATTTCATCCCTATTTCATATCTCCTAGCCTATTTACTCTTAGGCATTGCCTCTGTATTTATCAAAACCATCCGCATCCTTACTAATAACAAAAAAACAACAAAAACACCAAAAAATAAAAAAAAAACATTGAAAAAAAAATAAAAAATAAAAAAAAAGATATATAAAAAAAAAAAGATAATTTTAATTCTCCATCTCTCCCCCTCCCCTCCCCTTCCCTCCCAGCCAGCCACCCCATCCCCCCGTCTCCCCAGTCCCATCTCAGCTCTCCCTGTACTCTATATATGGGGTCCATATTTTCCTATACCTTTCATCCTGGTCCTTCATTGCCATCGTAAGATTCTCCATCAATTGTATTTTAGCTATTCTTGTCATCCATTGGGCCCTTGTCGGTGAGCTTTCTTTTTTCCATAGTAAAGGAATACATGCTCTGGCTGCTATTATTAGGTGTTTTATTAGGGAGTTTTTAAATTTTTCCATTGATATTGGATGATCTAGCAACAAAAATGTTGCCGGGTTGTTTCCTAAAGCCCTTCCTGTTATATTTTCTATTGTTTCCGATACCATTTCCCAGAATTCCTTTATTTTTGGGCATCCTCAAAAAATATGTAAAATGGTCCCTTCCCTTTCGTGGCACCTCCAACACTTCTCTGAAGCCCCATACACACGGTCGGACAATCCGCGGACCAGGTCGGTCGGATCCTGTCCGTCATACTTTGTCTGATGTTGGTTTTGCGTACACACGGTCGGACAAAGTTGTCGGAAAATCCGATCATTCTGAACGTGGTGACGTTTGTTGCCTACGACGGGACTACGTAGAGGCTAGTAGCCAATAGCTTTGGTCTTGTAATGTGATCTGAGCATGCGTAGCACTTTGTCCGGTCGGACAACCGTACACACGATCGGATTTGGTGTGATCGGACCGTGTTGTCGGCAAATATTTCCAGCAGGAGATAAGACTTTGTCCGTCGGACAATCCGACGTACACTGTCCGATGGTGCATACACACGGTCTGATTTTTCAACAACATTGTCCGATCGGACAGAATCCATGAAAAAGTCTGACTGTGTGTATGGGGCTTAAGAGTTGTGGATACATCCGATGTATGGTACTTGGTGTTCTATACCACCTAGATATTATTTTGTATACCCCTTCTTGGTATCTGCTTGCCACCGAAGCTTTATGATTGAAAATCAATATTTTCTTCATTTGTTCTTGGGAAAATGTTATTTCCAAGTCCTTCTCCCAGGATGACTTTCAAAGAGAGGCAAATTTGCTGCGTGATCGTCTCTTGCTGAGGGGATATAGCAGGACTTGTCTGAGAAAGGCCTACAACCAGGTGGTGGGACTGAACAGGCAACTCCTGCTGTATAAGCCAAGACGAGACAAGACACAGGGTAGTACACGTGTTATAACGAAATTCAATCGACAACACAAGAAGGTACGCAACATTTACAAAAAATTCTGGTACCTTTTAGCAACAGATCAAAGAATTTGCAGACATATCAAACCTTACCCTGAAATTACATACAAGAGGTCACGATCATTATGTGACACCTTGGTATGTAGTCATCATATGAATACAGGCTCTGAAAAAAAGAAGATACCAGGTATCTATAAATGTGGTAAATGCAATTTCTGTCGTTGCATACTGGAGGGCAAGAATATTGCTCTCCCAGATGGAAATGTATGGACTCCCAAACACAGTACAAATTGTCAGTCAGTCGGATCAGTCTATCTAATGAAATGCTCCTGTGGAGCCTTTTATGTGGGGAAGACAAAACGTCCCCTCTATTGCAGAATAAGAGATCATGTGTCTTTGATCTCTAAATGCAAAATGGAGACCCCAATTAGCCGCCATGTAGGATTATATCACAATTTCAACCTCAAACTCATTGGGTTCTTTAGCCTGGAACATCTGCCTCAACAGGGACGAGGTGGGGATATAGACAAAAAACTGCTGCAATTGGAGACAAGGTGGATTTATTCATTACAGGCGACCCGATATCCGGGGCTCAATGAGGGGATCAGCTTTAAGCCCTTCCTATGATGTACTGTCATGGCTTATGCAGTATGTTCATGGTATTCTAAGCAATGATTAATACCCATATAGGGACACCCTGTGTCATTTACTTACTTGGACCCTATTAGTGTCAGAGCTGTACTTACCGAGGCCGAGATGCCGAGAGCGGTTCACCCTTGCGACCCAGCGCAGTAAGCCCCTGGAGATGGAACAGGGAGCAAACGGCACCAGGAGGCACAGGTCACCTCCGATATGTAAGCAGAAACTGGCGGGGAACCTGGAGGTGGTGATGACCTGGCCCGGGCGGCCGGCAGATGGCAGGATAGGGAGGCAGGAACCAAACGCCCGGCTGGGGTGCTGACACTGGGGGATCCGGCAGAGGTTAGGTGGACTAGCCAGAGGGTCAACCACAAGAGAGTTCAGCAGGCAACCAGAGGATCCTTTACAGGAGGTGTCAGCAAAGTCCGTAGGGCAGGCCAGAGGGTCAAACACAGGAGATATCAGGAAGTCCGTAGGGCAAGCCAGGGGGTCAAACACAGGAGATATCAGGAAGTCCGTAGGGCAGGCCAGAGGGTCAAACACAGGAGATATCAGGAAACGTCAGGCAATCCGGGTTGGCAACAGCAGGTACAAGGTCAGGAATGTTCAGTAACACAGGACACACAGGCACTAAGCTGGAGAGACAGACCAGCAAGGTGCCTGTGCGTCAGGCCGCTTTAAATAGGCGCCAGAGTGACGCTAATTGCTCGTCACCTCCGCCAGGTGGGCGCTAGTGCGCATGCGCCGGCGCCGGACCGCCGAGCCGCGAGTGCGCATGCGCCGGAGCGCTGAGCCCCCGCGCATGCGCACTAGAGAGCGGGCCGTCCGTCCGACGCCGCTCTCCTGATAGTGCCCCCCCCCGAGGGGTGGCCTCTGGACACCCAAGCTGGCCATCAGTTCTGGGTGAGCTTGGTGAAAGGCCCGAATTAAGCGTGGGGCGTGCAGGTTCCTAGAAGGTTAACACGAATTGTCCTCAGGGGGGTAACCCTTCCACCTAATTAGGTACTGAAGCTGTCTGCCCATTTTCCTGCAGTTCAAGATTTCCTCCACCTCAAACTCCCTTTCGCCCTCAACTAGGATAGGTGGTGGCGGTGGTTCTTCCCTGCCAGGGAAAGGACTGGGAGTAACGGGTTTCAATAAGGAGGCGTGGAAGACCGGATGGATCCTATAGCTCTGGGGAAGCTCGAGTTCAAAGGCCACAGGGTTCACGACCCCTTTTATCTTGAATGGGCCGATGAACTTCGGCCCCAATTTGCGGGAAGGAACAGGTAATTTTAAGTTGGAGGAAGACAGCCAAACCTTTTCGCCGACCTTGAAAGCTGGATTCTCCTTCCTCCCCTTGTTGTAGTATTTACTGTACCCCTCCTGGGCCCTTTGTATTAGTTCCTGGAGTTTTTGAAAGTTGCTTTGTAGAGAATTCACCCGGTCCTGGGCTGCCGGGACTGAGGTTTCCGGGGGTGATGCAGGGAGAAATGAGGGATGGAAGCCGAAGTTTGCCCAGAAAGGTGTCTGTTGGGTGGCGGAGTGGATGGAGTTGTTGTACGCAAACTCTGCGTTTGGCAGCAAGGTTGACCGGTCGCTTTGAGAGTCAGAGCAGAAGCATCGGAGGTACTGTTCTAAGGTCTGGTTGGTCCTCTCTGTCTGCCCATTGCTTTGGGGATGATACGCGGAAGAGAGGCAGACCTTCATTTCCAAGGACTTGCACAACTCTTTCCAGAATCTTGACGTAAACTGCGTGCCTCTGTCTGAGGTGATGCTTTTAGGTACCCCGTGCAGCCTTACAATTTCCTTAAAAAACACATCAGCCGTGGTGGAAGCAGAAGGAGTGCCAACCAAAGGTATGAAGTGGGCCATCTTAGAGAGCCGGTCGATGACGACAAAGATGGTGGTGAATTCCTTTGAAGGGGGTAACTCTACAATGAAATCCATGGAAATCTCTGCCCATGGACGTTCAGGGATAGGTAGAGGTTTTAACAGCCCCCAAGACTTGGCCTTTGGGCCCTTACTGCGCTGGCACGGAATACAGGAGGCGACATAGTCCTTGCAATCTCGTCTCCAACCCGGCCACCAGAACGAACGGGAGACGAGTTCAGTGGTCTTCGTGGACCCGAAGTGGCCTGCCAGTTTGTGGTCGTGGAAGGTTTTGAGAACCAATGGCCTTGTCTCTTGAGGGACGAAAATCTTTTCCTTGGACCAGAGTAGGTCTCAACCAGGGAGAGGTCGGTGGGCACCGGATGGCGCCTGGTAGCTGACTTGATGGCAGTTACGAGATCCACTTCCGTAATTAGGCAAAAGTTCTGGGGGGACAAAATGGTGCTAGGTTCAGTTTCCTGAGTGGTGTCTAGAAACATGCGGGAGAGCGCATCTGCCTTTCCATTCTTGGAACCCGGTCGGTATGCAATAAGAAAGTTGAACCTTGAGAAGAAGAGGGCCCATCTGGCCTGCCTGGGCCGAAGGCGTTTGGCTGTTCTCAAATATTCCAGGTTCTTATGGTCGGTCCAGACCATGACAGGGTGAGATGCTCCTTCTAAGAGATACCGCCATTCTTCAAGGGCAAATTTGATAGCCAGCAGCTCCCTGTCTCCCACATCATAGTTCCTCTCTGGAGGGCTCAATTTCCGAGAGGCAAAGGCTACCGGGTGAAGGAGGGCCTTAGCGCCCTGGCGCTGAGAGAGGATAGCCCCGAGAGCTGTCTCGGAGGCATCTACCTCCAGCACAAAGGGCAGTTCGGGATCCGGGTGCCGTAGGATTGGGGCAGATGAGAACAGGGTTTTTAACTGGGTAAAGGCCGCCTGGGCCTCAGGGGACCAATGGAATTGATTATGTTGGTGGGTTAACTGAGTGATTGGAGCTACAATGGAGGAGAAACCAATGATGAAGCGTCGGTAAAAGTTGGCAAACCCAATGAACCTCTGGACTCCCTTCTTGTCCTTGGGAGCCGGCCAGTCCTGAATGGCTTGAACCTTTTGTGGGTCCATTGCGACTCCGTGGGTGGAAATGATAAATCCCAAGAATTGTACGGTGGTCTTCTCAAACTCACACTTTTCTGCTTTGAGGTAGAGCTTGTGTTGCCTAAGGATGGTGAGGACCAGTCTGACATGTGTCTGGTGGAGCTCGGGAGTGGCGGAGAATATGAGAATGTCATCGAGATAGACCACTAAGAAGTCATCTAGGTACCTACGGAATATATCGTTGACCAGATGCTGGAATGTGGCCGGGGCATTGCAAAGCCCAAATGGCATAACTAGGTACTCGTAGTGCCCGAATCTCGATCTAAAAGCGGTCTTCCACTCATCACCCGCTCTGATCCTTATAAGGTTGTAAGCCCCACGGAGGTCGAGTTTGGAAAAGATCCGTGCTGACCGGAAGCGTTGGAATAATTCAGGAATGAGAGGAAGCGGGTACCGATTTTTAATGGTGATCTTGTTAATCTCCCGGTAGTCGATACAGGGCCTCAGTGAGCCATCCTTTTTTCCAACAAAGAAAATGCCAGCACCAGCCGGTGAAGAGGAGGGACGAATGAATCCCTTGGCTAAGTTTTCGTCGATGTAGGCCTTAAGAGTCTTCAACTCAGTTTCAGATAGAGGGAAGATACGGCCGAAAGGGACCGCGGCCCCGGGTAGGAGGTCTATGGGGCAATCATAGGGCCGGTGAGGTGGTAGGCGGTCGGCCTGCTGTTTGTCAAAGACATCCTTGAACTCGAGGTAGACTGGTGGTACGTGTTCTAGGTGCTCGGGCACTGGTACAAGAGCTGAACAGGTAGCAGGGCGGAGAGCTAGCCAGTTCTGGGTGCAGTAGTGAGAGGGGAAGGAAACCTCCTTCGTCCGCCAGTTAATGAGGGGTTCGTGTGCTTGTAGCCAGGGGAGCCCCAAGATGATGGGGAACATGGGAGAAGGAATAATATCCAGACAGAGGAGCTCTTGATGACCCGAATCAGTGGTAACCGAGATGAGGCCAGACTCATGAGTGATTAAGCTGGAACGGGGCAGGGAACCATCGGCTAGGTGAACCTGTAGGCATTGCTTCTTGGGGACAAGGGGAAGCTGAAGCCTGGCAGCGAGGGCAGAATCCAAGAAGCAACTGCAGGCCCCAGAATCAATTATGGCCGGGAGGCGGACCGCCCTTTCCGTCAACTGTAGGGAGATAAAAAGGACAACGTAAGTTTGAGAGAATCTGGAGACTTGGAGGCTGAAATTGGGGATATGAGAGGACTTACTGGGTCTTATGGGGCAGGACCGGAGGAAGTGACCGGAGCTTCCGCAGTAAAGGCACAAGTTGCCTTGTCGCCTACGTAAACGCTCTTCTGGGGTCAGGGGAGCGCGGACAAGACCTAGCTGCATGGGCTCGACTCCGGGGGTGCTCCCAGGTGGAGCATGAAAAGAGGATTGGGCAGGACCAGGATCTGGTTTGGGTAGCATCCAACTGGGGCGAGAGGACTGAAAGCGTTCAGCGCGACGTTCCCGCAAGCGCCGGTCAATTTTGGTGACGGCTTGTATGAGATCCTCTAAGGCGTCTGGGACGTCAATCCGGGCAAGCTCGTCCTTAAGGGTATCAGATAGTCCTTGGCGGAATTGGTACTTGAGGGCTGGCTCATTCCAGCCGGTGTCGGCTGACCATTTTCAGAATTCCGCTGTATAGTCCTCAACCGGCCTCCGGCCTTGAGAAAGGTTATGTAGGGTGGTCTCAGCTGTGGCCCCCTTTTGGGGGTCATCGTAGAGCTGGCCCATGCTTTCAAAGAAGGTGTCCACAGCATTCAGTATAGGGCTCCTTTGCTCCATTAGGCTATGGGCCCAGGCCTGGGGTTCTTCAGCCAGCAGAGAAATAATGAACCCCACTTTCACCACTTCGGAAGAGAAGGTTCTGGGTTGGAGGGCTAGGTACAGGGAGCAGGCGTTCTTGAATGCTCTGAATTTTTTGCGATCACCCGTGAACCGTTCTGGTATAGGGACCCTGGGTTCCGGAGTGGCCATGACTACTGTGGGGTTAGTAGGTGCTGCAGATGGGGGAAGCCCACTGGATGCGGCAAGGTTACCCGCTGTGGGGGGAGACGGCCCTGTCAGTTGTTGCAAGCGGCTGTCTATTTGAGTGTACCCCACTTGCAGCTTTTGGACAGCCTCAGTAAGTGCTGCCATCTGCTGGCACAGGATTTCCAGGGGAGAACACGCTCTGTCGGCCTCGGACATGGCTGGTCTGTACTGTCAGAGCTGTACTTACCGAGGCCGAGATGCCGAGAGCGGTTCACCCTTGCGACCCAGCGCAGTAAGCCCCTGGAGATGGAACAGGGAGCAAACGGCACCAGGAGGCACAGGTCACCTCCGATATGTAAGCAGAAACTGGCGGGGAACCTGGAGGTGGTGATGACCTGGCCCGGGCGGCCGGCAGATGGCAGGATAGGGAGGCAGGAACCAAACGCCCGGCTGGGGGATCCGGCAGAGGTTAGGTGGACTAGCCAGAGGGTCAACCACAAGAGAGTTCAGCAGGCAACCAGAGGATCCTTTACAGGAGGTGTCAGCAAAGTCCATAGGGCAGGCCAGAGGGTCAAACACAGGAGATATCAGGAAGTCCGTAGGGCAAGCCAGGGGGTCAAACACAGGAGATATCAGGAAGTCCGTAGGGCAGGCCAGAGGGTCAAACACAGGAGGTAAGCAGGAAGTCCGTAGGGTAAGCCAGGGGGTCAAACACAGGAGATATCAGGAAGTCCGTAGGGTAAGCCAGGGGGTCAAACACAGGAGATATCAGGAAACATCAGGCAATCCGGGTTGGCAACAGCAGGTACAAGGTCAGGAATGTTCAGTAACACAGGACACACAGGCACTAAGCTGGAGAGACAGACCAGCAAGGTGCCTGTGCGTCAGGCTGCTTTAAATAGGCGCCAGAGTGACGCTAATTGCGCGTCACCGCCGCCAGGTGGGCGCTAGTGCGCATGCGCCGGCGCCGGACCGCCGAGCCGCGAGTGCGCATGCGCCGGAGCGCCGAGCCCCCGCGCATGCGCACTAGAGAGCGGGCCGTCCGTCCGACGCCGCTCTCCTGATAATTAGGGGCCCTTTCCCCTGGACCTGGGGCATAGTGTGTCCGAAAAGGTGTCGGGTCTGGTCTATGTCCATGCCCCGAGTATGGTTGCCCCACTCCTCCATTATTGGAGGATAAATAACATATGTTTATTTATTTATTTTGAATAAATGTTATTTTTGTCATGCGACAATTAAGGACTAGATGATTTTGTAATGCATATGGGTGATCTCTTTATATCTCACGCAAAATACTGGCATTGAAACATTCTTTTTTAGATATTTCTTTCTCTTTTCTATACATCTTTTTTCCTCTAAGTTTTCCCATCTAATTCATCGGTTCACGCGCCACAGTTTTTGAGCCACTGGCTTTGGATGCCCGTACGGACACCCAAGGGTGTACAATGGAGCCTGTGCTTTATCTACGCTTCTGTGGAGGCATTGACTCTGCTGCATGCCCGCTTTGGAAAATCGCATTGGAATTCAGCTTTACAAGGTTCATGCGCCAAACACAACTTCAACAATCTTATTGACAGACCTATACCATCTCCTGCACTCTAGGTAGTGTCTGCATGGAAAGCATTTCCTGCATTGTCTGTGTTAGCGTATCGTGCAACGTCCACATGACGTCAGCATGTCGTGATGTCACACGCCGCGTTTTGGCGCCACGGAGAGGGATATTTAAGCTCAGCCTGACGTAGGCCAGGCTGAGAGGACCTGGGAGCTCGGGAGATGACACTACACTATTGATAGAACCTATATGCTAAATACTGTGTATTTTAATTCATTAGGAATAGGATTTTATCCTGTTGGTCGGCGCGGCTGCCCAACGTCCATTGTCATGACGTCACTTCCGGTTCCTGTATGCCAGTCTGATTTTCGCGGGCTTCCGTGCAACGTCCACATGACGTCAGCATGTCGTGATGTCACACGCCGCGTTTTGGCGCCACGGAGAGGGATATTTAAGCTCAGCCTGACGTAGGCCAGGCTGAGAGGACCTGGGAGCTCGGGAGATGCTGGGAAACCCCCTGTGAGGTAAAAATTTGAGGATTCATTAGGCTACTAACTAGACACTACACTATTGATAGAACCTATATGCTAAATACTGTGTATTTTAATTCATTAGGAATAGGATTTTATCCTGTTGGTCGGCGCGGCTGCCCCACCAGTGCTCTATGGAAACTCGTGAGACTTTCTCATACACTGTTTAAGGTGGCAATTCAAGGTGAGAGAATGGGGCTCTTTTAGTGAAGTCTAGTTTACTATTCCCATGCAATAATATTTGTGCTATAAACTTTAACTAACACATTGGGGCTTTCTCCCAATGTTATCTATTTCTTAGATTACGCATAGTACTCACTATGAACACTACCCACAAGTAGATACACCTTTTCCCTTTAAGCGCCACCGAGCTCCCTGAATTATCAAGAAATTTACCTTGGTTTTGAGGTAGGTGCAATTCATGAGTTTTCAAGCCTGTGCTGAACTGCATTTCTGCCTTTATCGTACATAGTAGAGTTTACACTTCTTATACAAATGTTAAACATCATTGCAGGTCTATTATACATGTGCAAAAGAAATTTTCCAGAAATCGAATCCCTCTCTATGGGCATCCAGCTATACATGTGGTTCATCTCTGGACGCTGATCTGATGAAACTTCATGGGGAACTTTTCTTTACTGGAACTTGTTGACACTCTTGTCCTCTATTTTTGGAGGTAGGGAGACATGAGTGTAATGGGGGTCCCAACAAGGGAATGCTTGCCAGTTGTGTGAGATATGTGATCACGTATTTGCAAGAATCTAAGCTGTAAAATGTATCATACTAATCATCTTGTTGTTTGTTTCTATATACATATCTAGAGTGAATTATATTTCTACTATCCAAAATACACACCTTACGTCCTTTTCCTGAAGAAGCCACACTGGCGAAACATGTTGAAAAAATGTGGACGAAAACAATTTGTGCATTCAACTGGAGTATCTCTTTTTGTGTTCATTATAGGTTGTATGTATAGGCCTTGAACTATAGGGAACATTGTGATTTGCACAAATTATTTATTCCTCTTTTCTGGTTTTAAATCTATGTTTTTCTTAATAAATATATTTTTATAACATAAAAGGCATTTTGCTGAATTTGTGTACCTTTGACAGTCCCGTATCTCCAAGCTTTTCTGTCCCAACACAGCCCAGCCAAAACTGATGCCAAAGTTAAACCTGCACAATTAACTCAAATAACTAAATTTACATATAGCGGACACCTTGCAAACGTGTCCCCGCTACACATCCCCCCAGTCATTTAGATGATGTCCCCATCATCTAGGCAACAACCAGGGCAAAAATCCTAACCTATTTACTAACGGAAAAAAAACCTGTATACAGTGCCTGAGTTTTAAATGGATGTTGGGAAAGGAAGGACCTTTAACAATAACACATTTAAGTACTGTACATGTACCACCCAGACTAAACTGACTAACCCACCCAATCTCCGATAAGCTTGACAGTCGATCTCGATGCAATCCTGAAAAATAAACACAGCATACAAGGCAACACTGTACATTATATATTCTGTTTTTGAAGAGCAAAATTCCACTGCTGCTTCAGTGAAATTTTCTTCCTCAAAGGTAGGTTCTATAGCATTTCTATAGCTACAACGAAAAGTTATCACTACTGCTGTTCCTTTCCTGCCGACTCCCGCCACCTAGTGGTCAGAGCCGCTGTAACTGCAAGTCTTTTTTTTTTTTCTTCTAAACCAGAGCGCTGTGGGCTAAGAGCCTGTAGAACTTGGCATATAGTTCCTCTTAGCAACCATCTGCCTATCTACCCCACAGTCCTTGCAACTTGCAGAGAAAAATCATCACAAACTGAAGACACACAGAAGTTCCTTTTTCTAAAAAGAAATTAAAGGCTTGGCTTCTGGAACAGTTCACCAGTAAAACCGCGGGTCGGGCAGAACAACATCCCTACCCAGTTCAGTATCAGTGGTGATATAGTAGACAGCACTGTCCTTATCCGGTCTGCAGATCATGATTTTATCACAATAGATGTGCCAATCATAGCTCCAATGCAACAAACATCCCTGGAATCGTTCAAACATTTCTCGGGAGAAAGATTTTTTCCGCAGTGGCTTTAGGTCCTTAAGGTAGTCCCAGACAACTTCCGCATACCACTTCTTCCGATTCACTTCCACAATGTCCATGACTTCCCTAGACACATAAGGGAATTCAAGTCCATACTCTGTTGCCACCCGCTTGCTAAAGTCTCAGGGACCTTAAGGGACCCCGTCATGATCGGGCAGTGTCTATGCACAGGCAACAGATGGAATTAAGCTAAAGAGCTTTCAAAAAGTAACATTTCGGTTCGAAGTACCAATCGTCTCCCTGGTCAGAGCCGGACTTGGTTTGTGACCCAGGCGATGACTCTCCAGCAGGCCGATAACTTCCCGCAGCAGGGTTTACAGCTCCCCGATGTCGGCACCTAAATACTTCCCCCAGATATCCGGTCTTGGGGTGCAAGAAGCAGGCCTGCCTCTGCGGCGACGAGGGGTGCTGAGCCGCTCCTCTGGTTGGGCAATTGGCACTGCAGCGGCAGGATTCTCCTGAGGGGTCACATCCGCGACCTCTGTAACAGTCTCCGGAACCTCAGAGGAGTCAGGATCTCCTCTGGCCCTTCGAGCCCCAAAGGGCGATACCGGAGCATACATAATGGATTCCTCCGTTGAGATGCCCATGGCCCAGTCAAGTTGGAAGGCCCAGGGGTTGTCCGGTGGGCGGTTCGACTTTAAATATATACTCGCCGCACCTCCGGCACCTTGCAAAAGGCCGAGGGTTTGTGACCAACCCATCGCATCTTCCACACAATACTCCGAGGGCCTCGACATCCCCAATAGTACACAGACTGAACCACCCCTGCGGCAGCAAACGAATGCCCGTGTCCGTAATCACTGCACCAGGCATCTGTACACTTGCCGGACCTCTCGCAGTAGGCATCCTGGGTCCAGGCATCTGCTGCATATTCGGGAGCCGGTGCATTCTTCCGAGAAGGTAACGGTTTCTCTTTCTCAATCCAGAAATCAACCACACCTCTTCTCCTTCTGCAACACACTCTGCCTCGTGCGGGAAAAAAGAAGATCAGCACAAACTCCTCCCACTGGGCGCTGGCTCCTGTACAATTTCGCAGGCTTTTGGTACAGGCTCCTCCCACGCTTACGCATCTCAGTGAAAAGTCTCTCCAAAATGGTGCTGATCTTTATGACGCAGTTCAAAATTCTTCACCCTCTGTTCCTAGGCCCTGCGAGGTAACTGTAAATCCCGGACTGCGAGCCCCCACGTGTAGCGGCCATAACCCTCGATGGGGCGGCCTTGACTTTTGGGCTTACCGGCTACCTCCGCTTGGCTTGTTCCTCCAGATCTAGGGGTTCCCAGAGTTAGTACCCAACGACTTTGGACGCTGACACCAGAAAAGTCCTTTAGAAAGGTTTTTATTTGCAGGGGTAACATCAAGCAGACACAGTCTCATTTGGGGACAGAGGGTAACGCTTCAAAGCTGAACAAATCACTAGCCAGAGATTATGGCAGTCAGCACTCTAATTCAAAACTTGCAAAGTCTCTGACCTTGTAGAAAGTTGCAACACAAAGTGAACATGAACCTTTCCTCAGTACCTGGAACGTTCTCTGTCTCCTTGGCAGTACTGGGAAAGCATGGATTCGTCAGTGTCCTTGACAACCCAGCAACCAGGCACTTCTTGGGATGCCAGCTTGATGGCCCTCCTCCGAAGAGTCCTCCTCCGGTCGCCTATACGAGCTGCGGTGCCCCTCCATGTTGAGAGGACACCTTGAATCCTCCCTCAGTTACTGCGCCTCGGACCAGCCGGTTCCGAGACTCGGGAACAGATGGATCCTTGCCCCAGACCAAGCGGGTCTGTGGGGCTAGTCAAACCGGCCATGTTGCGGGGCAGCACACGCTCCCGTGACCGGGACCCCTCGCGGGGCTACCCCGGTCCAGATTTAGGAACAGGCAGCTATGGCCGAACGAACCCCGAACACGTGACTCCAGCATCTTAAGTACCCTTCCCTAGACTCCTCAGCGGGGCCAAACGCACCCACTGATTGGCTCCGGGGAATGCCGGTACCCAAAACGTCCAACCAGGCCTGGTTCTAAACCTGTCATGTGCACCCAACCGCACACACGATCAGGCAGAACCCCAACACAGCCCAGCCAAACTGATGCCAAAGTTAAACCTACACAATTGACTCTCAGAACCTCTTTACTGTTCTGAGAGAAAAATAACTAAATTTACACATAGCGGACACCTTGCAAAAGTGTCCCTGCTACAGTTTGTTTTAGCTTCATGGTGATAGGCAAGGGATGTGATTTCTCAATTTGTATACTGCATGTTGTTATAGACTTATGCAGGGGTCAAGTCCTGGGGAAAAAAGTGTGGGAACTCCCACCCAAGATCCACTCCCCCACCAAAAAAAAAATTATACGCTCATATGCATGAACGCTTCAAAAGTGGTATTTTTCATCCAATTTTCGTATTGTGTGTATGAAGCTTAACTGTTAGTACATAAAAAAAAAACAATCCTCAATAAACATAAATACGGTAATTCTCTGAATAATAAGCATTCATTCAATTGTGCTTCCATGCAAATGTGAACATCATGTTCTGATATTTATTGGGGAATGTTATTTTGTACATAGAGTGTTTATGTGGTGAGTTTACACTTTTCAATGAATAGAGTTTGGATAACACAGGGATAAACGGAAAGGTCATAAATTAACTACACATTATCTGGACAGAATGCTTGGGGAGATAGTGATGTGTTCCTGCTTAGGAGATGTATGTTAGCTTGGGGGGTTGCAAACTCTGCAGGGCTCCAACACACACTCGATGCTATTTCAACCCTTCACATATTTCCACATAAACTTCCCTCCTGGCATTAAACTTTGCCAGGTATTGTGCTCAGCTTACCACCCCAAACTGATGTTCCTCCCTCATATCACCTCTCTCCCTGTATGGCCTGTGAGCAGAATAGCTGTGCTCCTCCTCTGGGTTCTCTCATCATATGGCACTGAAGATAGAGGAGGGGGGGGGGATTCAGCGGGACACACAGAGCAAGTATGCAGGAGACTGGGGGGGGGGATGAGAAGACAGAAAATCTGGAGGGGCCGGCGGGGAGGAGCACATCACGAGAGGTCTGACTAAACACAATCTCTTAGCAGCAGGGACCTGATCTACCCGTCAGCTAGTTGTGATTGACAGGTAGATTGAAGCGGAAGCTGTCATGGGGCCCCCTGCTGGCAATGCCTAAATGGTCAGTCCACCCCTGGTGTGGGTCACTTACTATTGCGAGCTGTGTCGGCAGCTGCTGGTGTAGCACCTGCCACACAGCTCGCATACTTCAAAGTCTTGCAGGACACAGCTGCTAAAGGGAACTGAGTTCCTGTTGAGGAAAAAGTACAGGAACTCCGTTCCCATGCGTTCCCGCAGGACTTGAGCCCTGGACTTATGGTTTTGCTTTTAACCAACAACACCTCACTCCTGCTCAAAGGTGTGCACACAGGGTGTGCCAGGACACAACCTAATCACCCCATGCACATGCCTCCCAAATGCCATGTCCCAGGGGCGGAACATGTTCCAGCACTCGGCTCCAGAGAAACACTGTTCCGTTTCCCCTGCAGCTGTGCTTCTCATAACCAGCTTGTCACGTACCTGGTAGGAGGGCCTGATATGCAGAGGGAGGCCTCTCTTACATCTCCGACTCGAGGCCCCTGATGCAGAGTACAGAATGGTACGAGTGCTTGGCAGGGTTGCTAGCAGTGGAGATGGACCGGAACTTCTGATGAGCTGTGGAGAAGTCCAAGGACAGTAGTCAGACTGAAGACTGGAACACAGACATGGAGACAAGCACAGCAGGTAGTGGATAGAAGTTCCGTGAGGACTGGAACACTGGCAGGTACAGGCAGGCTGGGTCATAGACAGGCAGGCAGGTCAGGAACCGATGCAGAGACTGGAACAGAGTCAAGGTGCAGGCCGGGTTGGTAACAGACGGGCAAAAAAGTACAAAAGGATCAGGCAGGTGCAGAGTCAGAGACAAGCCAGGGTCAGATGCAGGCGGAGAGAGGGAGAAGTCAGGAACAAGCCAAATCAATAACTGAAATAGGAACAGAATAGCAGGTTGCAGGTCATGGGGAATGCTGTAGTCAAGACAGCACTGTTCCTGATTACTGACTCAGTTTAAAAAGCCCACTGGACGCCAACATCTGTCATCGGGTGCGCATCAGCGCTTGCAAGCACATCTTCTCAAGGGAGTGTGGAGCACAGAATATCCTCTAAGGCCACCATCTTGCTTGCTGACATTCCCTTCCTGACATTGCCACCTCCCAATGCCTCCGGCTGCCCAACTGGGCCAATTTCTCAGGATGAGACCTCTTGAGTGTTTGGATGAGTTTTTTGGCGTGAACATTGCCTTCAGGTTCCCATGACTTCGCCTTGGGCCCATACCCCTTCCATTTGATCAAATATTAAACTTGATCTCTCCTCTTCCTGCAGTCCAGGATCGCTTCAACCTCAAATTCTTCTTCCCCACCAACTAATACTGGACAAAGTATTCCATCCAGGAAAGGAATCAAGGATTGCATGTTTTAGCAAGGTTACATGGAAAACAGGATGAATCCTGAAAGAGCCCGGCAACTCCAATTCGTAGGCTACATTGTTGATTCTTTTCTTCAAAAGGCCCCACAAACTTAGGACCCAATTTCTTGGACAAACTCATTTTAGGTTTGTCGTAGACAACCATACCTCATCACCAGGTTCCAGAATTAATTCTCCTCATCTTTTTTTATCAAAGGTTTTCTTGTTGTACTCCTGCTTCTTGGCTATTGTTTCCTGCAACAACATATTAGGGTGGAAGAAGTTTACTGTATCCAGATCAGATGGTACTGAAAATTCCGGAATTGTGTTAGACAGGAATGATGGGTGAAAGCCATAATTGGCGAAAAATGGGAATTGCTTTGTGGCAGAGTGGGAAGAATTGTTGTAGGCAAATTCGGCTAAGGGTAGTAGTGACACCCAGTCATCTTGGGAAAATGAAGAAAAACAGCGTAGATATTGCACGAGGGTCTGGTTGGTTCTTTTTGTCTGACCATTAGTTTGCAGGTGATAGACTGAGGAGAAGTAGAGTTCAATCCTGAGAGTTTCACATAAGGCTTTCCAAAATCTGGAGGTGAACTGCACCCCTTGATCACACACAATGTTGGCTAGAATTCCATGGAGCCTTACAATCTCTTTGACAAAAATTTGTGCTGTCTCAAGAACTGATTTCATAAGTAAGAAATGTGCCATCTTGGACAACCGATCCACCACTACAAAGATGGTAGTGTAGCCTTCTGAGGAAGAAAGTTCCACAATGAAATCAATTGAAATCATCTTCCAAGGTCTATCTGGGATGGGTAGACGTTTAAGCAGACCCCATGCTTTGGTCTTGCTATTCTTGTTTCAAATGCATGTGATGCAGGCCTCCACATACTTCTTCTTACAGTTCTTTTCAACATGGGGCCACCAGAACATACGTTGCACGAGTTCAGAGGTCTTGCTAATCCCAAAATATCCGGATAATAATGATCATTGCATAACCCCATGGTAGAAACTCGTAAGTCTTCTGGTATGAAGATTTTGCCTTTGAACCATAGCAGACCATCTCTCGCCTGCAAGGTTGTTTCTGGAGGTGAGGGAATCCCCACAGACGCCTGCTTGATCTGTGAGAGCAGATCTTCTTGTAACATGAGAAAGTTACCCGAAGACCAGATAGTATCAGGAGGTGGAGATTCTTCAGATTTATTAAACATGTGGGAGAGCGTATCAGATTTAGTATTCTTTGACCTGGGCCTGTAAGTTCTATGGAAGGAGAAGCTAGAAAAGATTAATTCCCATCTGGCCTGACATGGTTTCAACCGTTTAGCTGCTCTTAGATATTCCAGATTTTTTTGATCTGTATAAGTTAGGATTGAGTGAGCTGCTCCTTCCAAGAGGAATCTCCATTCTTCTAGTGCAGCCTTGATTGCTAGAAGTTCCCAGTCCACCACATCGTAGTTCCTTTCTGCTGATGACAACTTATGGAAAACGAATGCGACTGGATGTAAAAGAGCTTTGGACGCTTTAGTTGCGTGATGGGAAAAATGATAGTTGAAAATCCTTTGATGAATTTCCGGTAAAAATTTGCAACCCCCACAAACCGCTGTGTACGTTTCTTATCTGCAAGGGCTGGCCAGTCCAGAATGGCAGCAACTTTTTGGGGGTTCCTTTTTTATACCTTCAGTGAAGATAATTAGTCCTAGGAATTGAATGCTTTGACATTCAAATTTGCATTTCTCGGATTTAGCGTATAGGCCATGCTGTCAGTCGGACAAACACATTTCTGAGGTGTCTTCTGTGACTGTCCATGGAAGAAGAAAAAATCGAAATATCGTCCAGATATACTATGATAAACAAGTCCAGGTAGTCTCGGAAGATATCATTGATGAAATGCTGAAATGTAGCAGGGGCATCACACAGTTCAAAGGGAATTACTAGATACTTAAAATGCCTGAATCGGGAGCAAAAGGCTGTCTTCCATTCATCCCTCTCTTGGATATGGACCAGATTGTAGGCTCCCCGAAGCTCCAACTGTGAATATGGTTGCTAATCAAAGCCTTTGGAACAATTCAGGCACCAAGAGGAGGGGGTAACGGTTCTTGACTGTGACTTTAAGTTCACAATAGTCTATACAGGGCCACAGAGAATGATCCTTCTTTTCTACAAAGAAAATAGGATTTTTAAAACAACTTGCCTGTGAAATACTTTTTTTTGAAGTACATCATGGGACACAGAGCCATAGTAGTTACTATGTGGGTTATAGGCCACCTTCAGTTGATGGACACTGGCACACCCTAAAGCCCCATACACACGGTCGGACAATCCGCGGACCAGGTCCGTCGGATCATGTCCGTCGTACTTTGTCCGATGTTGGTTTTGCGTACACACGGTCGGACAAAGTTGTCGGAAAATCCGATCATTCTGAACGTGGTGACGTTTGTTGCCTACGACGGGACTACGTAGAGGCTAGTAGCCAATAGCTTTGGTCTTGTAATGTGATCTGAGCATGCGTAGCACTTTGTCCGGTCGGACAACCGTACACACGATCGGGTTTGGTGTGATCGGACCGGGTTGACGGCAAATCTTTCCAGCAGGAGATAAGACTTTGTCCGTCGGACAAACCGACGAACACTGTCCGATGGTGCATACACACGGTCTGATTTTTCAACAACATTGTCCGATCGGACAGAATCCATGAAAAAGTCCGACCGTGTGTATGGGGCTTTAGACGAGAAGTTCATTCCCTATATAACCCCTCCCACTACTGGGAGTACCTCAGTTTTTGTAGCAAAGCAATACACGTGTATACCAGAAAGAAGGGAGGCACCTCTGTGTCCCTTGATGTACTTCAAAGAAAAGGATTTTACAGGTAAGCTGTTTTAAAAATCATATTTTCTTATTGTACATCACGGGACACAGAGCCATAGTAGTTACTATGTGGGATGTCCCATAGCAATGCCAACTGAAGGGAGGGAGACACCACAAAAGTAGGGCACCAAGAGACTAGAGGACTTATACTGCTGCCTGCAATACACTGCGCCCAAAGGCGATATCCTCATGACCTTTTACATCTACTTGATAGAATCTGGTAAATGTATGGACTGAAGAACAAGTTGCGGCCTTGCAGATTTGAGCCATGAAGGCTTGGTAATGCACTGCCCAGGAAGTACTAACAGCCCTGGTGGAGTGTGCTTTAATATGAAAAGGTGGAATTTTCCTCTTTAAACCAAAAGCTTGAACAATCACTTGACAAATCCATTTAGAAATAGTAGATTTCGATGCTGCCTGTCCTGTCTTAGGACCTTCCGGCAACACAAACAAAACATCTGTTTTACGAATCTGAGCAGTTGCCTTCAAGTAGACCTTGACCGCTCTCGCCACATCAAGAGAATGTAGTGACGTTTCTTCCGCAGAACAAGGTTCTGGAAAAAATTAAGGCAGAACAATATACTGGTTTAAATGAAAACCTGACACTACCTTCGGTAGGAAATTAGGATGAGGACGTAATACAACCTTATTCTTGTGAATAATCAAATATGGCTCTTTACAAGAAAGAGCAGCCAACTCTGATACCCTTCTTGCAGAAGATATGGCAACCAGAAAAACTAATTTCCTTGTCAAAAGGACCAAGGGAATATGTCTTATCGGCTCAAAACGCTGTTTCTGTATTGCCGCCAGGACTAAATTCAAGTCCCAAGGGTTCAGGGGTGACCTAACTGTAGGATTAATCCGTGTTACCCCCTGAATAAAGTTACGAACCAGAGAGTGCGAAGCATGTGGTTGTTGAAAAAATACCGATAAGGCCGACACCTGGCCTTTGATAGCACTCAAGGCCAGCTTCATTTCTAATCCCATCTGTAGAAAGTCAAGGATCCTACCTAGGACATATTTCCTGGGGTGCCAACCCCTGGATTCACACCAGGAGACATATGCCTTCCAGACTCTATAATATGACTCTGGAGGCCGGCTTCCTAGCATTAACCAAAGTAGATACTACTGAACCTGACAGACCACGCTTCTTCAGAATGTGGGCCTCAATAGCCAAACCGTTAAATTTAGCGTTTGTTAGGTAGGATGGAATGCGAGAGAAGGTCTGGCCGTGGTGGTAGGGTTCATGGGACTCCTACCGCCATCTTTACAATCTCTGCATACCAAGATCTCCTTGGCCATGCCGGTGGCACAAAAAGTATTCCAAATATTCCAATCTCCTTGATGGTTTTAAGGAAGATTTCTCTAGGTTGAGAATACAACCAAGTATTCCAGGTAGCTGACCGTGATGACCAAACTCTGGTTTAAGCGTGCTACCGACGAATCTATCAAGAGTAGATCGTCTAAGTAAGCTAGAATCGTTATACCCTGAGCCCTTAATCTGTCTAAAGGGGGAGCCAAGACCTTTGTAAACACTCGAGGTGCAGTAGCTAGACCAAAAGGCAGAGCTACAAACTGAAAATTAAGATTTTCTATCTCGAAGCGTAGATATTTATGGTGAGCGGAAAAAATAGGTACATGGAGGTAAGCATCCTTGATGTGGATTGACGCTAGCAGTTCTCCACCTTGTAGAATAGAGACCACTGATCAGATTGACTCCATGTGAAAAGAACGGATATTCAAATACCGGTTTAGATCTTTGAGATCTAAAATGGGTCTGACATCCCCGTTTGAAAAGGTTTGAATAAAACCCTAACCCTCGCTTTTCCATGGGGACCACCGATATCACCTTTTGAGACAAGAGATGGTCCAAAGCTAGAAAGAGAGACTTCTTTTTTACTGGGAACGTTTGATCTGAGAAAACGAGGAGAAGGGAACTTTTGGAACTCTAGTTTGTATCCTAGAGATATTGAGGAAGCCACCCATTTGTCTCGACACTGTTCCTGCCAGAACCTTGAGAACTGCAGAAGTCTTCCCCCCACTCGAGCGAGCGGGGGTGCCCTTCATAAGGATGTTTTAGTAACTTGTTTTGTTTGTTTCCTTCCCCAGGTCCTCTTTTGTCCCTGGGGTTGACCCTGAGGTATACCTCTTGAACTTGACGGTGGAGGCCACTATGGCTGCCTGGAGGCTGATGTTCCTGGCACTGGAGAAGAAGCTTAAGAAGAAAAGAGAAGAAAAACAGGAACTTTTCCCATTAGAAATTCTTTGGCTGTATTTATCCAGATCGTCCCCAAACAGCCGCTTACCGCGAAATGGAAAACTAGCCAAATGCTTTTTGCATGGCGCTTCGGCTGACCAATTTTTCAACCATAGAACTCTACGCACATGCACCAGCCTGAGCATAAGTTGTGAGGCCTGGGGAATAGAATCTCTCATAACGTCTTTTGTAAAACATAACGCCCCTGGTATCCCAGCCAAATCTTGGGCCTGCTGATCAGGAATAATTTTGAGCACCTGTTTAAACTGGTCTCTTAAGGACTGACATACACCATACGCTGCCAGCGCAGGCTGAACCACTGAACCTGCCAGAGAAATATTGTTTTTAAATAGGAATTCCAACTTATCCGTTGGATCCTTCAGTATTTGAGCATTGTCTACCATTGTCTAAGTCAAATTTTTTTTCACAGAGGATATAGCAGCGTCAATTGCTGGAATCCCCCATTTCTTATTAAACTCTCCCTCTCCCTGTTTATCTGAGTGCTCCTACTCAGAATACTAGGGTTGTCCCGATACCGAGCATTTGTGCGAGTACTTGTACTCGCACAAATGCTCCTGATGCCTAATCCGATACCTGTAACCTGGAAGTTGGTGGGCGGAGAGGGCGGAGCGCACATCGAGCTGGCAGCAGTGGAACACGGGGGTAAGCTGGCCGGGGCAGGGATGCAGGGTGTCGCCACATATTCTGTCCAAAGCGGTGACCGGAGCCGTCACATTCGATATAGGAAGTGACGGCTCTGTGTCTCCGTCGGAGGGTAAACATCACAACGCCCATCTTGTTACACCTTGCACTCAGCTGCAGTAAGCCAGCAGCGGACATCTTGTTACACCTAGCCCATATAGTCTGTGCTGGGTGTAACAAGATGTCTGCTGCTGGCTTACTGCAGCCGAGTGCAAGGTGTACCAAGATGGGCATCGCAGCATACTTACTAGATGTTAAATGACATGAATGATGAGAGGCAAGAAGGATTTTGCAATGCTATATGCCATATAGCATTGCAAAATCCTTCCTTGCCTCTCATCCTTCATGTAATTTATTATACAATTGCCAATCAGTGCTGCATTTTAGTGCCCATCAGTGACTGCCCATAAGTGCCGCCTATCAGTGGCATCTATCAGTGCCCATAAGTGCCGCCTATCATTGCCCATAAGTGCTGCCTGTCAGTGCCATCTATCAGTGCCATCTATCAGTGCCCATCAGTCAGTGCCAGCCATCAGTGTCAGTCATCACTGCCAGCCACCTGTCAGTGCCACCTAACAGTGCCCATAAGTGCCGCCTATCAGTGCCCATCAGTCAGCGTCAGCCATCACTGCCAGCCGCCTGTCAGTGCCACCTATCAGTGACATCTATCAGTGCCCATAAGTGCCACCTATCAGTGCCCATTAGCCAGTGCCATCTATCAGTGCCAGACATCAATGCCACCTATCAGTGCCATCTATCATTGGCCAAAAGTGCTGCCTATCAGTGCCCATCAGTCAGTACCATCTATCAGTGCTCATCAGTCAGTGCCAGCCGTCGGTGCTATCTATCAGTGCCCATAAGTGCCGCCTATCAGTGCCATCTATCAGTGCCCATATGTGCTGCCTATCATTGCCTTTTATTAGTGCCCATCAGTCAGAGATGAAGAAGAAGAAGAGAAGAAGTGGGCTCATTGACTGACTCTGATCCTTCCGTATTAGACTCTTCAGAAGAGGAGTCATCAGCCTCTTTCTGGTCCCCTGAGATAAATTCATCATCTCTCGCCCCCTGTTCCTTAGTTTGAGGGTCCCGGGTAATGGAAGGTGACCTGTCGCCCTAATCCCACTCTGGGATGCGATTAAAGCATCAATCTTTTGTTCCAAGCCTAAAATGGTTGAGGAAAAAAACCTCTTCAGTAATATATACAGGGGCTGCAGTGTTAAGAGCAGCTGAAACACCCGATGGCCCTGATGGCTCACTCTGACCAGCCACTTCATTTCTTTCAGGGGAGGATGGCATCTTTTTTGAGATGGTTCTATTTTTTGTGGCTGAAGTAGTCTTTCTATAGCCCTTTTTTAGGTGTTTTTACTCCCCTTCCGACCATAGTCCAATGCACAAAGCAGAGGTACTACCAGAAGGAACACATCCACTGCTTGAGCAATAGTCCAGCCACTGCCGCTGCTATTAATGCTCAGCCTGATGCAATAGTAAATGAGTCAATAGGAAATGCCTGTGTCACCAAACCTCTTTCATGCCCCTCTTTGCTCTTGTGTCCCTCCGTCAGCTTGCAGCAGCACAAATGGAGCTTTAAAAGCACATTCCCACGCTGGACTTTGGAGGACGCCAATGCTGCGCCAAGCCCCGCCCCCATCGCATTCAACCCTCCCCTCCTCTTTCTTTTAAAAAATAGTTTTCCCATGTGAGCCTCTGATCCTATGGGATTGTTCTGTGAGGAAGGAATGGCTGGTCGTTTTTTTTTTGATCTCTATCCTAACGCTCAGCCTCGTGAAGAGGGGGCGAGTACAGCCCAGGTGGGGGTGTCTGGTGAAGAAACCCCCCCCAGAATTAACGGAGGTCTGCCTGTTAGCTGGAGAAAATAAGCCTGCTGCTCTTGACACAGCCTGATCTCTTGAGGAAACATGAGAAGGTACGTGCTCCATACAGCCCCCAGTAGTGACACTTCGGCATGACAACATTTACTTCTTAAAGGAGACATTTCATAAGAAAATTCAAAAGTTTCTTAGAAAACTCCACCTATCTTTCCCGCCGCAGGCTTTTCTGTGGTAAAACCAACAGACCCAATCTTCACCTCTCACGGTGGGTTTCGTTAACAAACCTTCAGGAACTGGGGACCAGTGTTGGTCATCTTACTTTAAAAAAGTACTTCTCCCAAAAAAGTAATTGCGTTAGTAACTCAGTTACTACATTGGAAAAGTAATTAGTTACTCAGCAAAGTAACTGTGACTTTTTTTAAAATATTCTAAGGGGCAGGTCTAGTATTACTGTAAGCAAGGGGCGCGTTCCCCCCTGCACGTCTATTTCCACTCTGTACCCCCCTGCACGTCTGTTCCCCCCCAACACATATATCTGTTCCCCCTCTGTACCCCACTACACGTTTCCCCCCCCCCCCCCCCACACACATATATCTGTTCCCCCTCTGTACATCTGTCCCCCCCAAACTCACGGATCGGATCGTTCCTCGAATAATAATTGAATTTGCAAAAACCTGTGAAAATTCCACCACCATATAGCCCCCCACTGTAATATCCACAATCTCCCCCACTGTAATATCCACGTCATCTCCCCCACTGTAATATTGGTTGAGTATGGCTGGGTACGGCTGAGCATGGCTGGGTATGGCTGGGTATCGCAGAGTATGGCTGGGTATTACTGAGTATTAATAAAAATGAAAAGTGTGGGGCTACGATTACTGAGTATTGCAGAGTATGGCTGGGTATTACGGAGTATTGCAGAGTATGGCTGGGTATTACCGAGTATTGCAGAGTATGGCTGGGTATTACCGAGTATTGCAGAGTATGGCAGAGTATGGCTGGGTATTACCGAGTATGGCTGGGTATGGCAGAGTATGGTTGGGTATGGCAGAGTATTGGCAGGGTATTGCAGAGTATTGGCAGGGTGTTGCAGAGTATTGGCAGGTTATTGCAGGGTATTGGCAGGGTATTGCAGAGTATTGGCAGGGTATTGCAGGGTATTGGAGAGTATTGGCAGGGTGTTGCAGAGTATTGGCAGGGTATTGCAGAGTATTGGCAGAGTATTGCAGTGCTGCCATCCGATCTCTTCCTTCCACTGTACAGATCTGTACACAGAGGGGAGAGAGGAACCGGCGTCATCTTGATGCCGGTTTGTTTGCAAGTGATCGCTCCGTCATTTGACAGAGTAATCACATTGTAAACGGCCGACGGGTGCACCAAGATGGCCGCCACTCCGGAGCTAGGCCAAAGCCGCGGCTGATGGGTGCACCAAGATGGCCGCCGCTCCGGAGCTAGGCCGAAGCCGCGGCCTTTCCTAAGGCCGAGATTGCGGCGGTAATTGCGGTAACGCAGCCCAAGTAATGGGAACGGCGTTACAACGAGGGGAAGAGTAATCAGTTAGATTACTCGTTACCCTCTACAGTAACGGCGTTAAGTAACGCCGCTTACTTTAATTCCGTTAGTTACATCACTGCTGGGGACCCTCAGGGAACCCACAATCCTGGACCTGTAATAGCACCCCGCCAGTAAAACTTTATGGTCTTAAATACCAAAAGTACTGGATCCCGGGGGCCAGCTCTCTAAAAAAAAAAGCATTTACAAGCAAAACCTTGTTTCTTTGGATACAAGGCCCGGGCACCATTAAATTTGGCCTAAAAGACACCTTGAATGGATCCGGCTGCATAGCTAGCCCTAGCAAGGATTGCTCCAGTGGAGCTCAGCACAGCACATCTTCACTTGTGACCAACACCTTAGACACTGACGAAAAAACTGAGGTACTCCCAGTAGTTGGAGGGGTTATATAAAGAGTGGACATCTTGTCTTAGGGTGTGCCAGTGTCCATCACCTGAAGGTGGCCTGTAACCCACATAGTAACTCCTATGGCTCTGTGTCCCATAATGTACGATAAGAAAATGCCTGCTTTTGTTGGGGAGGTTGATGGGCAGATAAATCCCTTTCTTAGACTATCGTCAATGTATTCCCTTAACCACTTGCCAACCGGCGCACGACGATATACGTCGGCAGAATGGCACGTACAGGCAGGAGGGCGTATATATAAGTCCCTCCTTTAAGCCTGTCCGTGCCATCGGGAGCGGCGCGCTCCCGCGCCGGTCGGGACCCCCGTGAGTCCGGTCGCGGTCCCCGCGGACTCGATCGCCGCGGGGACCCCCGCGATCGTCTCACGGGAAGGCTGAACGGGGAGATGCCAAGATAAACAGCATCTCCCCGTTCTGCCTAGCAACTAGTGATGCCGATCTCTGCTCCCTGTAATTGGAGCAGAGATCAGCATTCACTAGCTGACAGCCACGCCCCCCCACAGTAAGAAACACACCCCTAGGCATACTTAACCCTTACACTGCCCCCTTGTGGTTAACCCCTTCACTGCCAGTGTCATTTATACAGGAATCAATGCATTTAAATAGCATTGATTGCTGTATAAATGACAATGGTCCCAAAAATGTGTCAAAAATGTCCGATGTGTCCGCCATAATGTCGCAGTCACAAAAAAAATCGCAGATCGCCGCCATTACTAATAAAAAAAAAATTATTAACAAAAATGCTCTAAAACTATCCCCTATCTTTTAAACGCTATAACTTCTGCGCAAACCGATCAATAATCGCTTATTGCGTTTTTTTTTACCAAAAATATGTAGAATACGTATCGGCCTAAACTGAGGAAAAAAAAATTTTTTTTATATATTTTTTGGGGATATTTATTATAGCAAAAAGTAAAAAATAATGCATTTTTTTCAAAATTGTTGCTCTATTTTTGTTTATAGCGCAAAAAATAAAAACCGCAGGGGCGATCAAATACCACCAAAAGAAAGCTCTATTTGTGGTAAAAAAAGGACGTCAATTTTGTTTGGGAGCCACGTCGCACGACCGCGCAATTGTCAGTTAAAGCGACGCAGTGCCGAATCGCAAAAAGGGGCCTGGTCCTTTGGCTGCAAATTGATCCGGTCTGAAAGTGGTTAAAGAGGAAGTAAACCCTGATGGGTTTACTTCCTCTTTGTTTCCCTGCAAAGATAAAGCATAATGGGCTACTATGCATCGCATAGTAGCCCATTATGTGTCACTTACCTGACACCGGAGCCAGCGATGTCACCGCTGTCCCCTCTTCCATGAAGCGTCCATCTTCTTTCCGGGTATCGTGGCTCTGGCGCTGTGATTGTCCGGAGCCGCGATGACGTCACTCCCACGCATGCGCACGGGAGCCGCCACTAACGGCATATCGCCGCTAGCAGCGGCATGCTCAGTGCGCCTGTGCGCATGCGCCGTAGACAGCGGTGCTTGTCTTTTTGCAAAAATCTCCTAAGCCGTGTAGATTTTTCTTGGACCTACAGGTAAGCCTTAATCTAGGCTTACCTGTAGGTCAAAGTGGTCTGTAAGGGTTTACAACCACTTTAACGCTGCCAGCTCTAACTCGGTTAGTGGAAAGATTCTTCCAAAAGGATTTTCAGCCCCAGGGAGAAGCTCGATTGGGCAGTCATAAGGCATGTGAGCAGGAAGGGTCTCTGCCCCCTTCTTACTAAAGACATCCAGGAAGTCTTGATATGCTGCTGGAACTGATTGGCATGCCTCAGAGTCTAGGCACAACAGGAAAGGTGGACCACATAAGGTTTCCTGTAGACAGTGCTGTTGGCAGTAGGGAGTTTAGCTGGGTATGATCTCATATAGTGGCCTGGTTCCCCATAGTACAGACAAAGATTGTTCTGGTGCCAGCATTGACACTCTTCAATGGTGAGTGAGGGGTGAAGCAGGCCAAGCTGCATTGGGCTATTAGGAACAGGTGCTGCAGGAACTGGAGGAGCAGGGTTGGAGGAACTGACAAACCGTGGTAGAATCCAGATAGGACGGGATTGCTCTGTTGTTCTTTCAGATCTCCATTCCCTCAACCATCGGTCAATCTGGATAGACAAGTTAATAAGAGCATCCAGAGAGTGGGGAAAACCAACATGAGCCAGTTCCTCTTTCAAGGGTTCATAAAGACCCATACGAAACTGATAGCGAAGAGCAGCATCCTTCCAGTTAGTATCAGAGCTTCAGCACCTAAAGTTTGAGATATAGTCCGAGCAGAATTTGTGATGCTGTAGGGCAAAATAAAGTTGACAAGCATTACGAAATGCCCTGAGATTACTGGAGATTACCAGAGTTCAGAGGTGAGTAGTAATTAATTGAGGCAGAGTTCAGAGGTCAGTAGCAAGTGATGTGGAGTTAAGAGGTCATTAGCAAGTATGGTGGAGTTCTGGGGTCAGTAGTAAGTGAGGCAGAGTTCTGGGGTCAGTAGTAAGTGAGGCAGAGTTCTGGGGTCAGTAGTAAGTGAGGCAGAGTTCAGGGGTTAGTAGTAAGTGAACCAGAGTTCAGGGGTCAGTAGTGAGGAGGAGTTCAGAGGTCAATAGTAAGTGAGGTAGAGTTCAGGGGTTAGTAGTAAGTAAACCAGAGTTCAGGGGTCAGTAGTGAGGCGGAGTTCAGAGGTCAGTAGTAAGTGAGGTAGAGTTCAAATGTCAGTGGTAATTTACAGTTCAGAGGTCTAGCACCAACTAGAAATAAAGTGTTACTGGATCTACTGATTACCAACAATACAGCCCTGATCATGTATGTGAAAATACGGGGCAATTTAGGAAACAGCGATCACAGGTCAATTGGCTTCAGTATAAATCATACAAATAGGAACCATAAGGGGAGTACAAAGACACTGAATTTCAAAAGAAAATGCAATAAGGAGGATAGGATGGAGTGCTGGCAGGGGCAACTGGTGAAATAAATAAATAAGTAGTAGTAATAATGGATAAAACAGGGGTGGTGGAAGTCCAGTTTATAATATGTCTCTCTTATTCTACTACTTACTCTATTCTAATAATATCACCCTTATCCTTATTTTCTTTGTCCTCTGTTTTTACCTATACATGATACATGACCTATACATGATTTTTGTATGGCCAATTCATTAATAACACACAGCCCCATGCTTTGCACATGTCCATATCAATCCTTGCTCAATAGAAGTATCTTATTGCGCCTCTGAAACACAGCATCGGTCTGCTGAACCTTGCAGTCCGTAACGAATTCCTGCTGACGTGCCCTGCTCATGTGCCTGTGTGTGATACCTTCAGCCTTGGAGCTATGGATGTCACTGCAGAGGCCGGGGGCTGTTTCATCACTGCTGCCCAGCCATGAAACCGAGGGAACAGTCAGCACAGCTGAGAGAACAAACTTTTATCCAAATGCCTGATTAACACTGCCAGAATATGAGTGTATTTTAAGCATATTAAAGCTCCTTTTCAACGTATTTATTACGCTTAGAGCGGCGCTGCTCTTTCTTCCCTATTCTCTGAATTTCAAAAGAGCCAACTTCCCTAAACTATGAACCGTGTTAGAAGGTATGAATTGGGATAAAATCTTAGAAACAAAGAACACAGAGGAGAGATGGGTTTGTTTTAAGAGCATATTAAATAAGGGCATTAGCGAATGTATCCCATTAGGTAATAAATTTAAAAAAGCGAACAAAAGTCCTGGATGGCTTAACTCCAATGTAAAAATGCATATAAAAGCAAAAAGAAGGCCTTTAAAAAATACAAGTTTGAGGGATCATGATCAGCATTCAGACTTTATAAAGAATGCAACAAGAAATGTAAGGGTGCAATTAGGGCGGCTAAGATAGAACACGAAAGATACATAGCGGAGGAGAGCAAAAAAAATCCCAAGAAATTCTTTAAGTATATAAACAGTAAAAATGGGAGGACAGACCATATTGGCCCCATAAAGAATGAGGAAGGACATCTGGTTATAAAGGATGGGAAGATGGCGAAGGCATTGAATTTATTTTTGGGGGGCTTCAGTAACCAAAACTGCAGTGTTTTATCCTTATGACACATCACAGGTAGCACCTCCATGGTTAACAGAGGACAGATTTAAAATTAGACTTGGGAAACTTAACATTAATAAATCACTGGGACCAGATGGCTTGTATCCGAGGGTACTTACGGAACCCGGTCAAGTAATTGCCAGACCATTGTTCCTAATTTTTACTGACAGTCTACTGACTGGAATGGTACCAGCTGATTGGAGAAAAGCCAATGTAGCACCAATATTTAAAAAGGGCCCAAAATACATCCCTGGGAATTACAGACCAGTTAGCCTAACATCAATAGTATGCAAGCTCTTGGAGGGGATGATAAGACGCTATATACAAGGTTTTAGTAATGAGAACGGTATCATTAGCAGTAATCAGCATGGATTCATGTAGAATCGTTCTTGCCAAACCAATCTATTAACCATCTATGAGGAGGTGTGTTGCCATCTAGATATAGGAAGGCCTGTAGATGTGGTGTATTTGGATTTTGCAAAAGCATTTGACACAAAATAAGGTCCGTTGGCATGGACCATAGGGTGAGTACATGGATTGAAAACTGGCTACAAGGCGAGTTCAGACAGTGGTGATAATGGGGAGTACTCAAAATGGTCAGAGGTGGGTAGTGGGGTCCCCCAGGGTCCTGTGCTGGGACCAATCCTATTTATTTTGTTCATAAACGACCTGGAGGATGGGGTAAACAGTTCAATCTCTGTATTTGTGGACGATACTAAGCTAAGCAGAGCAATAACTTCTCCGCAGGATGTGGAAAACTTGCAAAAAGATCTGAACAAATTAATGGGGTGGGCAACTACATGGCAAATGAGATTTAATGTAGAAAAATGTAAAATAATGCATTTGGGTGGCAAAAATATGAATGCAATCTTTACACTAGGGGGAGAAACTCTGGGGGAATCTAGGATGGAAAAGGACCTGGGGGGTCAGCAATGGCATGCAATGCCAAGCTGCTGCTAACAAAGCAAACAGAATATTGGCATGCATTAAAAAGGGGATCAACTCCTGCTCTACAAGACTCTGGTCCGGCCGCACCTAGAGTATGCTGTCCAGTTCTGGGCACCAGTCCTCAGGAAGGATGTACTGTAAATGGAGCGAGTACAAAGAAGAGCAACTAAGCTATTAAAGGGTCTGGAGGATATTAGTTATGAGGAAAGGTTGCAAGCACTGAACTTATTCTCTCTGGAGAAGAGACGCTTGAGAGGGGATATGATTTCAATTTATAAATACTGTACTAGTGACCCCACAATAGGGATAAAACTTTTTTGTGGAAGGGAGTTTAACAAGAGATGTGGCCACTCATTAAAATTAGAAGAAAAGATAGCCCCACTGTAACTCTGGGGGCAGGAACTACACAGCCCAGCATGCCCTCACACAAGGGGAGGAATGGGACACCATGAGGCTGCCTGGGAAAAGGACTCAGAGACCACGAGGTGAGAAGAAGACCAGACACAGGAGAAGAGGGGCTGCCATCTAGGGTCGGTGTGCCCATTTCCTGCCACAGATCCACGGCAGGTCCCAGACATTTAACCAGAGAGGGACCCTGGATACATCTCCAGGTGTTCCTGAAGGTGTGAGATGTCCGGTTGTGCCAGTCGAGCAACCTAAAGAGCCTACCTGCCAGGACATCTCCTTTGAACCTTGCTCGCAAGATTGGTGAGCAGGCACGTGACCATCATATGGATACGGAGAGACACTGCATGCAGACACTTTTACTTTACCCATATCATCAAGCCCTGTAAGGGGACCCCATTTGCATCAGTTGTTTCACCCTGCTGAAAGGGACTATACTTAACCCATTTACCAGGACATTTCAAACACACTTTTAAGAGCTAGCTAAAGATACCGGACATCTCCACTGTGAGGACTTTCATGTCTCTTCTTCCTTTAGCAGTGACTCATTAAGGAGGAACTCTAACTTTAAGCCTAAAGTTGATAATTCACACTGTTGCCTGTTGTATCTCGCATTTACCTTCTGGCCCTGTCATTTCAGGATTTTAGGGAAACAGACTGACCTTCAACAAGCCAGTCCTGTTTTCCCTTATGCCTGAGCACATAGGTCACCTTAAGCCTCATACACACGATCGGATTGTTGGCCAACAAAGCATCAGACTTTTGTCCGAAGGGCGTGTGCCTGGATTTTGTCTTGCATAATAACGGCACACAATTGTCTGCCAACCAAACACGAACGAAGTGATGTACTACAAGGAATTTCAGCTCTTGAGCGCCACTCTTTGGGCACCTTCTGCTAATGTCATGTTTGGTGAGCATTGATTCCGAGAATGTGTGTTTGTACTTTGGACTTGTGTGACAGACTTGTGTATAGGAAAATCTGACAACAGACCGTTGTCTGCCCGAAATTTACTAGCCTGCCATCCAACATTTGTTGGCGGGAACAGATTTTAGGCAAACAATCTGTCATCACACAATTCCTGAATGAAAATCTGATCGTGTGTACGAGGCTTTAGAGTGATTTACTGAAAGTTGGTTGAATTGTGCATATTTGTGACTTTGTGTTATACTGTTCTATATCAGAGTTTTTTCTATTTTGACTACTTGGTTATACTATACTATACTGTTTTCTTGACGGTAAACAGCCTTCCATTAAACAAACTTTTTGGTTTACTACAATTTGTGCCCATTTACTGTGGTGTTTGCACCAACATTACTGTCAGGTGTGCCAGAGGAGCTGAGACTGTTCTTGGGGTTGAGAGGCAGGTTACAGAACCAAACATACTCAAGCAGCTCCTTCAGGGGTGGCGCTACATACAGAATGAGCTTCCTACTTTGAGGGTGATGTTAAGCTGACCAAAGTTTTGATTTTGTTTGTATATCCAGCTGAATGAAAAAAAAAGAAAGAATAACACTTCTCCAACCAACCCCTCCACCGGAGCAGAGGCATAGTGAAGGATCTCCCTGCATTGCTTGGCTAAAATCCTGCTTCCCTGCTGATTGGCTTTCTTTAACTTATCCTGACTGCTGCCACTACAGTTGCACTTGCTATGACCAAGGGGAGAAAGTCGTCTGTGTCCCAGGAAGCCTCTTCATTGGCTCCTGTCCTATACCATGGCCTAGGACCACCTCCTGTACAATGTCCACACAGCCTCTGTGACGTTATGCTATTGGGCTTATATAAAAATGCTATGGGGCTGGTATGAAATTATTTCCAGGACTGGTTTTTATTCCTAGTCCAGCCCTGGATCGCACATAGCATGGACAAATACATATTTCCCCTCCGGGTCCATGTGGAGGTCCAACAGCACAAAGGATGAATCAGTACGCTCACCCCTTGAGAGTAGGAGGAATAGGTGGTATGGTAATAGGTACTCACCCAGGGTTTCTTAAGAAAAAAAGTACCATACCACCCACGAGATGCGTCTCCTGTATTATACATACTGTATATGGGGACAATACCTTTTCAGGAAATTATACATGAGGTAACGCTTAATTTTGGAATTTAAGCCCCTGATATTCCAGGAGATCACTATAAGGGGCGCCATAATAATTGGATGATAGAAATAGCCACCTAAATACCAAACCTCCAGCTGAACCCCTAGGGACTTGCTCAGCAGTAAACATGTACTGTGGGTGATATAGTAGTAGGCAGTGAGACAATACCCACCATCTCCGCTCTCCCAATCTAGACATAATGTGCTTCAAAACAAACATAAAAACAGCCCAACAAAACATCCCCTCCCACTCCTCCCCCCTATCACCCCCCAAACCTGGGTGTGCTTCAATCCCCAAACATATCATGGCCAGTCGCCAGTGGGAGGCAGTAAGCCAAAATGTACCTGAGAAAAGTCAAACAGTAGTTTGTCAAGAAATTGTAGCCTGTAATGAAAAAACAAGGGGACCATTCATCCCTGCAGATCGTGACTCACCCAGATAGTACTGGGGGCATCAAACTTAGTAATAACCTGAGAACATTTAACCAGTTCAACTGAAATAGACGAACAGTGCCCAGATGGTCACCCCTGCCCAAGGTCAGAGCATCCAGGACAGGTAGTCCACTCTACCACCAGGAGATAGGCATGGTAGAAAAAAGTCCTCCGCAGCCGCAGGAGCCATGCAGGTGATCAGATGTAGTGCTGTGACCCAGGAGGTCAAACATAGTATTTGGAGATTCAATCTCGCCGAGCGGCCCACAAATTCACACGTTCGCCAAACAGGCAATATTTGGGAGGAACTTTAGCTTGACTCGAACTGTTCGCCCAACTCTAGTCTGGAGGAAAAAGAGATTTAAAGCGGTTCTGCACTCTGTAAAAAATTTTTTTTTTTTAGGACGTAATATAAAGTATGCTTACCTTTATTAGGGGACTCACCTGTTCCATCTTCCATCTCGATCGCCGCCGGTTTTCGTCCGATGAAGTTCCTCGTCTTCTTCTTTAGTGCTGGGGGCCATCTTGCCTGTGGGCATGTGAAACCCCACAGGCACTGTTGATGGCCCAGCATGCACTGCCGTTACTCGCGCGTGCGCAGTAACGGCACATCTGCCGAGATCTCACGAGATTTCGGCAGATGCGGCCGAAATCTCGGGAGATTTCGGAAGATGTGGCCGAAATCTCGCGAGATTTCGGAAGATGCCCGCACTGACTCCTGGGATCAATGACACCAGATCCCAGGAGACAGTGCGGCGTGACGACGATCGACGCAGAGACCCCGCCCGCCGCCGCAGAGGGAGAAGACAGGAAGTCTTCAATTACAAGGTAAGTAAAAAAAAAAACAAAAAAAAAAACATTTCATTTAGTACTCTTTGCCTGATTTGGAAGGCAAAGAGATTTACTAAATGAAATGAGTGCCGAACCGCTTTAATCTCCAAATACGGAAAGGTTTCTTCACAGTAAGAGCTGTGAAAATGTAGAATAGACTCCCTCAGGAGCTAGTTCTGGCCAGCTCAGTAGTAGATTGCTTTAAAAAAGGCCTGAATTCTTTCATACATTTACATAATATAACTGGATACTAACGTTTATAGGTAAAGTTGATCCAGGATGGATTTTTTTCCCCCTGCTGGAGCAAATTGGGTCGATCTTGCTTTGCTGTTTTTTTTTTTGCCTTCCTCTGGATCAACTGTGGGTATAGGATTAGGTATACGAAATTGTATGATTTTTCTTTTTTTCCCTTATTGGTTGAACTAGATGAATTTGTGTCTTTTTTCAACTTGACTATGTAACATTGCTGGATTGAGACCAGGCTTAGGTAAGCATAAGGGGGGCTGGGGGAATCCTGCAGCATAGAATGCTTTAAGGCAAATAACCTTAAGGCTTTAGAACCACTTTAAACTGTAATGCAGATGCAGTTTCTTTTAAGCTCCATTCACAATTGGCGTTTTTGGGATTGCGGCAAAATTGCTGCGTTTCCGATCTCAGAAACATACAATCGAAAAAAGCAGGTTTAGGTGCCATTGTTTTCAATGGCACCTAAAACGCAGTTGCTGTGATCGTCACATGATTTATCACAAATCGCCAGTCAGCGGGAAATTTGGTGCCCAAAGAGGGGCAGGAGCTTCTTTTGGGCGACAAGCTTTACACAATGCAATTTGCTGCGTGGCAATCACGCGATCAGCATTTTGGGTGCCTTGAAAATAATGCCCCCTGAACTTGTATTTTGCGACTGTAGTGCGGTTTGAAATCTCAAGTAGAATCGCAGTGATTCTGCTGCAATCCCAAAATGCAAAGTGTGAATGGAACCTTTAAAATGTTGTTAAAAGGGAACTAACCCTTTAAATCTCACACTTGAGTAGGAGTTGAATCAGGAAGGCTCAAAACACAATGGGGTTGATTTACAAAGACCCCTTTCATGCTGAGGCAGTTTTCAGGTGTTTTTGCAAACACTCCCAATGGGTGCTTTCACACCCGGGCGGTGCGCATGCAGGACATTAGAAAAAGTCCTGCAAGCAGCATCTTTGGGGCAGTTTGGGAGTGCTGTATACAGTGCTCCCAAAATGCCCCTGCTCATTGCAATGAATGGACAGCGTTTCCGAAGCGCCTAAAAAGCACTTTGGAAGCGCTGCAACACTGGGATACAAATACTGCAGCTGCTTTTTTTTAAAACGGACAATTACCTGTTCCAGGGTCCAGCGGTGTCGGCAGCAGAGGCCGGTCGATCGCTCGGCTCTCTGCTGTAGCCGGCGCCATTCTCGGTGAGGGAATCAGGAAGTGGCTTCACTTCCCGATTCCCTACTGCGCATGCGCGAGTCGCGCGGCGCAATGAGAATCTTCAGCGCTGTCTGCCGGGACACGTGTGTGTCCTGGCAGACAGCGCGCCGGGACAGGAAGCTGCATAAACTCCCGTGGGAGTTTATGCCCGGAAGTGGGTGCAGATACCTGTCTTAGACAGGTATCTGCACCCCCCTCCCCCTGAAAGGTGCCAAATGTGACACCGGAGGGTTCCGAAAAGCGGGAGTTCCATTTTAGGGTGGAATCCCTGGAGAGTACAAAATCTGGTGCACCTATGCATGGTATCCAATCAGCTTCCAGGTTATATTTGTCAAAGCTTAATTGAATAAGCTGAAGTTAAAAGCTGATTGCTGCACCAGATTTTGCTCTCTCCGGTTTTAGTAAATCAACCCCAATGTCAGTCCGAACTACAAAAGCGTGTTTTAGGTGCAACTATTCTATTACTAGGCTTTAGGTCTGTGATGTTGATTCGTGCATGATAAAAGCAGCATCAAAAGGATAATTTAAAAAAACATGGAGGGCAGATTTATAACTTACAATTAAAGCTGCAGTACATAGAATCCTTTAAAATGTAATTAATGGTGAAGTAGCTCTGCCCTATGCTAGACCAGACACTAGTGATGTCCAGTTCATGAACGAATCGTTCTTTTGAATCGATTCTTTTCAGTGAACTGGATGAGTCGATTCATCTGAGTGAACTGATCCGTTTGAAACAGTTCACTATGCACTCAATACATAGCATAGCACAGCAGAGCAGACCATGTAATATGATCCTAGAGTGAGAGAGCTCGGCCCCTCCCTGCAACCAATCAGTGTGCTCAAGGCACAGACACTAGCAGCAAAGAAGCGTGGTTTTCGCATGATAGAACGTACGACACACGTCACGCGCATCCGCCACACCAGGTGACACAGCCAAGCCTCGTTATTGGATAATACGCCGACCTCTTCCTAGCACTTGTCTCGCGAGATCTAGGCTGTCTATTTAAGTAGTGGTTGGTTCTCTCGCACGCCCTCAGTAGACCGTCCATTACAGAAAGACGTAACGGTGGAAGAAAGGGAGCAGCGTGTAAAGATGGAAGACAGCATGGACATGGAAAATCTGGCCCCCCTGCGCCCCCAGAACTTCCTTTTCGGTATTTTGCTGCTCTTTGATTGTCCTTAACCTTTTTGTTGTAGTGTATGTTGCGGCGTGTTTGGGCTGCTGGCGAGGCCTCTCCGCCTTCCCATCTGCAGGCTCCTAGGAGGGTGAACTGGTGAACCGGGCTAGCTTATACTGTTATTTGTTGAAGTAATCTTGTTCGCTTTTTGATTTCTCTTATTTGTACGATGTGATCGGCACGTGATCTTTGTAGTCGTGATTTGGCCGGTGAGCTATTGTCACGCACCGCCACGTGTGATTTAGCCACGTGCTTGCGGGAAAACATCTAGCTGTATATATGGCCTTCTACGGAAGGCCTGATAGCCGCATGGAGTACAGCTAGACTCTAAAGCACGCCATACACTTTGCTAGTTTTCCCAACTTGCCGAAGTTGAAGCCACACTTTCAGAAACTTTGAAACCATGATTAAATTCCTGCCATGTCCTAGAACAGTTCATATCACTTATATTCTAACGTTTATACCTGATGTTAGAGAAAGCAAACTTCCTTTACTGATTTCATCTATAGGTAAGCCTATAATAAGGCTTTCCTTTAGGTAGTGTAAGTATCTCCTAAACATGTGCTGTTTGGGAGATATTTACCGTACATGTAGCCAGTGACCTCACTGGTGCATGCTCTCTTACAGTGGAAGTTTTTTCTACAGGTAAGCCTATAATGCTGTTTTTTTTATTTATATTTTTTTTTTTTCCCGCAAACCCACCTACATAGTATTTTCTTAACCACTGTATAAACAAAGGTGTTTGCACTTTTTTGCCACCAGCCAGAGCGGTATACGCTTTGAAATCTAAGGTGAGTATTTCATAATGAGCTAGTAGCTATGCCTACTAGCTCATTATGCCTTTGTCTTGCAGGTTTTTTTTTTGTGGGTTTGCAAACACTTAAAGGAACGGCGGCACATGTGATGTCATTGCGGCTCCTCCCAGTCAGAGCCTGTGAAGATAGGAGCCCCTGCTTTGTTTTAAGGTAAGTTTCACATAATGTGCTAGCATGCTATGTATGTTAGCACATGACTTTACATGGGGGGGTTTATCGGTATACAACCACTTTAACCCTCCTGGCAGTATTCCCGAGTCTGGCTCGGGGCGGGAACTTCAGTACCAAAAGCCGTAACCCCGAGCCAGACTCGGGTTTGCATTGCAGTATACAGGGGGAAGATACTTACCTTGTCCCCTGGATCCTGCGATGTCTCCCCGCTGTGTGTGCGAGCCGTCTGCTTGCTCGATTCACACAGTGCCCGAATGCCGCTGATCTCCGTTCCCTGCGACGTTACGACGCACGGGAGCGGAGATCGGCGCCAAATTCAAAAAAGTAAAAAAACATACACATACAGTACTGTAATCTTACAGATTACAGTACTGTATACCAAAAATACACATCCCCTTTGTCCCTAGTGGTCTGCCCAGTGCCCTGCATGTCATTTTATATAATAGATTTTTTTCTGCCTGGAAACTGGAGATTGTCCATAGCAACCAAAAAGTGTCCCTTTATGTCAAGTGTTTTTAGACCAGCTAGAAAACGGCGATAATAAATTAGAATCACAATTCATCATCAAACACTAAATTTAATGACAGCGACTATTCTGCAACTGAGGAAATTTTAGTATTTTTGATTACATTATTGAATCATTTTTGTATATATTTTTATTATAATTTATGATTTTGTGTTTCAAACTTTTATCATACCCGGGATGTCTACTAGACTCTGGTTTGGACAGATTTAAGTGAGTTATTCATAAGAATTGCATGCCTACAATATAAAAACGCCAAATTTCCATGCAAAATAATTGTATCGCTTTCAGCACAAAATTCCAGACATAATCATACCACCAGGGAGGTTAAACCCCAAACAAAAAATGTTAATTGCAGCTTACCAGTCAACTGATGTGGCTGCATCAGTTTTGTTAGCCTTTTTTCCCCAGGCGATCTGGATAGTAATACACCACATGTATTGAGTACCTCACTGTGGATGAATAAGCAAAGGGGACATTTGTGGACAGCTGCATTGTCAGGGTGGGGCAGCAGTGTTGAATGTTTATGCATATTTAAAGTGGTTGTAAACCCTTACAGACCACTTTGACCTACAGGTAAGCCTAAATTAAGGCTTACCTGTAGGTCCAAGAAATATCTCCTTAACCTACATGGTTAAGGAGCTATTTTACATAAACGGCACAGCTGTCTACAGTGCACTGGACTTGCCGCAAGTGAAGGCGAACATGCCGTCACTGATGGCTCCCAAGTGCATGCGGTGGAGTGACATCATCGTGGCTCTGGCCAATCGCAGCTCCGGAGCCGCGAGACCCGGAAGTCACTCTGGGATACATGGTGGCGGAGATGAACGAGGACCGCTTTAGGGGCTTCGACCTCGGGTTATGCCTTTGCCTTGCAGGGTTTATTTTTATATTTTCCCAGGTTAACTTCCTCTTTAAATGCACTAACAAATTGAAGCCAAAATTCAGCTCGCACTGCAGTTGCAGCAACTGGTATTTCTTTTGGGGTAAAAGTGTTGCAAAAAATTGTAAGCCCCCTGTCAGCAGTAAATAGTTTCTCAACACTGCTACATTTGCAGGAGAGCTTGTTCTGTTGAAAAACACTGGCAAGATCCCCAGATGGGGGGAGCTTTAGGTGGCTGTAAGAGCTCATGCACACTGCAGCTCCAAAAAATCTGTTTGCAAACATTTGAGCCTTTATTTTGGCTTGAAGTTTGTGCTCTTGTGCACGTTTTTGAGCATCTTGAAGCTTTTTTGAGCAAAGCATTTTTTTCACAAACCCGCACCTCGCACTTTTTTTAGCTCTTTGGAGCACTACTCCTCTCAAAATGAGTTTGGTCTTGTAGAAGCATATGCCTGTAAAAGCCTAAGTTTGCATGGACACATTGGCTAACTTAGGAGTTTACAGGCATAAAAAGGGCACAATGGCCTTTACGAGCCAGCTGCTTCTTTGAGCTCCTTTAAACTGCAGTGTGCATGGGCCCTTAAAGCGGAGCTCCACCCTGAATTGGAACTTTCGCTGATCAGAACCCTTCCCCCTCCAGTGCCACAGTTGGCACATTTCAGGGGGGAGGGGTGCAGATACCTATATAATACAGGTATCTGCATCCACTCCCGTGAATGGACTCCCGCGTGAGTCACCCCCTGTTGTCTCCTGGGAAACGCAGGTCTCAGGAGATAGCTGGGGTCACTTAAGACAAGTAGCGCGACTCGCGCATGCGCACAAGGGATCTGGGAAGTGAAGCCGCAACACTTCACTTCCTGATTCCCTCAATGAGAATGGTGGCAGCAACTGAGAACAGAGCGATTGCTCGGCTTCGGCTGTCGACATTGCTGGACCCTGTGACAGGTAAGTGTCCATTTATTAAGTCAGCAACTGCAGTATTTGTAGCTGCTGGCTTTTAATAAAAATTTTTTTTAGGTGGACTCCCTCTTTAACCACTTCCCGCCCGGCCTATAGCAGAATGACGGCTGGGCGGTGGTTTCATTATCCTGACTGGGCGTCATGATGTCCTTCAGCATAACATGCTGCCGCGCGCCCCCGGAGGCTCTTTACCACGTGATCAGCCATGTCCAATCACGGCTGATCTCAATGTCAACAGGAAAAGCCGGTGAGAACGGCTGCTTTCATGACAGGAGGGGTCTGCGCTGATTGTTTATCAGTGCAGCCCCCCCTCAGATGCCCACCCTGGGACTCCACTAGGACCACCAGGGAAGTGGGCAACATGTGGATGGCCAGGTATGTACTCCCTGGCCATCCACATGTGAAATTGATGCCGAATCTGTGCCAGTCAGTGGCCACCAATAGGCACTGTCTGGCACCTTTATGTACTAATAAAAAAGTGGTGCCCATCAGTGAACTTCGGTGCCACCTCATTGGTGCCCATCAGTGCCGCCTTATCAGTGCCAGTCATTGAAGAAGAAAACGTACTTATTTACAAATTTTAACAGAAACAAACGGTCTTTTTTTTTATTGCGCAAAAAAAAAAAAACGCAGAGGTGATCAAATACCACCAAAAAAGAGCCATTTGTGAGAACAAAATGATAAACATTCTGTTTGGGTACAGTGTTGTATGAACGCGCAATTGTCATTCAAAGTGCGACAGCACTGAAAGCTGAAAATTGGTCTGGGCAGGAAGGTGTCTAAGTGCCTGGTACACATCTGTTTTTGGTGCTTTTTTCAGAAACACACTACAGTTCATTTAACATGGTTTCCTATGGGACACGTTCACATCTATGCTTTTTTCAGCTGCTGCATATTTGGAAAGGGTCAGGGACTTTTTTTTTTTTAACGCAAAACTGCTTTTTTTGGTTCAATATACTTCAATGGATAAGATGCAGAAAAGCATGCAATACGTTTTTGCAGCAATTTTTTTTTTTTTTTTAATTTGCCCAACTACAAATTGGCCAAAAAAGTGTCTCTTCTAATGGTATATACAGTATGTCGCTTCTGTCTGTTATTCTCAGAGTTGATTTGATATTTTGCTCCCTAACCATGGTTGGTTGTTTACCACTGCATAGAGATACAGTATTTAACCACATACAGACTGGACCAATTTGCAGCCAAAGGGCCAGGCCCCTTTTTGCGATTCGGCACTGCGCCGTCGTGCGACGTGGCTCCCAAACAAAATTGGCGTCCTTTTTTTCCCACAAATAGAGCTTTCTTTTGGTGGTATTTGATCGCCTCTGCGGTTTACGCTATAAACAAAGATCGTCAATTTTGAGATAAAACTCATTCTTTATTCTTTTTTTATTTTTTGCTATAATAAAGATCCCCCAAAAATATATTAAAAAAATGTTTTCCTCAGTTTAGGCCGATACGTATTCTTCTACATATCTTTGGTAAAAAAAAAATCGCAATAAGCAATGATTGGTTTGTGCACAAGTTATAGCGTTTACAAGATGGGGGATAGATTTATAGCATTTTTATTTATTTTTTTATTAGTAATGGCGGCAATCAGCAATTTTTATTGTGACTGCAACATTATGGCGGACACATCACACATTTTTGGGACCATTGTCATTTATACAGCAATCAATGCTTTTTTTTTATCAGACACCCTAGGGAATAAATTGGCGGTCGTTGCAACGTTTTATGTTGCACGGTATTTGCGCAACAATTTTTCATGAATTAAAAAACGGTGACGTTAGCCCAATTTTTATGTACAATGTGAAAGATGTTAGCGTAAATGGATTCCCAACATGTCACGCTTTAAAATTGCGCACCCTCATGGAATGGCGCCAAACTTCAGTACTTAAAAAAAAAAAAGGTGACACTATTTTTTTACAGGTTACCAGTTTAGAGTTGCAGGGGCGTAGCGCTAGAATTGTTGTTTGCTAACGCATGCAGCGATTCCTCACACGTAGTTTGAACAGTTTACATACGCGTGCGTTCACTTCTGAGCATGAGCTATAGGGGCGTTTAAAAAAAAAATATTATTTTTACGCTTTTCTTTTTACATTACGTTTACATTTTTTAATCACTTTTATTCCTATTGCAAGGAATGTAAACATCCCTTGTAATAGTCATGGTGCATGATAGGTCCTCAATAAGACCCCACATGTCACAATCTCATGCTTGCCAGGCGCTTTGTTTACAATCGCCGTGCCCGGACCACTGACCATAGAGATGACTGGTGACCATCTGGTCACTGGAAATCTCTATTGTTGTCATCTGGTGGCTGAGTCTTTCTCCAGGTCCCCGAAGGCATGGGAGAGCCTGGAGAAGTACCGGATGGGGGCAGGGGTTGCCTGTAAGAACAATCAAGCAGCAGAACTGATCATTATGGTGCACAGAGCCTCCTTTTCAGTAGGCGATTATCTGAATTCCTGTAGCTGCAGGCATCATTCAGATATTCCCACTGAAAGTCAAGGACATCATATGATGATCTTGGGCTGGAAGTGGTTAAAGGGATGTTTGTTTTTTGTCGGTGTAAGAACATTTTTTTAAGGGTAAATGTGATTTGGGTTCTTTTGACCCCAGACCCCCTAGACCCCTTCCCTGCCAGTCACACTTGTACAGTAATCAATGCTTTTTCATAGCATGGATCGCTGTATAAATGAATGGTCCCAAAAATGTCCGATGTGTCCGCCGCAATGTTGCAGTCACAATAAAAATTGCAGATTGCCGCCATTACTAGTAAAAAAATGCTATAAATCTATCCCCTATTTTGTAAACGATATAACTTTTGTGTAAACCAATCAATATAGGCTTATTGCAGTTTTTTTAACCAAAAATATGCAGTAGAATACATATCGACCTAAACTGAGGAAAACATTTGTTTAAAAAATAAAATAAAAATAAAAAATTTATTATAGCAAAAGTAAAATATAGTCTTTTTTTTTTTTTTTTTTTTTTTTTTTTTTTGTTTATAGTGCAAGAAATAAACGCAGAGGTGATCAAATGCCACCAAAAATCTATTTGTGGGGGGAAAAAATGTAATTTGGGCACAGCCTTGCATGACCGCGCAATTGTCATTCAAAGTACAACAGCGCTGAAAAATGGCTTGAGCAGGAAGGGGGTGTTCATGCCTGGTAGGCAAGTGGTTAAACACAACCCATGCATTTTTGATGCAGAATAGAAAACACCGGACTGCATCTAATGTAAACCAGCCCTAAAAATACCGATGTGCGGCATATTTATGCAACTGTTTTTGATCTGTCCTTGCTTTGAGTAGTGTAGCTTAAAAAGGTAAAGCATAATGGACTACTATGCATCGCATAGTAGCCCATTATGTGTCACTTACCTGACTCAGGAGCCAACTATGTCACCGCTGTCCCCTTTTGCACAAAGCGTCCATCTTCCTTCCGGGTATTGCTGCTCCGGCGCTGAGCATACGTGTGGGAGCCGTAAGTGACGGCATGTTTGCCTTCACTTGCAGTGCGTCTGCGACGTGCATGCACCATAGACAGCGGTGCCGCTATTTCTGTAAATATCTCCTAAATCTTTTCGGTTTGGGAGATATTTCTTTGACATACAGGTAAGTCTTGATTAAGGCTTACCTGTAGGTCCAAGTTGTCTGTAAGGGTTTACAACCACTTTAATGCACCTGATGTATACAAGCCATGAGGATTTTTTTTTTCTGCCTTTTAGATAACTGTTGCTTTTAGGGTTTTCAATGTACAGTAAACCCCCCTCCATCGCTGGGGTTATGCTCCAGACCCACCCGCGAAAAGTGAAAAACCGTGAAATAAAAAGACCCTATTTAAATACACCCTAGGCATGTTTTGTTAATTTTTTAATAGCATTTAAAGGTCTTTAAACACACTTTTACGCAATAGAAACACATAAAAGATAGAGGGAGAGATCAAGAGGATTTTTAAAACATAAAAATATTGTCTTAACAGTACAGTAAAAAATACAGTTGCATAGTAACTACAGATGCAGTACAGAACTGCAAAATGGTGAAATATTAGTGCAATATCAGAAAAAAAGGTCATAATTAAAATACCGCGATAGAGCGGGGGTTTACTGTATTCTGTTGCGTGGACTTGTCTTTTTTCAATCATGTATCTATGTAACATGAATATGTACTAGGTTCCGAAGTGGACTTTACTCACTTTTTATTTTTTAAGACATTGCTTTTTTCAAACAATGCATTACAGATGCATAGCCTTGACCTATTTGAGTCCATGTTAATTTTGTCTTGATTTGTTAAATGTACATTTTGTTGTGTTCAGCAGTAAGGCTAACTTGCCTCCTTGATTCTTGTAGGCTGTGAACTGAAGGCTGACAAAAAAGAATATGCGTTTAAAGTGGATGACGATGAAAATGATCATCAGCTGTCTTTGAAAACGGTAAGTTTTAAGAAGTACAGCAAACTAAGACTATGGGGTCAATTCACAAAAGGATAGCGCATTAGATATTTGGGTTTCATGACATTTGACCTATATCTTATGCGATTCACTACAGGTTTGTGATATTCACTGCAAAAACACTTGGTAAATGCTGCATATACCTGTGAAAGTCAATTCATAACGTGAACAAAAACATTTGGCTAGCCACGCAGGGTTTGAACTAGCTGGTAAAGAGGGGGCAGCGATCGCCAGGGGGGGGGGGGGGTGGAGTGTTTCCTGGCTGGACTGCTCCCTTTAGAAAATTGAGCACCAGCTGCCACTGATTGTGCAGCTTTTTTTTTTTTGGTGTATATTAACCTTTTTTTATTATTCTAGGTTACTTTGGGTGTTGGTGCTAAAGATGAACTGCATGTTGTCGAAGCTGAAGGAATGAACTATCACGCAAAACCTATAAAGATTGTGCTTGCATCCTTGAAACCATCTGTACAGCCAACGGTATAGTATTTACACGGCTCAGTTTATTTTTTCAAAAAGAATGGCAAAACAAGAACATAAGTTCAAAGGGTGGTGATCACAGGACGCAGTGTGGGGGCAGGTAAGGGGGTCTGTAGATGAAAACAAAACTTAAACGCCCGACCCCCCCCCCCCCCCCCCCAAACCACAGTGGTGAAACTCCAGGGCCTGGTGCCAACATTGAATGGGCTGACAGACCAGGATGCAATTTCTAGCTGCCAGGGTGACCTGGGATTTGTCGAGGCCCTTTTGTAATAGAAACCATTCAGTTTACAATAGAAATAAAGGGCACAACATTTTGTGTGGGGGAAAATATATACTTGGCTGCCTAAATAGCTTAGGGGGGTGGAGAAACTGAATGCTAATCTTCCCAGCCAATGGCTGTGGAGGGGGTGCAGTGCTAGTCTGATCATGGGAGGGGACATGCCGGCTTTTTTCCCATCACAAGGAAAACTATGATGGGATGGATGTGCTCTCATGCCAAGTGTAGTCAGTTTGATATGGGAAAGCAGAGTCACCAGGAATTTCACACAAAGGACGCAGTACAAAGATACTTTAACACAAGCACGTGGTACAACAGATCAGGACTTTGACATTTGGGGTAACATTCTTTAAGATTGCTAATTTCTCTGGATGGAGCTCTGAAATTAGCAGCCTAGTGCCTTTGCTGGATGACATGGAGTTATGCTCTTAATTGCTTTTGCAGTCAAAACCTGCTAGTATGCTATTAAATGTACCACCACTTTTGGGGATGAGTACATCCAAAGGCCTTTATGGAACCCAATCAGCTGGAGATGTTTAAAATTGGGTGAATGTTGGTGCATATGGCTAAGGTTACTGTCCCATGTGTGTATTACAATTTGTCGAATCTAGAATTTTTATTTATTTTTTGCTTGCTTCTAGGTATCTCTTGGGGGCTTTGAAATTACACCTCCAGTGACTTTACGACTTAAGGCTGGTTCTGGCCCTGTATATGTGAGTGGGCAGCATCTTATTGGTAAGTAATAAATTGGGTGTACCTCCAGTCTGTACGGCAAATGTTCTAATTACCAAAATGTTAATTTGTCAGTTATGTCACGCCAACTTCAGTCCAACTGTTTGCAGTATATTGCTTCTTTCAAATGAGCATATACATTCTGCACGGAACTCTAGTTCCTGCTGGCATAGCTAGCAGACGATCCCACATAAAATGCATGCCTAAACTACTTGTGCAAGATGAGTACAACTCTAAGGACTTTACCTGTGTCTGCATTTTTTAGACACTGGTGTAAAATCTCAAGATTTGTATGACCCCTGATGCAGCTGTCCTACACCTCTAAATTCACCAATTTTACATATGACTAAGCCCTATTCCTCATGACCTACCTAAGAGTGGTAATGGCCAAGACCTGAGCTCCATGGTTTCCTATCCTTAATGCCTAAGTGATGGTAAACCCTTACCTTGTAAAAGCCATTTATTTAAAAATGCAAACATTTTTTATACATATACAAAACCTTTTTAAATACCCTTTTTCCTCTTTTTGTAAGTGATCTTATCTGTTCTCTGCTAGGGGAGGAGAAACAGAGGCACACTGGTCTCCCATTGAAAGGCTTTGCGGGGGGGGGTTGCACATGTCAGGACAAGTCTGATCATTGAAGTAGTGCAGACTGATACTCACCTCTGCTTCTGTGGTGGCTCTGCACTTGTGATTGAATTAGGTGACACTGATTCTGGTAGATTCTGAAGGATCTGGTGGAAATGGTCCAGGTTGGATGTGTTATGTCTTCCACCTTACTACTTGGACCATGCTGTTGCGCAAGGGCATGTCGTCCAGTGCCTCCAGCAAATGTGTGCAGCTTTTTTGCATGCAGCACTGCGATTTCTGAGCCTCTGTCTCAGCACTGGTGCTTTGGCTCAAGTGTTGAGTGTGTTGACTAGGTGTTCAAAATGGCCTTGGTGTGCATATCACCCACATTCTGTGGGGGGGGGGGGGACTCACAGTAATGAGGGGGGGGGGGGCGATTTCTTTGCCTCCCTAAACATTAAGATGCATACCTGCACCTGTCCTGGGCACCAACAACTTTTTGCACCTTGCAGTTTTGTTTGATCAGTTTGTGGTGCTTCACCTTGGCCTGGCCTCTGCTGCTCAGGTTTTTACCATGGTGCTGGCCCCAGTCTTAATTTTGCTGGTCTTTTGATGGGGCCTGGTCCTCCAGAAGTCTTTACTTACCCAGACTAACTATCCCCTGGAAGATGTCATCTTTCCTGGCTTATCTTGTGTAAAATGGCTACTTGCTTTCTTGGTGGCTCTGATCTTGACCTTTCTCCAATGCAGTGTTGATTGCAAGCTTGCCTTGCATATCATTGGGGGTCAGGTCTCTGCCTTTCCTGTTTCAACAGCCCTTGTTTACGCTCTCCTTAACTCTGTCTTTACCCTGAGGGGTTCGTCCTGTGGCATCCCCAGTATGTTCCCAATTGCCACATTGGAACCTGCACTTGGTTGTAGGGCTGAAACAACTAATCGATCATGAAAATAGTTGTCAACTATTTTCATAAATGATTAATCGACCAGCTGATTAGTTGGCCTGCATACAGAATGCATTATTTACATATCAGGAAATGCAGTACAGCTCAGTACACCATCCATACATGTCACTAAGTGCCTGTGAATGTGTGAGGAGCAATGTCTCATGGAACATTTAGTCCTGGGCAGGAAGTGAGTGGGTCTAAAAGGCAGGGCTGCTCTGTGCAAAACCATTACACAGAGCAGGCAAGTATAACATGTTTGTTTAAAAAAAAAAAAATATTTTAAAAACTGCAGGGAAAATCAGCATCTGAGCCCAGAGAAGGTGGAGGCCGATAGACTGGAGGTAATAGAAGGCATTACATTTAAAGTAAACTATTACTTGGGGGCAGGGCACATTACATGCGCCCCAGTGTGAAAGGGGTCTAAATAAAAATGTGATCTCCGAGTCTGATTATATTTGCCAGATTCAACCTCAAATAGTATATACAGTATATCTCTTCTGTTATTCTTGGAGTGGATTGGAGCTTTTGCTCCCTAACCAAATTGGTGGTTTGTTTACCACTGCATATAGATTTTTAAGAATTGTGTTTTACATATTAAATTATACACCACCTTTTTTAAGGTTTGTTTCGGCTAATCGATTATGAAAATAATCATTAGTTGCAGCCCTACTTGGTTGTCTGCATCCTTTCAAAGGGGATATCCGATTCTGTTGAATGGGGGTATTGTCCTTTCTGTCAGTGTCCTTTGCCGCTTTTTGGAGGTTTCACTGCACGCTCTGAACCTTGGGCATGGTCTGCTATGGCTTTTTTCCTTCAAGGTAGGGCACGTATCTGATTTGGTTACCACTTAAAGTAAAATGGGTGCGATTTAGTTTTTTTAGATTAACTTGCAATGTTCATTAAAATATCCAATTATTTTGTTTACATTGACAGCCTTGGAAGAAGGATTGGAGTCATCGGATGAGGAGGAAGAGGAGGAAGAAGATGACAGTGTTGGCATAGTAAAAAATGCCAAAAGGGCTGCAGTAGCTTCTACATCAAAGGTTCCTCAGAAAAAGGCAAAAATAGAAGCTGATGAAGATGAAGATGATTTTGATGATGATGAAGATGATGATGAAGAGTAAGTGAATTGTGCACATTTCACTTGCTATCTTGGTTGTTCATATTTGGCTAAAAGCCAAAGTATTAAACTATTGGAAAAGACAGAAGCGAATAAGTATGCAGGTTTATCATCAATGGGAAACTAGTTTGCAGACAGTGGGGTACAAAGCCAGCAGCAAAGGATGGGGGTATGCCATGGAGTGACAAGTGTGGATCAGGTGCCTTTCTAAAGGATAAGTTGCATGTATTTAGGATGTAATATTCTAAACTGGGGTGCTTACCTTTGAAGAGCAAGGGCCAATTAAGTGATTTGGTAACCTGTACAGACATCAAACTATGGGGTTTTACCACCCCAAACTGTAAGCAAGCCCTTACTGTCCTGAGCCCCCTATAAGGCTGCTTTTACACTGCTGTTTACACAAACCTTGGGTGCAGCGCACCTGTGGGTTAATTGTGCTTTACTATAGACTTTTTATATCTTGCGGATGTGGTGCACTGCAAGTGTTGTGGTGTGCTTTCAGAGTGCACCATTCCTGCAGGATATGTCTATGGCTCAGTGCAGGAAAGCTGCAAGTACATAGCGCTGCACAAGCGGAGCAGTATGAAAGCAGCCTAATACTTTTAGAAGTGCTAATATGCCCTTTGCAAAAGTGCACTGTGTTCTCTTTAAAGCCTCGTACACTTCAGATTTTCGGATGATTGTTCATCTGTTTTTTGTTGCATGCTAGTCTCGTGTCCAAAGTGAAGAGGTTACTTGTCGTACGATAGAATCAACTTCAGAAGTGATGTAATGTGTTGTAGGGTTTCTTTCGTTTCTGAGCATGTGTAGTCTTTGCTCCGTGTCTGATTTTCGTCCCAAAAAAAATATCGTAAGTTTATACGACAAATTTAATCTGCACATGCAGCTTTTTTTTTTCTGTCCAACAAATCGGTTGTCGAAAGCACCATACTAACGATCCAAAAAATCAGCAGATCGTCGTGACAATGTTGCTTCCGATTTTCGTATCGTGTGCCTTTACACTGACCTGTACCTCTTCCATCTTCCACTAACACCACTCTTCAGTCTGCTAGAAAGATCCCAGGCGAAGTGCACTTTGTATCACTCTGCCTTGGACAGGAGTCGGCTCCTGCTCCATACACTAATGCTCTGGAAAGGTGGTCTGGCAACTAATTTATCATGATCGGGCTTTTCTATCTGCCATCCCAGAGCTCAGCAGGGCCATGTAATTCTCCTGTTTGAGGTTGCAGGGCCAGTAGATTGAGCATCCCTCTTCTAAGCAATCCACTGATCGTAGGTGCAAGATTTTGCAGGCCCCTGTAGGCAAATCCACTTTTTATTTGTTCAGTTCACTTTTTGACAGATCCGGACACACATACAATTCATACACCATGTGTTGGTATATACCTTCAGGTGTTTGGACACTGGCAAAGCTTTAGACTCCATCTGGGTGCCTTTCTGATGCACTGGATCCTGCATGGGTGCTCGCCTTTGCTTTGCATTAGCCACAGGGTGCTATTCAGGTCCAGAGCCGTGGTCCATCTTGCTATAGAAACCAGTCCCTGAAGGCCCTTTTCAGGGGTATGCCCACCATAACAGGAGAAGCCTGTCTTGCCTGTACATGATGCTGGACTCTAGTCACTGAAATGGGTCTGTTTCAATTGTGTTCACTTTATGTAAACTTTTCGAACTTGGTGCTAAAATTCAATCACCACTCAAAGCTTAGGTGGATGAGTGTTAATCACACCACTGGATGCTTACCTGATGCCACTTTTTTGACTCCCTTCTAAGGCAGCCTTTTTTCAAACGGGGTTTCTTCAGGGGTGCCTTGGCAAAATGCCTTAAATATTTTTTGCCGTGTGAACTGCAAACTCAAAACAGAAATCTGGTTCTGCTGCGGACCAAAAAAGTCCCGTGCGAGTTTGGTCTGAATGCAATGTGAATTCAGGCATTCTATCTGGTGGAGATCGCATGCGATTTGCAGTGCCGTGTGAATTGTATCCAATTTCGGGCATCGCACTAGTGCCCTGACACCTTGTGTATCCAGTTCTAGCTCTTTCAGACATGCAACCCATTTGACACATGTCACATTTCCTTGAACCAAATTATGGTTTTAAAGTGAGTAAACGCCCGTGTATGATTTTTACCTATAGTTAAACATGCACTGTTTAGGAGACATTTAATTTAAATGCAGACGGTGACATTATCACTGCATGCTTTTTGAATGAACAGCATATCCGTGCTGTAAACTGCTTTTCATCACTGGCTTGGTCATTGGTATCGCCAAAGCCGGCAAACCTGGAAGAACTGATTGGCCACAGCTTATCACAGGGTACTTTAATTGGACTGGGTACCATGTGATAGCTGTGGGCCAATTGCAGCCTGGGAAATTGCTGTAATTTATAACAGCTTTGACATGTGATTGCATAGCTGTCACATGATCAACTGGTACTAGTATCCTCACCCCAGAGCAGGCTGAATGACATCCATGTATGTGTTCCAGCCTGCCTGTGTTTGTCACATGCAGTAATGGTCCTGTGGGGTGGTCAGCAAGTGGTTAAATAACATTTAATGGAGCCCCTGTGTACTGCAGTCAAAATACCCAAACCAATCGTTAAAGGAGTTGTAAAGTCAGGTTTTTTATTTGGATGCATTCTATGTGCAGCAGCCTAGCCCCCTTAACACTTACCTGATGTCCCTCTGTCCAGCGGTGTCCATGAGTCTCAGCCATCTGAAATTCTCCCTCCTGATTGGCTGAGACGCAGCAGCGCCATTGGCTGCTGTCAAAGTCAACTAGCCAATCAGGAGAGAGGGCGCTGGGGCTTTGAATGGACATGAGGAGCTGTGTCAGCTTGAGTGCCCCCATAGCAAGCTGCTTGCTGTGGAGGGCACTGAACAGGAGGGAGGGGCCAGGAGCACTGAAAAGGGATCCGATAAGGAGGCCCGGTGCTGCTCTATGCAAATCCACTGCAACAGAGCAGGTAAAGAACATGTTTCTATAGAAAAAAAAAAAAAAAAAAACTTTATCACTTAAAGTGTTGAAGGATGAGTGGTGGGAAATTACTTGGGGGGGGGGGGGGGGGGGGGAGCAGCAAAAAGTGGTTTGATCAAACCTTCCCCACTATCCCCAAATTTTTAAATGCAGATGGACTTTAGTTTGTAGGATAATGGCGCTCACATAAACCACATTGTAACATACAAGTACCGACCTAGGAGCAGTATTCTTTTGGCCACCACCAAGTCCTGAACTGAGCTCACCTGCGTTAGAGTAATAAGTTGGTGCTGGAGATTTTGGCTACAGGGATAATGGTTTAGTTCTTTGATTTTATTAACGAATGTTACCTGTACCATTTTTTTATTTGAAGGGATGAAGATGACGACGATGATGAAGAGGAAGAAACGCCTGTTAAAAAGGTATCATTTAAATACTTTTGGCAGTACTGGTGCAATATTGCAATATTGAAAGCTTGACTTTTAAACTTGCTTTGCTCATTCGGATGAAAGTGAAATGGTCTCTGCATTTTATTTTTCCCCAAGGATTTTTACTTTGGGGAGATAGTTTTGTATATGCTGCTATCCAGTTCAGCCTTTCTTAACCCTGATTTAGCACTGTTTCCAAACCCTTCTGCACTGGTTTAATGGAGTCGCTTGGAACGTGACCTTTGGCACTGCCAGCTATAGCAGAACCCCAATCAAGTGTCAAAAATTCAACAAGGCGGTTGTGCAGTATTTGCTCGGTAGAGCAACTTCTGTTCAACTCTGCTGCTTAAACATGAATTGAAATTCACTGTCCTGCAGAACTGGATGCATTTTGTTTTATTTATAGCCTGCTTTAGGTTTTCTTGGGTAAAATGTCCTAAAATCCTGACCTGTGACTAACCCACTGTCAAAGGTCTGTTTTAGTTTTTTTTGGTGAGATCTCTATTTCTAGTACAAAGTGGTTTCCATTAATCTTGTGGCATTGCTGAATTTGGGTCATTAAAATTTTTTTTTTTAAGTGGTTACATACTAAAAACTTAGTTATCAAAGTATAAAGCGGCATACTTGTCGTCATTGACAGGGATGCATGCGGTATTAAGGTCAGTTGGCTGGTGTCATGGTTATTCCACTTTGTGCTTTTACTTAAAGGACAAGCTAACTTTTAAAAAAATAAATGCAAATTTTTTTAAAGCCTGAAGAGCAGTTCACTGGTGCCATGTAGGTCTCCCCTAGATCTGTCTGTACATTCTGTACAGGCAACAAGATGCCATCTGACAGGAAGAATAAATTGATTACCATGGCCCTCTACAGCACCGTGATGGCTCAAGAACTACAAGTCGACAGCCACAAAGGTTTTCGGGAATTGTAGTACACGCAGAGCTGTTTGAATTAATGACCTGCCCGTGTGGAACATGTAAAATGTTCCCAAAGTTTATCATCCTGCAAATTTTTTTATTTATCCAGTCTTTCTTTCTCTAGCCTTCTCAAGCTGCAAAGCCTAAATCTGCCCAGAAATCCAACCACAACGGAAAGTTATCTGAGCCGTCCACTCCTGCTAAACCTGCTAAAGTGAGTATTTGCCTTGTTAAATGGACATTTTTATAAAAAAAAAACTTGCATCCCGATCCAAATAAAAATGCTGTACGCCAAATGTTTTCTTTATTCTTGAGGGACATGGCTTACCGTATAAGCCGAGGCACCTAATTTTACCACAAAAAACTGGGAAAACTTATTGACTCGAGTAAGCCTAGGGTGAGAAATGCGTAGCTGCTGTAAGTGGAAAAGGGGGTCAACAATGCATTTGCAGCCATAGGTCCCCTGAACTTCAAAGTTGGTAGTTAAGGGTTCCTAGGTGCCCCTAGCTGCAGCCAATATTTGGGGTCTCTGGACCCAACGGGTCCTGAAATGACATTGCTGCAGATGGACACTGTTGAACGACTTTGGGGCCCTGTATCTCGGGCCACTTGGTGCTAGGAACCCCAAATTGGATATGTTGTAATGTTGGTTACACTAGGTTTGTACAACATTTGGCCCCAAGATGTGAGGCCCCAAATTCGGGTCGGAAAATGTCAAGCACTTTTCTGCAGCAAAAAATGACATTTTTCCAACCCGACTTTGCGGCCCTGTAAACATCCCTTGTAATGTGTGTGTGTGTGTGTGTGTGTGTGTCCGGTCCTCTATAGATGTGGGGCCTGTAAGACCCCTTATCTCTCCTTCAGGCTGGAAAGACCATGATCAAAACATGAAATGGTCTTGGCCATTGCAGGCCACAAAGATAGATATCTATCTATATCTCTCTATCTCTATATATCTGGATGGTGCCTGTAAGCTGCAGGCATCATTCAGATATCCCCACTCAAAGTCCACTATGTCATATGATGTAACTTAAGCGGGAAGTGGTTAACTTCCCACCTGACAACATAAACTCGCACAATCTAGTGGCAAAATGCACTTATTACCTACAGTATTGTCATACAAGTAACCCAAAAATTAAATGCCATGCCCCTTATTAATAAAATGCATAAGCCCATCCTTACAGATTTTTTAATTGGGGGGGGGGGGGGGGGGGTCTAACAGTAATTAACCACTTCGGCCCCAGAAGATTTTGGCTGCACAATGACCAGGCCATGTTTTGCGATACGGCACTGCGTAGATTTAACTGGGTACAGCGTCGGACAACCATGCAATTGTCAAACAAAATTAATGTGTTTTTTTTTTCCCCCCACAAATGGAGCTTTCTTGTTTGTTCACCTCCGCGGTTTTTATTTTTTGCGCAAAAAAACAAGCGACAATTTAAAAAAAAACTAACTTTTTGCTATATCCCACTTTTTTCACAAATGTTTCCTCAGTTTAGGCTGATATTGAATTTTTTTTTTACCAAAATATAAAAAGAATACATAAGTGTATATATTAATTTACACTGTTTACTCGTGGAATGTTGCCAAACTTTGATACTTGCAAATATCCATACACAACACTAAACTTTTTTGCAGGTTACTTGTTTAGAGTTGGAGGTGTTGGGCTAGAATTGTTGCGTTCACAGCGATAACTCCCCTGTCGTTTACTTATGTGGACGCAACGTACATATGCTTCCGCTTCTGTGTGCAGGGTGCACTTTAAATTTTTTGTTTTTTACTTTTCCTTAAAATTTTTATCACTTTTATTCTTATTACAAGGAATGGAAACATCCCTTGTAATAGGAATAGTGCATGACAGGGGTCCTCTTTACAGAGCTCTGGGGACTATAAGAAAATATGTCTCCGCCTTTCCAGCTAAAAATACAGTTGTTTACATCTGCCTAGGACAGAAGTGATGTCAAAACATTGTGCCTGGGGACCATCTGGTCCTCTGTCGGCTTTATGGTAAACTGCCCTCGCTGATCACTCAGGTGAGCAGCTGTAGGCATCATTCAGATTGCTCCACTCAAAGTCCAGGATGTCATGACAGCCTTGGGTGGGAAGTGGTTAATTAAGATGGGGTTACTTTATTGTATTTTAATAAAGGCATATTTGTGTGTGTGTGTGTATATAGAGATCTCCTTCATTTCAATGGATGCCCTTCAATGGACAATGGATAAAATCTCCCTTCATATATTTAGGGAGTTGGCAAGGGGTGAAACAAATTTGTGTTTTTGGGTTTTTTTTTCCGGGCATCAGCATTGCTGGTCTGTGGGAGTGTAAAATCAACAGCTACACTTTTTGTAGCTACTGACTTTTAATATATGGGTCCAGCTGGAACTCTGCTTTAAGATGACATTTCCATTACATGAGCTGACCATTTTGTTTTACTAGCTGTAATCTGAAGTTTACTCAAATGGAAAACTTATTCTGGTTGTCTTAAACTTTACACTGTAGCTCTGAATGCACAAAATGTGAGGGTATACCGAGTGGCCTGTAGTTTCTTCCACTCCTTCCAGAAACTTTATTCAGCCTACAAAATATCTAGTTCTGAAATTCATTCTGCTCTAGATCAGTTCTATGTATTAATGATCTGTCAGAGGATGGGTTTACTGCTCATATTGTATCACACATTTGTATATCTATTAACAGACACCTGAACAGAAAGGAAAGCAAGAGGCCAAGCAACAGAGCCCAAAAACTCCGAAAACGCCCTTTACGCCTGAAGAGATAAAGGCAAAAATGCAGGGGACTTTAGAAAAGGTAAAGTTATTGAACAATTAAAAACCATACATGATTTTCAGCAAATTGCTTTATTTTATGCGTAGAAGCAAGCATGCCATTACCAAGAGTTTTACTGCATGCCACAAGTATTGTGGTAAGGCATTTTGAGGTAAGTAAGCTAATAGCTGTGGTGGCAGGCATGTGCTTGGTTTTCTATCAGGTTTTTTGTTGGCTCACCAAATTTGGACAATAGAATATTAAAAAAACGTTGCCTGGTCGGAGTGATGTTCAGCTGCGACATTCAGATGGTGGGGTCAGAACTTGGCGTAGACATGAAAGCATGATCTATCCTGCCTTGTATCAACAGTTCAGGCTAGCGGTGTAATGGTGTGGGGAATATTTTCTTAAAATACTTTGGGTCCCTTAGTACCAATTGAGCATCGTTTAAATGCCATGGCCTACCCGAGTATTGTTGCTGACCATGTCCATTCCTTTATGACTGCAGTGTACCCATCTTCTGATGGCTACTTTCATACTTGGATCATCTCAAACGGGTTTCTTGAACAGGTCAACATGTTTAATGTACTCCAATGGCCCTCAGTCACCAGATCCCAATAGAGCACCTTTGGAATGTGGTGGAAAGGGAGAATCACATTATGACAAATCTACAGCAACTGCGTGATGCCATGTCAATATGGACCAAATTTTGAGGAATGCCTTGTTGAATCTGCCACTAAGAACCCAGTACTAGTGAGGTGTGTATTCTGTAGAAACATCAGCACTTGTCTGCCCTTAAATTTTCCTCCCTCCCATTCAGCTGGGTGGTTTTTCTGCCATCCCTTTTTACAGGGCTTCGTGAACAAGCCCCTATGTCTCTACCGGAGCCAATTCCCCCATAAAGGTCTAATTCTTGGGCCTATACAGCACCTAGTATCTCTACTCTTTTTTTTTTTGCAGAGAGCTGCCACCTGTTCCTTTTTCTTCCAAACCATTGGTTTCCAAGTGGCTAAGCCTCTTGCTTGCTCCACCAGTGAGGTGCGTTTACCATTAAAGCTGAGTTCTGCCCACTTTTGAGAGATGGTCTTAAGAGGGCACCTCTCCACTGCTGGTTTTTGGGTAGTTAAAAAAAAAAAAACATATTTTCTTCCAACATACCTTTTTATGAAGTACAGCCCGTACTTCCAGTCCACGGCGCATGACGTCATATCCTCCTTCTGTGATTGATATTGCTTGCGAGCAAAATTGGAGCCTCATGGCGTGGATGGGGTTATTTGAGGACACTGAGGCAGACTCAACAAAGCGTTTGCCAGTGTCCAATTAGTGGACTGGAGGGTAGCAGAATGTATCTCATTGATAACCACTTCAGCCCCGGAAGAATTTACCCCGTTCCCGACATGCCATATTTTGTGATATGGCACTACATTGCTTTAACCACTTCGCGACTGGCGCACGACTATGTACATTGGCAGAATGGCACGGACAGGCAAAGGGGTGTACATGTACATCCCTTGAAGATTGCCACCATGCTATCGTGTGTGCGCGACGGTCATGGGTCCCGTGGACTCGATCGCCGCCAGGATACCCACGATCGTACCACGGGATGGCTGGACGGGGAGATGCGAAAGTAAACGGCATTTCCCCGTTATGCCTAGCAACTAGTGACACTGATCTCTGCTCCCTGTGATTGGCGCAGAGATCAGTGTTAGCTAAAACACAGCCAAGCCCCTAGGAACACTTGACCCCTATACTGCCACCCCCTGGTTAACCCCTTCACTGCCAGTGTCATTTACTCAGGAACCAGTGCATTTAAATAGCACTGATTGCTGTATAAATGACAATGGTCCCAAAAATGTGTCAAATGTCCGCCATAATGTCGCAGTCACAAAAATCGATGATCGCCAACATTAGTAAAAAATAGGGGAGTTTTCTAGCATTTTTATTAACCACTTGCCTACCAGGCACGAACACCCCCTTCCTGACCAAGCCATTTTTCAGCTTTCAGCGCTGTCGCATTTTGAATGACAATTGCGCGGTCATGCAACGCTGTACCCATTTTTTCCCCAGATAGAGCTTTATTTTGGTGGTATTTGATCACATCTGCGGTTTTTATTTCTTGCGTTATAAACAAAAGCGACAAGTTTGAAAAAACATATTTTTTACTTTAATATCCAATTTTTTTTTTTTTAAACAAATTTTTTCCTCAGTTTAGGCCCATACGTATTGATATTTTTGGTTAAAAAAAAATCGCATATTGATTGGTTTGCGCAAAAGGTATAGCGTCTTCAAAATAGGGGATGGATTTATAGCATTTTTATTATTTTTTTACTAGTAATGGCGTCGATCTGCGATTTTTATCATGACTGCGACATTGCGGCGGACATATCGGACACTTTTGACACATTTTTGGGACCATTCACATTTATACATCGATCCGTGCTATAAAAATGCATTGATTACTGTATAAATGTGACTGGCAGGGAAGGGGTTAACACTAGGGGGTGCTGCAGGGGTTAAAATGTACCCTATGAGTGATTCTAACTGGGGGGAGGGGACCGATCGGTGTCCCCATGTACAAGGGACACACCATCGGTCTCCTCTGACAGGACGTGGATCGGTGTGTTTACACACACTGATCCACGTCCTGCTCACTTACCAGGCAATCGCGGGTGCCTGCCGGTCATCGCGACCGCCGGGCACATGCATCGGGTCCCCAGCTACGCGGCGGGCACGCGCGCGCGCCCTAGTGGCCAAAAAGCGAGCGCCGTCATATGACGGCGGCCCGCCACAATAGCTGCACCGCTCTGCTGTCATTTGACGGTGGGCAGTCAGATAGTGGTTAAACGCTATAACTTGTGCGCAAATCAATTGCTAATTGCAATTTTTTTTTTACCAAAAATATGTAGAATACGTATCGGCCTAAACTGAGGAAAACAACATAAATATATATATATATATATATATATATATATATATATATATATATATATATACAGGTCCTTCTCAAAAAATTAGCATATTGTGATAAAGTTCATTATTTTCTGTAATGTACTGATAAACATTAGACTTTCATATATTTTAGATTCATTACACACAACTGAAGTAGTTCAAGCCTTTTCTTGTTTTAATATTGATGATTTTGGCATACAGCTCATGAAAACCCCAAATTCTTATCTCAAAAAATTAGCATATCATGAAAAGGTTCTCTAAACGAGCTATTAACCTAATCATCTGAATCAACTAATTAACTCTAAACACCTGCAAAAGATTCCTGAGGCTTTTAAAAACTCCCAGCCTGGTTCATTACTCAAAACCGCAATCATGGGTAAGACTGCCGACCTGACTGCTGTCCAGAAGGCCATCATTGACACCCTCAAGCAAGAGGGTAAGACACAGAAAGAAATTTCTGAACGAATAGGCTGTTTCCAGAGTGCTGTATCAAGGCACCTCAGTGGGAAGTCTGTGGGAAGGAAAAAGTGTGGCAGAAAACGCTGCACAACGAGAAGAGGAGACCGGACCCTGAGGAAGATTGTGGAGAAGGACCGATTCCAGACCTTGGAGGACCTGCGGAAGCAGTGGACTGAGTCTGGAGTAGAAACATCCAGAGCCACCGTGAACAGGCATGTGCAGGAAATGGGCTACAGGTGCCGCATTCCCCAGGTCAAGCCACTTTTGAACCAGAAACAGCGGCAGAAGCGCCTGACCTGGGCTACAGAGAAGCAGCACTGGACTGTTGCTCAGTGGTCCAAAGTACTTTTTTTCGGATGAAAGCAAATTTTGCATGTCATTCGGAAATCAAGGTGCCAGAGTCTGGAGGAAGACTGGGGAGAGGGAAATGCCAAAATGCCTGAAGTCCAGTGTCAATTACCCACAGTCAGTGATGGTCTGGGGTGCCATGTCAGCTGCTGGTGTTGGTCCACTGTGTTTTATCAAGGGCAGGGTCAATGCAGCTAGCTATCAGGAGATTTTGGAGCACTTCATGCTTCTATCTGCTGAAAAGCTTTATAGAGATGAAGATTTCATTTTTCAGCACGACCTGGCACCTGCTCACAGTGCCAAAACCACTGGTAAATGGTTTACTGACCATGGTATTACTGTGCTCAATTGGCCTGCCAACTCTCCTGACCTGAACCCCATAGAGAATCTGTGGGATATTGGGAAGAGAAAGTTGAGAGACGCAAGACCCAACACTCTGGATGAGCTTAAGGCCGCTATCGAAGCATCCTGGGCCTCCATAACACCTCAGCAGTGCCACAGGCTGATTGCCTCCATGCCACGCCGCATTGAAGCAGTCATTTCTGCAAAAGGATTCCCGACCAAGTATTGAGTGCATAACTGAACATAATTATTTGAAGGTTGACTTTTTTTGTATTAAAAACACTTTTCTTTTATTGGTCGGATGAAATATGCTAATTTTTTGAGATAGGAATTTGGGGTTTTCATGAGCTGTATGCCAAAATCATCAATATTAAAACAAGAAAAGGCTTGAACTACTTCAGTTGTGTGTAATGAATCTAAAATATATGAAAGTCTAATGTTTATCAGTACATTACAGAAAATAATGAACTTTATCACAATATGCTAATTTTTTGAGAAGGACCTGTATATATATCTCTATCTATATATATCTATCCACACACCCCATTTTTTTGGGGGGGATATTTATAGCAAAAAGTCACACCTTTTTCTTTATAGCGCAAAAAATAAACTGCAGGGGCGATCAAATACCACCAAAAAAGCTCTATTTGTGGGGGAAAAGACGTAAATTTTGTTTGGGAGCCACGTCGCACGACCACGCAATTGCTAGTTAAATTGACGCAGTGCCGAATCGCAAAATGGTCCGGTCTGAAAATTGTGCAACGTTCCTAGACCAAATTTACGTCATTTCCTCCCCCTCACAAATGGAGCATTCTAGGTGGTGTTTGATCACCTCCCGTGGTTATTTATTTTTTGCGTTCTAAACCAGAGCGACGATTTTGAAAACTCTTTGCTAAAATAACCCCCCCCCCCCCTTTTTTTTTTTTTTTTTCTTTAGTAATGGCGATCAGCTTTATTTTATTTTTTTCTAATATAAATTACGGCGGACAGATCGGACCCTCTTGAGACCATTGACATTTATACAGTGCTCCGAGCTAGAAATGGCCACTGATTACTGTATAAATGTCACTGGCAGGGAAAGGGGGCAATCAAGGGGTTGTGTTCCCTAGGTGTGTTCTAACTTTGGGGATGGGACTGACTGGGGGAGGACACAGATCATTGTTCCTACTTGGTAGGAACAGACTGTTTCTCTTCCCCTTTGAGAACAGGGATTAGTGTGTTTACACACAAATCCCCGTTCCTGACCACGTGCATGGGGTTCCCCGCCATGCAGCCTGCATGCCTGCTTTGGCTCTTAAAGGAGCCGCCTTATACAGTGCTTCGAGCAGGAGAGCCTTTCTGTATGTACGTGGTTAATCCTGTGTGTAAATTTTTTAACAGTACATCAAAATTCCCATTTTCTTGGCATCCAAGGTGGAGGACATTCTCTTGATGTTACAGATCTTTACTTGGAACTTTTTTTTTGGGGGGGGGGGGGGGGGGGCTTGTAAAATTTTCACTCAACAGCTGGCTAGAAAATGAGCTGGATATATTGTAGATTCTTGTAGCCTTAGTTCAATACTTACAGCTCCGTGTTGACCTACATCAAGTGTAGAGGCAACATTTGTCACTCCAGCTGTGGTGGGAGCTTTAAATCCCTTCAGGGGGTCTGCTGTCATGCCTTGGGTATTAGTCTTGCAATTCTTCATGGGAACTGTAGCGCCAATAGCTGGCATGCCAACGGTTGTCTATCCATTTTCTAGATTAAGATCCACTGCAACAGCCTCACTTGAAACAAAGTGGCACTGACAGTATAGTTATCCTAACTGTATAGGGCACAGGCGGCGTATTTATAAACATCATGTTATGGGCTCCTGCCTGCAGGTAATTAAGCACTGGCAAGATTTTAAAAGCGTGCCTCCCAAATAACGCTATCCATCTCCATGAGGCGTCAGCTTTTTGCTATTCAGACTATGATGGCCCTCTTCTCCCTTACCAAGAAATCACTTAAGTTGATTTTATCTTTAAATTATTCAACTCCAGTCCTCAAACATTCCACAATATTGGTGTAACACCTGTAAAACCTTGGGTGCCATATTCAGACCCCATGGGGTGGGTGCTGCCTGTACTATTGCTTTAAGCAATGGATCCTGCATGGGTGCTCACCTCGGCACTTTGTGCAAGGCACACCAGCCACATGGTGCTATACAAGGACCCAAACCTTGATTCCAGTGGTATAAGCTGGAGTCACAAATTGAAGGGGGGAGAAGAATCGCAAAAGGCCCTCCATCACCTGATTCGGGCCCAAAAATGAAAAGGCCAAAAGCCCCTGCCACTTCGCATTGCTGCATATAAGGAGAGACTAGAAAAAGGGAGGGGGGGGGGTAATCCACCACATACCTGCCATTCTCTCGCCCACTTTGTTATCCATCTATTTTTAAAGTCTCTCTTCCAGCTAAACATTTACTGCTCCTGAGGTATCAAACTGAACCGTATCGCCATCCTTAACCACTTGCCTACCAGGCACGAACACCTCCTTCCTGACCAAGCCATTTTTCAGCTTTCAGCGCTGTCGCATTTTGAATGACAATTGCGCGGTCATACAACGCTGTACCCAAATAAAATTTTATCATTTTTTTCCCCACAGATAGAGCTTTTTTTTGGTGGTAATTGATTACCTCTGCAGTTTTTATTTCTTGCGCTATAAACAAAAGAGCGACAAGTTTGAAAAAACATATATTTTTAACTTTATATTATAATAAATATCCATTTTTTTTTTAACAAATTTTTTTCCTCAGTTTAGGCTATATCGGGTAGTAATTTCATGCCTTGTGGCATTTTTTGTGTCCCTATGCCTGGGCAGCAACTCATACCCAAATAGCCCTCTCCTCTAGCTCCAATAGGGGTCTTAAATTGGTTACAGCCAAGCCCAGCAAGAGCACCTTTAAATGCTGGGCTCAGATTTCTGCATTCAACAGTTGGATCTGACTTCTATATATCCACATCACAAGTTATACTGTCATGCTGACCAGCATTACTTTAGGTGAGGGATGGGGGTATCAGAATTTTTTTCCACCCTTTATACATTTTCCTTAATTTTGTCATGTTGCATCTTTTTTGTGTGGGGATTTTGCCTGGCATCCTGCATGGGACTTGCAAGAGAATTTTTGACCAGTAAGTTTGTAGCACCTTGTACCCCACTCGTTTGTATCTGTGAACCCATGAATATTTTAAGGCTATGCTTTTACTGAGACAGCTGCCAAACAGGAAAATGTTGGTTACTTAGACTGTATAAATATTTGGTGCATTCTGCAGTGTATCAATGTAAAGATTCAATTGGTGTAATCTATATTTCACTCTTCAGGGTGGTGCGCTTCCAAAAATTGAACCAAAGTTTACAAACTATGTGAAGAACTGTTTCAGGATGGATGACCAGAAGGTAAGACTTTGTGTGGAACATATGTGAATAAACATCAGTTAATCTGTGCATATCTACATCTCAAATCGTTGCCAATACAGTCCTAGTAAATCACTCCATTGGTAATGGGACAGGTAGTTTCTCCAAATCAGACTATTCCTTATTCACTGCTTTATGGATTAGGCTTACCTTATAAAATGTGGTACGTTGTACAACCATGGATGGACATCAGATTTAGATTTTTTTTTCCAGAAATCCAGCAAATTGGACAACGTAATAAACCTTTCATGCCTTAAGTGGGTTTTTAATTTAGAAGTGCTATGTGGTACTTGCAAGCAGAATTTTTCCATTGGCTTTTTGTTAACATGGCTGTGCTGACATTGGGCCCCTTTTTTGCACTGGTTTGCTTCAAAACTGCCAGTAAAATGCTGATGGCTTTTGAGGCGTTTGCGGTGCAGTTTTTAAAAAACACGTGGGTTAAACTCTGTGGGGTGTCTTTGAGGCTCATTCATTTCAATGGGGAGGAGTATGGTTTGGTGCAGTTTAATTTTTTTAGCTCTCCAAAGCACCACCCTAGTGTGAACGCATTCATTGATTTTTAAATGGAAGCATTTTTCTTGAACTTTTCAGGTGCTTTTTTAATGCTAAAGCACTTGAACTCTAAAAAGGGGCCTAATTGATCTACTGTATTTTTTTGTCATTGCAAATTTAACAGGCACTGTGATTACTTTAATGTGTACAAAGACACAAATGGATTTCTTGATTCTAATATACTTTTGTTAACATTGCAGGTAATACAAGATCTCTGGAAGTGGAGACAGTCGCTAAAAGATAAATAACCTGCCTGTATCTCTTGCTGTCCCCTGGGTTTCACATCTTGTTTTATATATTTTTTTTTTTTTTTTGTAAGTAGATAAGAATGCATTGGTCTGTTATGCTTGCCAAGAATGTTAAATGCCTGAAACTGCATATTTTGTACACACATTTTGTCAAGGTATGTTAAGATGGTTGGGCAGATCTGAAGTTCAAGCATATTCATGTTTAATAAATCTGTATTTTTTACTTCTCTTGGGGCCTTGTATAGTTTTGTAGAATTTTTCTAAATTGTAGTAATGACTGGAAAAATCAGCACTTAATGTGGTGAAATTTCTTACGAAATGCAGTCGTTTTGCTATTGACCCCCCTTCCCCCTCCTAGTGGCCTTTTGACGGGAGTCTCAACACTGGAAAGGCAGGTGGACTTCCAAATCACATTATCACTTTTGCTGTCAGTGGATACATGATCTAGGAGCCCATTCCACCAGTTTGATTGATTTCATTGTTCAGCAATATCTACCTTTTAAAAAAAAAAAAAAAAAATTAAAGTCACTAAAGGATTTTTTTTTTTTTTTAAATTGCATGCTATACTTGCCTCCACTGTGCAGCTCATTTTGCACAGAGTGGCCCCGAACCTGGGTTTCTGGGGTCCCTCAGCAGCTGTCTCGGCTCCCTCTCGCACAGACTCCACAACTTCATGCGAGCTCCCTCATAGTGTGGAGTGCTTGTGGCCGCGCTCCCGTGATACAGCCACTCACTATCACTCGGCCCCAGCGTGCCGTGTTATTGGATGTGATTGTCAGCAGCGCGAGCCAATGGCTGCAATCCATCCACTCTAGCCAATCAACGGCCAGGGTGAGCGGCGACGAGGATGTCGGGCAAGCGCGGGACTTTCGAGGGGTCAGGTAAGTATAACGGGGCGGCTGGCATTGTCGGATGTTTTTTCACCTTAATGCATAAAATGCATTAAGGTGAAAACCTTTACAACCCCTTGAATGCTAGCATCTGATGTCATCACTTCCAGCAGGTGATTACTTTTTCCCAAATCTGTTATCAGAATTTACCTTTGTTGGCTGGAATTGGCACATGTGGTGATACAGATGCATGGCCTTTCAGCAAAGTTTGGCTGCTAGCTCATTGCTGTGTCACCTAGACCATCACTACTCTTGTCCAGCAGCACTATTGCTGTTGGCTATGGTTGATAAAGTATGTATTATCAGCCAAGAGGTTATGGGGATAAACTAAAGTGCAACTATATTTCATCAGCGCAACAAACCAAAAATGCTGCTTCATTTTTTAATATTCAAAGCAAACTTATCCATCCATGTCTGCCATGCTTTATTTTGTTGAGAAATTATTTTGGAATGCGCCCCCTAACATTTTTGGCCATCTTGACAAAGGACAAATCATGTACTTATGGAATCCCCACCTGTCCTTAACTCATACGATCAAGCAGGAGAGCTTAGCTAATTGCCTTTCCTCAATTGAAAAAAAATTCAAATTATGCTATGCATTCCTATCTATTTACTAATGCTAGCTGCCTAAGGACTAAAATGTTGGTTATGAAGTTCTACTTTAAATTAAAATTTGAGACACTGAAAGATGTGGGTAAAGTGAACATGAACACAATCTCCCCATGTCAACAAGTCTCTATATTTTACACAATTACTTCCACCAAATCAAAGATCAGATGTCTCCCTTTTTCTGAAAACTACATGTCTACATTCTCTCTGCACACATGGAGGTTGTTTAATGCATGTTTATAATTTTATTTTTTATATTTTTGCAAAACATATTCTTGCATGTGAAATCTTGCAGTTTTGGCCTTCTGCATTTTTATCCTGTGCCTCTGAGGCTTTAGTCTATTTGAATAATCGCTCATTAATGACTTATTGACGTCCCATTCTGTGCAAATGTTAAAGGGTTATGGAGCGAGACCCTGTTCGCCTGCATTGTGGGATGTCTGTTTATTAAAAGTCAGCAACTAAACTTTTTGAAGCTGCTGACTTTTCAAAGGCCTGGATCTCCCCTTTAACACATAAAATATTCATATTTGTGAGAAGTAGGTTTACACCCAGTGTCCACAAATGGCCTAAAGCTACTACCACATTATATAAAGTTTGTGTTGAAATTGAACATTTGCTCAAAGAGCAAGCTGCTTGCCAAGAATCAATGATCTCTGTATTATAAGAAGATCCATATGCAATTTTGGAAAGCATTAAACCGCTGCATGGTTTTCAAAAAGGGAAATGCTTGGAAGCATACAGCACATCCAATCGTCAAAATGCATAACTCACCTCAGACATAATGAGAAGAAATCCAACAGAGGGTGATACTGCTAAAAACACTTACGCATAGGTGCCTATTCTGGGCATCTGAATGTAGTCTATTTGAATTCTTTGGGAAGGGAAATCTGGCTTAGGAGAATACTTTTGGGGAACATGGACATGCCTCCCTGCATTGTACCGAGCACAAGAGATATGAAGCACTAAATCCAGGTGCTATCCAATAGCAGTCATTAAGTGCCACCATCGTGCCCTTAGCACGATGACTGTGCCAGTTGTGCTAAAACTGGGTACAAACTCCATGGTAGACACCACCTGTTGTCAGCACTCTACAGGCCCTGCTGATTTTGGGTAGCATTACATTTGATCCACTTATACCTGGTTCTGCAACTGAATTAAAGTTTCTACATCCCACTGCTCTTGATGAGGGGAATCTGACCCCACTACCTGGGTGACCCCTACAGTAGGTGTGACTCCAAATGCCATAAGGGCAGCATTCTTTGCCACTTGGTCTGCTTAAGTAGTTCCTCTGGCTGTCATGCAATTTCCCCTTGCATGTCCTTTGACCTTCAAGGTGACAACTTCTGCTGGTTTCTGAAAGGCCTCAAATACCTGCTCTGAGTTTTGCATGTCTCACTGGCTTCCCTGCACTAGTCAGGAAGTTCTGTGCTTTACAAATAGGCCCAAAATCGTGAGCTATTCCAAATGCATAGCTGCTGTCAGTGTAAACGTTTCCCCTTTAAAATCTTTAGAAGATGACATGCTTTGACTGCAGCACACAAATGCTGCTTCCTGTGCTGACATCTGGGTATCAATGCTTCCTGATAAATGGTGTCTGTAGTGGTTACAGCAAACCCTGTGTGGCTGACCATCATCGGTGTAAAATCTAGAACCATCTACGAATAACTGTCACAATCTGATAAAGGCTCATCTTTTGCTGGTGTGACAGAGGCCCTTTCTACCTCCATCAAAGCCAATACAATCATGAGAAAACCTCTCGGGTTCTACATCAGTACCATTTGTTGCATCTTCCTCAAATTATAGGAAGAAGAGTAGCTGGATTTAAATTAACACATCGTTTGATTGCTCTTTTTGCTCCATCAAATTTAACAGACTGGTACTTATCAAATCTACTGGCAGACACGTCTGGTATTTACTTGGTTCATGATTTCCTGTACTGCACATACAGGATCAAAGCAGAATCTAGTACAATCTCAGTTACTTTGTCTAGCAGCAAAATGCAAGCTGCTACTGTATGGCTTGCATACAACTGGGGGAGCCTTTGATGAAAGGGTCTAATGAGGCTGATACATACATCACAGGCCTCTGTTTGTCTCCATGTAGCTGGGTGAGTATATCTGCAGCAAATCCATTGACTTCATCAGAGGCGGCTCTAAGTTTTGAGAGGCCTTAGACCTGAGGCCCCACTCACGCCCGTAATGGGAAAAATACTAAAAATGAACTGGGGTAAAGCAATCATTGGGGGTTCAGGAGTGGGGCTAACAATTTAGGTGTGCTGTAACCTGTAGTGTTCAGCTCTACAGCTCATGAAACATTGGCATGATCAGCGAGCTGTGATATAAAAACATTTTAAAAAAAATAGCATTAAAGGGGTTGTAAACCCTTTGTTTTAGAAAAATAAACATATACTCACCTCCACTGTGCAGTTAGTTTTGAACAGAGTGGCCTCAAACATCCTCTTCTGGGGTCCCCCAACGGCGCTCACGGCTCTTCTCCGCATTGGGAAACCACCTAGGAGAAGCGCTCTCCCTGGGGTTTACCTTGCAGGCATGCTCCTGTGTCAAGCATTTGCATCCATAGACACAGAATGCCGGACTCAGCCCTGCCCTGGGTCATTGGATTTGATTCACAGCAGTGGGAGCCAATGGCTGCGCTGTTATCAATCTATCCAGTCAAGAGCCAAGAACCCCAGCCAGAAAAGGTTGAGTGCGTCTCCGGCATGGGGACGAACGGGCTCAGGTGAGTAAAATGGGGGGGGGCTGCTGAGTGACAAAAGTTTTTTCACACTAATGCATAGGTAAGAAAAGGTACTGCAAATATGGGTTAAAAAAAAAACATGCCATACTGTAGTATTTTTATTTTAGGCACTGGATCACCTATTTGAAGCATAGGCTGTGGGCCATTCCTTTAGTTCCCAAACCCTAAAGACTCCTCTGGGGGCAGGCCCCTGGGATGGGCATATCCTGGACCAGTGATGTGAAAAGGTAAAACGGGTTAATTCTTTAAGTTGGTCATTAGGTTAGTGGATGTGAGCGACAACCCGGCTGCCTGCTTAGTTCTCTAATCAAACAGACCTAGCAAATATAAAGCCTCTAACCATACGCCTTTTGAATGCAGTGAAGGTGTATTTTGCTCCGGTGGAAACCAATAGGCCCACCTAGAGCTGCACAATTAATCGTTAAAAAAAAAAAAATCATGATCTCGATTCAACCCCTCTGACCATCTCTATTGAAGAGTTTGCCGATTCTTTCATATAACAAGTGGAGAGACTTATCTGCTCACTCAGCTGTCAAAAGAAAACATCTGACAGTCTGCCAAGTTTTTAAAATGAAACATTGTAACTAACTCTTCCTTCTTAGATCAAAGGGAGAAACTTCTGTGTGGAAAAAAAAAAAAAACCCAGGCAGTCTGCCAAGTTTTAAAGCAGTGTAAATGTAGGAAGCTTAACCACTTAAAGTCTAAATCTTTTTCTGACACTTGTTTATAGTTGTATAGTTAAAATCAATAGTTTTTTTCTAGAAAATTACTTGAAACCCCGAAACATTATATACGTTTTAGCAGAGACCCTGAGGAATAAAATGTCAATTGCTTCAATATTTTTTGTCACACTGTATTTGCCCAGTGGTCTTTCAAATGCAATTTTTGGGGAAAAAATACACTTCAATGAATAAAAAAAAAAAACGTAACAGTAAAGTTAGCCCAATTTTTTTTGTTTTGACCACTGGGCAATTTTCAGCTTTCGGTGCTCTCACACTTTGACAATTACTCATGCAACACTGTACCCAAATGAATTTTGTGTCCTTTTTTTCACACAAATACAGCTTTCTTTTGGTATTTGATCACCGCTGGGTTTTTATTTTTTGCGCTATAAATCAAAAAATACAAAAAATTCGGTAAAAAAAAAAAAAATTCTTTGTTTCTATTAAAAATTATTGCAGTGTTGCACAGTGGTGGCAGAGCATTGCAGGCACTGACCAGCGCTGTGGGCACTACACATCCAGCCCACAGCGCTGGTCCCGTCTCTCCCCCTTTCCGTTTCTCCCCTCACTACCGATCGGTACAGAGAGGGGAGGGAGGAACCGGCGTCATGACGTGATGCTGGTTTGTGTACATGTGATCGCTCCGTCATTTGACGGAGCGATCACGTGGTAAACGGCCGCTATCAGCGGCTGTTTACTGTGATGCGCCGGGTCCTCGGGACCCGGCGGTCACGGATGTTCCCGAGTGCGCACCCCAGGGAGCAAGTTTCTGGGAGGACGTCCACTTAGAATAAGCCAACCGCACTGTAGATGTCTTTCGACTATAGCGCGGTCGGCATGTGGTTAATGGGAGAGCTGAGGTTACGCCACGAGAATCGTGATCTATCTTCTAAGCGGAAAAAAATCGTGATTATAATTTTAGCCTGAATCGTGCAGCTCTAAGCCCACCTACAAAGCTATGTTTTTAATCAAAAATAGTTTATTGAGCATAAAAGTCAATATAGATTGTTACATGCAATAGGCACCAAATGTAAATAAAACATTTCTCTTACGTTCAGCAATCGACACAGCTCCTCTCTTAGACCATTGGGTTGTTACACCACCTTCAGGAGAGGACTAGGCATGACATGTAATAATAAAACTAGAACTTTCTAGCTCCGCCCTTAGGTATCAACCCTACAGCCCGCATTGCAGCTTCAGTTTTTTCTGCCTAGTGAAGGATCTAGGAACCCTGCAGGCCCATTGGTCCGTGGATTTTTCTGCAGAAGCTTTGCTTTTTGCGCACGATTTAAGTTCCTGTGATCTGTTATCAACAGCCGGCTGGGTGACAGGCTGGATGCTCTTATCCTTGTAGTCTCCCTAGTCTGGCCAGCTAGCGTGTGCAGACCAGAGCTCCGCGCTGGGTCGGCCACGACATGCCCCAGCTCCAGGGGTGGTCGGTGAGCGTAAATGCTCCGGGGCACACATGACCGGGCTACTGATGTCTGCATCACAGTGTGCCGGGCCAGCAGCCACCCCGTACTGATCGGAGAGTGGGTCTGTGATGGAATGTCTCCCAGCTCTTCAGGACTGGTAAGTACAGCTCTCCCTGCCTCGGTGTGGCTGAGCAGCTGGGCATGCCCGGGGAGGTCGATTAGGGGGTCTCTCTTCTCCCCCTGTCCCTATCTTCCCTCCCCCCCCCTTCCCTGTGGGAGGTGCGGCATGGGCTGCTGAGCGCCATAGATGGGCTCTCACCGGGGGGGACTGCGCTGGATGGCTGTGCCCTGGATGTGTGTAGGTCTCTCCCTGGAGGCTGTCTGTTGATTGCTGTAGCGCTGTTCACTGCCATTTCTCTGCCTGTTTTCACTGTCCCTCATGGTATACAGTGCTCGGCAGCCATTTTTGGTGTGGCAGGGAGCAGCATGCTCTGTGGCCATTTTCCTGTAGTTCGGTGGCCATTTTCCCTGTAATTATGTCCTTTATACTGGACGCTTGGCAGCTATTTTCTTGAAGCCTGAACACGTTTTTGGTCAGTTTCAGTGCAATTCAGAGCAGCTCTGCACAGTGCAGTGTGGTCTCCTATGCATTTAGGAGCTGATACAGGCACTATTCGCTGGATGGTGCAGAACCAGTCAGGGTGGTGAGTCCTGTGGGAAAGAGCCCCTCAGCCAGCAGCAGTTAGGACAGTGATGGTCCCACCCTCCTAAGTCCCCAACAGGTGGCAGACAGGGTAGGGTCAGCATGGCTTCAGAAACTGGTGTTTCTTCCCCCGAAATCGAGGCAATTGCAACCGGTTCGCCTGCAGACAGTGCAGTGCCTCTGGACGCTTTGTCGGCGGTCCCCAATTTGTTCGTTGCCAAGATGGAGGTGCCTGCCCCATCCCCCTGGGTAAGCTCTGACGCAGACTCTGGCCCTGCTGAGGCTGGTGACCCCCCCCCCCTGTTCTGTGATTTCAGATGACTGACCAGGACCGATTGGACATTGAGGATGAGTCCCGGTCTGGGTCCGTGCGGCTCAAAGCGCTTGTTGGAGCACGTATAACAGCTGTGCGTGATACCCTGAAGATTCAGGAGCCAGCAGATCTCTCTGCTGATGTAGCGGCCCCCTTTGGGTCCCGTAAGTCAGCCCGTTCACCTAAGGTGTTCCCGTATCTGACTTATTTCGATAAGTTCATTTACAAGGAATGGGGTTGACCGCAATGGACCTTTTCGGTCCCCAAATACATGGCAGTGCCTTACCCCTTAGAGGAGAGCCATCTCAAAAAGTGGTCGGCTCCTCCGGTCGTGGACCCCCCAGTATCCTCTTGGCTGTCCGACCAATGTGTCTGTGATCTGCTTTCCTCAGGCTACAAGATAGAGTTCCTCTCTTGGCCGCGAAACAGATTCTTCCCCTCCAGCATATCCCTATCCGGAGGTGTTCAGGCTACTGTGCCTGAGATGGGGCACATCAGATGTGGATCTTCTGGCCTCCCGTATCAATCGGAAGGTGCTGAGATTCGTGTCCAGGACAAGAGATCCTTGGGCAGACGCGTCAAACGTGCTGGTGGCTCCGTGGGATCAGTACCAGCTGATCTATGCCTTTCCTCCGCTGAAACTGTTACCACGTCTGCTCCGCAGAGTGGAGGCTGCAGGGATCCCAGTAATACAGATTGGCCCCAGCGTCCCTGGTACACAATGGCGACTGCCGTTACAAGAGGACCTTTTTGTCTCAAGGTCCGATTTATCCATCCTGCTTTACCATCGTTGGTTTTAACGGCATGGCTATTGAGAGCCAGGTGTTGAGGAACCGGGGTCTTTTGGACTCAGTGATTCCAACTATGTTGAGAGCACGGAAATCTTCTCGGAAGATGTATTATCGTACCTGGAAGGCCTACATCTCCATCTTCTCTACATGTGTGAAGAGAAAGGCTGGCGTCTAGTGCGCTCCTTTTCTACATCCAGGATCCTGCTGCTTCTACAGAAAGAAGTAGACCAGAAATTGGCTTTAAGCACCATTAAGGGACAAATATCAGCGTTTGGCTGTCTTTTTTTCCTGCGACTCCTGACATCTCACTCTAGTGAGCACTTTTGTTCAAGGAGTCTGACATGTAGTTCCTCCGGTGCGTCCACTGTAACCCCCGTGGGATCTGAACCTGGTGTTATTGGCGCTTCAAAAACCGCCATTTGAAAAGATCAGGGAGATCCCTCTGTTGACTCCGTTTTTTTTTTTTTTTTTTTTTAATTCTTCAATTTTTATTGAGCTTCAATCAACAAATTGACAACATATCTTGTAAAAATTGGTGTACAATACTTCGTGCAAGTTACACAATAAAAACAATTACTGTTTTCGTGCCCACTTAACACCTCCCAATCACACTCCCCAACAGCACACTACAAGTTTCCGATTTATTCCAATCGGGTTGTTCATTAATCGGTAATAGGGAAGACAGACTAATAAGGGGAAAAAAATTAAATAAAAAATGTCTTTTCTTTTTTTTTCTTTATACTTTCCCTCCCCCTTCTTTCTTTTTCCGTGTGTAGGGTGTCAACGGAGAGGAAGCTTAGTCCCCCCCGCAGCGGACAGCCCATCTCACTCAGCCAAGGGCTCCATAAGCCCCCAAACTTCTTTAAATTATTTTGCTTAATGTACATCGCCCTCTCACACCAGATCATAGAGCTAATAGCTTTGGTCCATGACGTCGAGGAGGGGGGAATCTTAGCCTGACAATTCAGCGCTATCGCCTTGCCTGGTACAGGCATCTCAATACTGCGATCTTTGTCAAGGGTGGAATTATGCCCTCCTCAAGGATTCCTAAGAGACAGAGAGACTCTAGAAGGGATTATAGGCAGTGGTTGATTCCCATGTCTGGCCAATGGTAATAGGGCTGACTTATTCCAGTTAATCGCTAGGCCAGAATGTTGTCCAAACTCCCCCACCATATGTATCACAGTATTAAGAGTGGAATTTATATCCCCGATGAAGAACAAGACATCATCCGCAAACAAGACAATTTTTTCTTCTCCTGACTTGCTCTGGATATCCGAACGCAATCTCGTCAGGATCGCCAGGGGTTCCATTGCCAAAACAAACAAGAGGGGAGACAGGGGACATCCCTGTCTCGTCCCTCTGCATGCATGGGTAATACAGTACATTTCAGTCATAACATGAATATCACATAAAACAGCAAGCAATAGCTTTCCAAAGTGCACCAAAAGCATGATGAGGGTAAAATTGTAAAATATGATAATGCCTGCAAAAACTCGGGCCTCTTGGATCCTTGAGTAGGGTATAAAGTTAGCTAGAAAAGCTATACGTGTATTGATGAATAACAAGATGTGTGGCAGCTCTCGCATTTCGTGGCTGGAGGGCCACTCGTCAGGAGCCAGCACTTGATGTTTCTAAGAATAAACATATTGACATTAACTTAGATGGTAATATAAATGCACATGTGGGCAGGGGTGAAACTGGAAACTCCTGTACCAAATGCGATTAAACTTACTTGAGTTCAAAAGATGGTGGTGTGGTGCCGGGCAACGCTAGCAATCCGAATCGCAATCCCCACTGGGAGCCACGGCGGGAAGTCCAGCGGGGGCGCCCCACAGGCACCAAATAGTGCGGGCATGGAACCAAAGCAACCTAAGTGTAAAGTGGAATGTAAGGTGAACCAAGGTATTCACATGGGAAAGGTGAGGGAGTGAAGAAAAGGATGGGTAGTGGAAGAGGGGAAGCGATGGTGAGAACTAACACCGGAAGAATAGTGAGGTAGAAAAATAGGATGGAGACAAGATGCCACCAGTGAAGGGGGAGGGTGAAACAGAAAACGAATGATGAAGTGACTAATTACCTGAGATGGAAACCAAATGATTAGGCATATTAAAAGTACATAGTACAAAAATAGAGGGGTATTAGAAATTAATTGATAACAAAATTACTACTTATAAAACAATAATAAAAGATCCAAAGAGGCTATCCTAGAGTCAAGAATATTGCAGAATAGGTAACATGACTAAAAAAATAGAGCATTAACGCGTGCTTCCATCCCTTAATTCTAGTATTAATAGCGAAACTGGTTTTAGGGACTTTAAATGAAGGTATGGCCTGGTAAGGCCAGTTCTTCCATCCCTTGGGACTTTAAGTGAAAATGTGGCCCGGTAAGGTCACATATTTCCATCCCTGTTATGATCAAAGATGGGGAGAGAGCAAGGGGGCGTGACTTTGAATGAGGCACGTGGTAGCAAAAGAATAGTTTGGTGAACATAATTGGAATTTATTGGTTGCCATAAGATACACGTTGGATACATTGAATATAGACATATTGAGGTGATACATGGGTAATACAGTACATCTCAGTCATAACATGAATATCACATAAAACAGCAAGCAACAGCTTTCCAAAGTGCACCAAAAGCATGATGAGGGTAAAATATGATAATGCCTGCAAAACCAGGCCACACCTTCATTTAATGTCCCTAAAACCAGTTTCGCTATTAAAATTATCTCTAATGGGTCAGTAGTGAGATCCCCATTTAGCGTCTTAATCGACTGAATCACATCAGGGGAATTGTTCGTTTTGATCAAAAGGGAAAGGGTACGACTAACCCTCTCCCCTTAGCCAAAATAATGCTGACGTTGGAATATTCACCTATTCTCCACACTTAGTGAGTATCATTTTATAAGCTTGTTGGCTTTCAACATAAGATCTCTCTGCTTGGGCAACCTCATTTCTGATTTCCCTTGCACGCTCCCTCGACTTCCTCTTAATTATTGCCACTTGTTGAATCAAGAAGGCCTTTAGGAAGTCCCAGACCACTCCAGGCAATGCTGTACCCACATTAATTTGCAGGAATTCTCTTGTCCTGGCAATCAATATACTAGAGTTATCGATCAGTTCCAGCCAACAGGCGTTGACCTTTCACTACCTAGGCCAGGTTCTACCCCCTGCACTTATAATAAGGGTCAAAATAGAGTGGTCTGAGACCCCGCTTGGGCCATATTCTATGTCCTGCACCAGTGGAATCGCCTCCCCATTCCCCAGGACCATATCAATTCTGGAAAGAGTGCTATAGGAGCTTGAGAAACAAGAGTACTATCTATCTTGTAGGTGCCGCCTTCGCCATATATCACTTAATCCTATTTCCGACAAGAATCACTGCAGCCGACTCTCCCCCACTATCTTGAGCCCATCAGGGATAGGGAATCTATCCAGGCTCCTGTCTAATGCTTCATTAAAGTCGTCTAATGCTATTATTGGAATTCCTGGTTTATCTATTCTAGACCAAACTCAAGTAATTTATACAAAACCTCTAACTTGAAAGGGGGGGGGTATATAGATATTTGCCAGTATGTAAAGTTGTTTACCAATCGAGCAATACAAAAATACATACCAGCCCTACAGGAGAAATCCACTCCTCTCCCAACCAGGACACTCACTCCCCTTGAATAAGAGGAGTGAAAGAAATGGTAATGGACCTGAAACTTTCGATTAGTTAATTGTGAAACTGTATTTGGGGTTAAGTGCATCTCCTGCAAGAACAATAGGCCAGGTCCCCTCCCTTCCAGTACTGACAGGACCATTGCTCTTTTATTTGGATCACCTAGGCCCTGGACATTCCATGAGGTTATATTTACTCTGTTTGCATGAAAAAGTTAAGGACAAAGCAAAAGAGGAGGATAGAGAGAAGTGTAGTGATCGCAGCAACCCCGGTTCGAATCCGGGTCATGGCACCAATGTAGTGATCTAATATATAGTTCCTAGATGGTATGTAGTTATTAAAAAGTACTTCCGCAGCAAACCCAATTCTCCAGAGAGAAGCACTTTATTGACTTCTAAAACAGAACATTCTTGCAGATGATAAAAATCAGTCTTGTAGTAGATGACAATCCAACAGGGCATAATCGCGACAGTGCTAGTAAATATTTAGAGCCCCATGGAACCATGTGACTCTTGGTGCCTTCATAAGAACACACACACTTCTAAACAGATTGAATGTCCTGTTATATCTACACACACACTGAATGGCTGAGCAATTGCTGACAGGAGATCACCTCAAGCTGTGAACAGCTGTAGTCATAACATCAACAAGTATGCGCAATTAGATTAACAGATACCACCTTGACACCCTTTTGATGTGTAGAATAGACTTGAATCCCCAATCTAAATTCTTGTATAATGAATTTGTCTTAGAATGCCTAAATAAAAATGCCTATATGAAATACATAAAAAACACTACATATATCTAATATATATATATATATATATATATATATATATATATATATATATATTAGATATAACGTACTACATATACCCCCACTTGGATCGGTTCGAATCAGAATCGATTCACAACCAAACCGCTCAGACATCCCTGGCTCTTAAGATTGAGGACACCTCTATGCTTTCCTTATTTTTCTGGATTGTTCTTAGTTGTCTTCTACCACAACAATATAAACCAAACAAAAAACATATTAATAAATTGAACGAACACAAAAATCATGGAAAGAGTTCTCAATAGCGGGTGAGAAAGAGTGTTATTGGGTATGCTCCACCAAGGCTCCTGAAATTCTTTAGCAATTTTATTAGAACTGATGAGGTTTTCCTTCACCAGTTCTTGTAATTCTATAATTTTCCTACTATCCCTCTTAAATAATGTATCCAATTCAACTGTAAGTGGTGGAATTTTCTTAAATAAAGGAGAAATCATAGAGTCCCAATTGCCAAGATCGGTTTGCTCAATGTTTACAGATACTTGATTCATCTGGATATTGGCTTGGATGTCTTCCTGTCCAATTGTTAACAGTCCATATGTGAGGTTCACACACCAGCCTGTGATAGGTGTCCGGCACTGAACTTGCTTCTGCCAAGTGAATGAGGGAACCCCCAATGCACAAACCCTCGAGTCTTCCCCATGAATTATTCTATTCCAGGCCGGTTCAAATTTTTGTAATTGAACCAGGCAGTTTCCAGAGTGTGTAGCAGCACAACCCTCTACGTACTCCAGCCGCTCAAAAGAACAGGAACAAAGCCAGGCCTGGGCACGTTTGATACAGCAGTTGGGGTCCATGGTTTTCCATACTTGGTTGTCCTTGACGACGAGTCTGCTTTGTGGTAGCAGTTGTTTCAGTATATTAGTGCCATTTCTCACCTCCACCTCACCAAGAACGATCATCTTGTATACGGGTAAGGGTGTTGTTGACCATGTAGGGATGTCGATGGTCAGAGGTACTTCCTGCTTTCCGATGTGATCTTTATTACAAAGAGTATCCAGGCTCCTTACATTAGCAAGGGCAAAGTTCCTACAAGTAACACCACTGTCTTTGATAAGATTGAATAATAAAGTTGAGTTCATTATCCTTGGCCATTCTCCTTGTTTGATTTCTTGAAGCCCTAGGCTCAGATGTTCACTCAGCAAGTTTCCTATAATACCACAAACTATAGACTTGGATACATTATTTGTTTGAATGGTTTTACCCAGTGCATTCACCGACATTTGAATGTTCTGCAAATCTGCAGCAATGGTGTGAATGTTCTGAATATCTATTTTCATTTCAGCTAGAGCGTTTAAATCCACTCTTCCCCCTTTAAGCAGTATCTGCTGTAATCCACCCACAAAATTCTGTTCTCTTATATTGAGACTCTCTATATCAACCCTATTCCAAATCGAACTACCCAAACTGAGGCCTGATATGATATCAGTACCCAGATCCCTCTTTGAAACTTTCTTAAAATTAAGCCCTTGTGTAACATCCCAAAATAAGTTTATGTGTGTTTGAAAGACTGTTTTAAACCATAATCCCATTGATTTTGGGCAACTCTCTGGAATATTAAATGATGTAAAATTCAACAATAATGGTAATGATAAATATGAAACATCGCTATACACTAAAGTTTGAGTCCGCTCAAGGAAGAGTCCATGTTCTGGCCACTGTAAAATTGTAGGACAGTCTCTAGAATTTGTGACCATTATCTTTAGGATTTTTGTATAGACTCCATCCTTCACATCATGAGGGCTACAGGATATAATACCTGTGACGAACGTGGGTGTCAGATCCCTGCCCTCCTCGCTAACTTGCGAGGAAGGACCGGCCAACCCTACACCACGCTGTCACTTACGTAACAATGCCACTCTCAGCAGCGCCCAGCACAAAGATTTTCCAGCTTGCGGGACCACAATCTATGTGCGAGCAGCCTGAGAGCGATTGTCACTGGGCTAATTACACAATTAACCCTTTAACTGCCACCACCCCTGTTTTAAAAGACCGAGCCGGGGGACTCGTAATTTTAGCAATACCAATTATAATTTTAGAATAAGCGTCTACAACACACACTGCCACCACAGACAGGTATGCTCAGAAGCCTTACTCTACAACAGTAGCGCCCTTCTAAGAGGCAGGTTCGTTTATAGCTTGCATTAAGAGCTTTAGAGACAAGGTTAACACTTTTCAACATAAGGGTTTATTATGAAAAGGTCAAAGTTGATGCAAATAAAACATTTACAGAAAAAGGATGTTTCAAAATATAAAGACAATATACAGCCACAAAGAGATAAGGTAGAATTGTGAAGAAAGGATACTTGCAATTAAGGTCCGAGGGTTGATCAGAGTTCGATCGATAAGCAAAGGTAATCGGTTCTCAAACTTGACAGATGTTCCTACTTGGATGGTCAAAGGAGAACTGACCATTGTCTTGGCCTCTCCTCTTTTCTGTCAAATCAAAGGGGGTGTTGACAGTGACCAGTGACCAATCGTCTGGTCATCTTGTTTAGGGGTTGGTTGCTGGGAGGTGTCTACTCTCATGACCCTGTCCCAGGTACACTTTGTGATACATATTCATATCTCTACCTCTCTACTGTTTATAGACTGCAGGTATTCATTTTAGTGATCAGCGTGATATTTGCTTCAAAATGAGTACACACATGACAGGTTTCCGAGTTCGGGGTTACCTAGGAGGAATAAGGGGTCCCAGTGGCTTCCCATATGACGTGACATAGGGGTGTCTGGACTTGAAATGTTACAATTTATCTGAGGAAACTAAATATGTCCACATTATGGCTATGCTGTTATTACTTTGGAAGTTATGAAACATGCTGTAATTTCATACGTATCTAAACTGTCTAAACATGAGGTATTTACGACAGATCTCTGTTGGTTCTCTGAATGGGGAGGGCGACAGTTTTACGACAGGCCTGATATCCGGCCAGGAGACATAAGCCCTGGTCACTGACCTAGCCAAGGTCTGCTTCCTCTGCTGAGATAACCTTTTGTTCTTTTGAACTTTTAAAAGCTTTGAATTCCTAAAACAAGGAGAGGGAGGAGGTAGGAGGGAGTTCAGAATTTTCTGTACTGTTACAGAAAAGCTGTCATGGCTGAATTCCAACATGGCAACTAGCCACAGCGTTCCATGTCCAGTATGTGATATCGTTACACCTCCCCCCTTAGGTGGTTGCATGGGAGGGAACTACAATTTCCCTCCTGACGCAACCTACTCTTGCGTGCTCAGCTTGTCGTGACAGCCCATCAGCATTGCCATGGGTGCTGCCTTTCTTATGCTGGATGGTGAAATCGTATTGCTGTAGAATTAAGCTCCACCGAAGTAGTTTGCCATTCTCCCCAGCAACACGATTTAGCCAGCTCAAGGGATTGTGATCCGTGATCACAGTAAAGTGCCGTCCATAAAGGTACGTTTGTAACTTCTGGAGGGCCCACACGATCGCAAGACACTCCTTTTCGATCGTGGCGTATGCTACTTCCCTGGGAAGCAGCTTCCGGCTCAGGTAGAGGATGGGATGCGCCTCTCCGGCATCATCCACCTGGCTCAGGACTGCACCCAATCCATAGGCAGAGGCATCCGTCTGCACTAGGAAACAGCGGGTAAAGTCTGGAGCCTGTAGCACAGGGGCGCGGGCCAGCGCCTCCTTCAAGGCCTGAAATGCCTGCTCACATTCTGGTGTCCAAGGCACCACCTTGGGCAGTTTCTTTTTGGTTAGGTCAGTCAGAGGTTTTGCCAGGCTACTATAATTACATACAAACTTCCTATAGTAGCCAGCGGTCCCCAAGAAAGACATAACCTGCTTTTTGGTTGGGGGGGTAGGCCAGGCCAGAATGGCATCAACCTTCCCTGTCTCGGGTTTCAGGGTGCCTCCTCCTACCTGGTGTCCCAAGTACTGCACATCAGTCATGCCAATCTGACACTTACTGGGTTTGACAGTCAGATTGGCAACTGTCAGTTTGTCCAGGACCTGTGACAGGTGCACCAGGTGTTCTTCCCAGGTAGGGCTGAACACGGCGATGTCATCCAGGTAGGCTACTGCAAAGGTTTCCAGCTCCTCCAGTAAGTCATTCATGACTCTCTGGAAGGTAGCTGGGGCATTCTTCATCCCAAACGGCATGACGGTAAATTCGAACAAGCCGAATGGGGTGATGAAAGCCGACTTTTCCCGAGCCTGAGGGAAGAGGAATTTGCCAGTACCCCCTGCTCAGATCCATGATTGTGATATAGCGGGCACCCGCCAGTCTATCTAACAACTCATCAATCCGGGGCATGGGGTAGGCATCTGCAGTGGTGATGGCATTCAGTTTCCGGTAGTCCACACAGAACCTGGTCGTCTGGTCCTTTTTGGGGACCAAGACTACCGGGGACGCCCAGGCACTGTGGGACTTCTGAATCACCCCCAGCTGCAGCATTTCCTCCACCTCCCTTTTCATGTCGGCCAGCACCTCCAGGGAGACGCGATAGGCCGACTGTTTAATGGGAGGATGTGCCCCAGTGTCCACCTGGTGGACAGCGAGGTGCGTCCTCCCAGGTTTTCCTGTAAACCTGCTACCGTGTACTGCCAGCACACGCTTCAGTCCAGGTACCTGGGTGGGGGTAAGTTTGGAGTTTATCAGGAGTTCTGAGTCGACCTCCCTGGTGTCAGCTAGCAGGTCTATTAGTGGATCAGCCTCCTCAGGCTCTGGCCTGCTGCAGACTGGCATGACATAGGCCGTGCGCTCATGATGGGCTTTGATCATGTTCACATGAATGGCCTTCTGCCGTCTACTCCCTTCTCCCAACCTGACAAAGTAGGTGACATCATTCAGACGCTGGGTGATCGTGTAAGGGCCTTCCCATGCTGCTTGGAGTTTGTTCTGCCGCAGGGGAATCTCATGGGTCACTTTTAGCAGCTGTCCCCTAAATTGACTGGGTACCACCAGCTGCCTGCTACCTATGTCAGCCTCATTCCCCTCTGCAGGCAAACTTTCTCTGTACAGTTTCCCTTTTTCCCAGTAGACTTTTTGTTTGTCATTCTCTGCAGGGGGGAGATCAGCTAGACTCCTGAGCTGTGCTAGTGTTTGGTCTGTCTGCAGTGCTGTTTCAAAGGCAGAACAACAAGTCCCAGACAGCAGTCCTGTGGCAAACAAGGACGGCTGCTGAGGCTCAACAGAGGAGGAGTCCACTGGGTCAGAACAGGGAGAGGGCCCAGAGACCTCCTCCTGCTGTTCTGCGATCAGGGCCTGCACCTCAGCTGCCTTCGCAGCACTGCGAGTGACCACCAATACTGGCAATACATCATCATCATCATCACATTTAACCTTTATCAGTTCAGCATCATTGGAACATATATCAGTTACCTTCACTAGCAAGGTGGCCTCCTCTCCCGTCTCTGAAGGAGGACCTTGCACTTCAACTCCACCCTCCCCCTCCCTCTGTCCATCCACAGGTTGCCCAGATATTACCCCAACATCTGTAAACAGTACCTTGGTAGGTCCAGAGAGTTCTGTGGGAGCATCCTGGGTGCTCTTAGCAGGGGCATAGTAAGAAATAAGGGTCCCTAAATCAGAACGCAACAACACAGCAGTGGGGATCTCCTCCGAGACACCCACCTCTCTCATCCCACTTCCGGCACCCCGATCGATGAAAACATAGGCACGGGGGACATGGGAAAGGGTTCCCCCAACTCCGGTGAGGGTAAGGAACTTCTCTGGGATGATGTCTGTTTCTTCTATTACCTCTGGTCTGACCAGAGTGACTTCAGCTCCGGTGTCACGAAAGCCCGTTACAGTCCGGTGGCCTATGATGACTGGCTGCAAGTTGGCATTGGTTCCAGGAGGTTTCCCACTGACGAGCAGCACAGCAGAAGGGTTGCTGGCCGGATGGCCAGGGGTTGTCATCTTCTCCTGCTTAGGGCACTGTGTCCGGAGATGTCCGACTGCCCCACAGGTGTAGCATTTGCCGTTGTCAGTCAGGAAGGCCTTGGCTCCAGGAGCTGCAGGTTCCGGCCGCTGAGGAACTTGGTTGGCAGGCAGAGGAGGGGTTGCCATGTGTGATTTCCCTCCTTTCCAGCCATTTGGAGGAGCCTTGCGATGGTCAGATACCCGAGAGTGGATATAGGTATCTGCCAGTTCTGCTGCTGCTTTGGCAGAGGTTGGCTTTCGATCCAGCACAAACTGTCTGACATCTGTGGGACAGATGTGCAAAAGTTGTTCTTCAATCATAAGATCTTCCAGGGACTCAAAAGAATCGGCTGTCAAGCCTTTAGTCCACTGCCGGAATGTGGTGCGTAAGCGACTTACAACATCCAGGTATGAGTCCCCAGGCCCCTTTTGCAAGGACCGGTACACTTCCGGGGCTAGCTGAAACTTTTGAATGATTGCAGCCTTTAGGGCCTCATAATCACCGCCCTGCTCTTCTGACAGTTCAACATAAGCATCCAGGGCCTTTCCTCGTAGCCCTGGCGTCAGGTACCGGGCCCATTGTGCTGGGGGCAGATGGTACTGACGGCAAGTTTTTTCAAACGACAGTAGATACACATCAATGTCACTGTCCTTTTCCATAACTGGAAATTTGGCTGCCGGGGTCACTGGCAGAGAGGCATCCCTGTGCTCTAGGTATCCGAGGTTCTGAGCCTGTCGCTGCTGCTGGAGCCTAGCCATCTCCAGTTCGTGCCGACGATCAGCCTCCCTCTCAGCCTGCCATTCCTCCCGCTCAGCCCTGCGTTCCTCTCTCTCAGCCTGGCGCTCGAGAAACTGCAGATACACCACAGGATCCGTTTCCCTGAGGTTTTGTAGCGTTTCTTGCATTTGAGGACAGTCTATGCTGGCCTGATCTTGCGGTGGCTTGGAGGTAACAATCCGTGGTATTCCAGTGTCAGTCTCTGCTGGCCCATCTGGTGAGGCCGCCTCTGAACCACTGGGCTCTGGAGTAGCGGAAACCCTTTCTGGTCCAGTTTCCCCCAGGTTGTGGTCTGCACGGATATCAAACTCCTGTAGGGCATGTATCAAGCCTTCACGATTTTTGCCACCAACGTCAATTCCTCTTTCTGTGCACTCAACAGTCAGTTCATTTTTGCTCATCTTTTTATATGCTGATAACCCAGACATGTTGCAAGCAGAAAAGATAGAACAGAAAGCAGAGATAGGAAGAAAGTGTAGAAAGGAGTTGTTGCTGTATATCTCTCTTTTAAAAAAAAAAGTAAAAAAATAAAATATGCATCAGCTTGTCTCTAAGGACTGTTTCCACAAAGGTTACAATCCTTTAGTGCAGAGCTAATTCCTAACAATGCACTGAATGCTCTTAATGCAAAACTATCCCACCGCTGCCACCAATATGTGAAGAACGCGGGTGTCAGATCTCTGCCCTCCTCGCTAACTTGCGAGGAAGGACCGGCCAACCCTACACCACGCTGTCACTTACGTAACAATGCCACTCTCAGCAGCGCCCAGCACAAAGATTTTCCAGCTTGCGGGACCACAATCTATGTGCGAGCAGCCTGAGAGCGATTGTCACTGGGCTAATTACACAATTAACCCTTTAACTGCCACCACCCCCGTTTAAAAGACCGAGCCGGGGGGACTCGTAATTTTAGCAATACCAATTATAATTTTAGAATAAGCGTCTACAACACACACTGCCACCACAGACAGGTATGCTCAGAAGCCTTACTCTACAACAGTAGCGCCCTTCTAAGAGGCAGGTTCGTTTATAGCTTGCATTAAGAGCTTTAGAGACAAGGTTAACACTTTTCAACATAAGGGTTTATTATGAAAAGGTCAAAGTTGATGCAAATAAAACATTTACAGAAAAAGGATGTTTCAAAATATAAAGACAATATACAGCCACAAAGAGATAAGGTAGAATTGGGAAGAAAGGATACTTGCAATTAAGGTCCGAGGGTTGATCAGAGTTCGATCGATAAGCAAAGGTAATCGGTTCTCAAACTTGGCAGATGTTCCTGCTTGGATTGAAATATGCACCAAAAAGGAACCTGAATAAATTTGACACATATGTAGATATCCAGAAATATACAAGAAAACTGAATATAAAAAAATAAATAAAATGCTCAATAAAACTCCAAATATTACAAACAATCGATTGGAAACCACAGGAAGAATAGAACATTCAACCCTGAGGAACAAATCTCTATTTAATCCCCAAATTATCTCCAATAATGAGCATGTACACGTATTCAATAAAATCGTCACACAGGACATTGAGAAACTAAAAGTCAAAAGGGTACAAAACCCCCAGGAGATAAAGAATGGAATAAAGGAGCTAGAAGAAAATAAAAAGGTGGTGATTAGACCAGCGGATAAAGTCGGAGCAATAGTGGTGATGTCAAAAGAGAACTACAACAAGGAAATAATGAGTCAACTAAACGATACTAACACGTATATTAAACTAAAAGGAAACCCAACAAAGGAATATAAGGGAGAACTTCAAGAATTGTATAAAAAAGTATAAAAAACATACTGAATAAAAAGAAGGAAAAATATCTAGTACCTGATACATGCAGAGTCCCAGTATTGTATACTGTACCCAAAATACACAAGAATCAAACTAATCCCACTGGAAGACCAATAATAAATGGCATACACTGAACAGATCAATATCTGATCAGATCTATACTAGCGTTTAGGGTTCCAAAAAACACATTGTTAGCGGGATCAGCCCAGATACCTGCTAGCACCTGCGTTTTCCCCCTCCGCCCAGCCCACCCAAGTGCAGTATCGATCGATCACTGTCACTTACAAAACACTAAACACATAACTGCAGCATTCGCAGAGTCAGGCCTGATCCCTGCGATCGCTAACAGTTTTTTTGGTAGCGTTTTTATACAGTCGCTGACAGCCTAGGAGCTTTTTTACCTGTGAGTCTCACTAGTGTATCACTAAATTTAGAGCCCAAAATGGCAAATCGAAAGTACACTAGTGAAGAGGCCTACACGTTTCTGAGCATGACAGATAGTGAAGAGGAGGTCACTCATCTGTCAGAATCAGGCTCAGAATACGATCCTGTAGAGGACATCGGCTCCATTACAGATAGCTCTGACGACAGAAGTGAGGTCCCTGCTAAGGTCAGGCGTACCCGATCCCGATTTTCTGCTGTTGTTGAGATGCAAGAACCGCAGGTCCCTCGTATGGAGCAGAGAAGTACAAGCGCCGCTATTCCTTCTGGTGAACTGGCAAGCACCAGCGGCCTAGTACAACCTGGACGTACATCCAGCACTGCAGTAACACTTGGTGATGTGGCGAGTCCCATAAGTGCAGTTCAAGCTGGCGAGGTGGCAAGCACAAGTAGTGTCCCGCTGCCACCAAGAAGAAGACAAAGGCAGGCCCGTCGTGCCCATAGTGTCCTTCCTGCAGAATTCGCCAATCCTGATTGGGTGCCCACCACTTCTGCAGAACCCGTACTTCCCCCATTCACTGACCAACCCGGTATTCAGGTGGAAACAGCTGATTTTAAGCCACTTGATTTTTTTTCGCTGTTTTTCACGGAAGATCTCTATAGATCTATTGTGGACCAAAGTAATTTATATGCTGGTCAACACATCGCCGCTAATCCCCAGTTGCCTTTTCTTGCCAGAGATTGGAAACCAATTACGGTTTCTGAATTTAAGTCCTTTCTGGGCCTTTCCCTCAACATGGGCCCACATAAATTCCCGACTCTGCAGACTTATTGGTCCACCCACCCAGTCGACCATATGCCCGTGTTCTCTGCCTCCATGTCCAGGAAACAATACGAGCAGATCTTGCGGTTCATGCACTTTAACGACAATGAACTTTGTCGTCCTCGCGGAGACCCTGAATACGATCGCCTCTACAAAATTCGGCCCCTCATAAACCATTTCAACAAACGTTTTGAAGCCTTGTTTACTCCCAATCAAGTTGTCTGCGTTGATGAGTCCCTGATTACATTTTCTGGCTGCTTGTCTTACAAACAGTACCTTCCCAGCAAGCGTGCCAGATACAGGGTCAAGTTCTGTGACAGGGCAACAGGCTATGTATGGAGCTTTACAGTTTATGAGGGAAAAGATAGTTACATAGAGCCGGAGAACTGCCCAGATTACATAGGGAGCGCTGGCAAGATAGTGTGGAACTTGGTGTCACCCTTATTCAGAAAGGAGTACCACTTGTACGTGGACAATTATTACATGAGCATGCCACTGTTTAGTCACTTGTTTGATCATCAGATTGGAGCATGTGGCACCGTGCAACCTAATCGCCGGGGCTTTTCCCAGCGGCTTGTAGATTCCCATCTTAGGCTGGGGGAGAGAGCCTGCTTGCAGTGTAATAACTTGCTCGCTATGATGTGGAGGGATAATAAGAATGTTTTCGTTCTTACCTCCCCCTTAATGCAGACACGACAGTCCAAATTCGTATGGCGGCTGGTGTTGTGGAGAAACCCCTCTGTGTCCACGAATATAACCAAAATATGGGAGGGGTGGACCTCAACGACCAGTTGTTGGCGCCGTATCTAGTTGCCCGTAAGGCCAGACGCTGGTAAAAAAAAAAGTGCCTGTTTACTTATTCCAATTGGCTTTGCTGAACGCTCATGTGCTATACAGAGCTTCAGGCGGGACTTTATCCTTCCTTGAATTCCAGGAAGAGATTGTCACAGACCTTCTGTATCCAGACAGTTCTGCACCTCACTATTCCCAACCAAATGCAGTTAGCCGGCTGCATGAGAGGCATTTTCCTTATGCCCTCCCGAGTACCCCCTACCCAACGAGCCCCCCAAAAAAGATGTCGTGTCTGTAGCAAGCGCGGATTTAGGCATGACACCCGTTATTATTGTCCACGCTGGACCAGATGGAAGAGGATGTGAGGGAGTGAGTGTGCTGATCTCTCCCCTCCGCTCCTGGCTGACATGAAAAAACGTGGGTAATGGCTCCTGTGTATATCCGAGGAGTATAGCCCCCGCGAAGACAGGAAGAAACCAGACAAAAAACTTTTCGAGAGGTGGTGGAAGCGGTCTTTAGGGGCCCCGTAGCGTACTCCCTTCCAGGACCTTGCCCTACCTTGCAGGACCTCGCTGGCTGTCTCGTTTCCCTTGCCGTGCCTGATGTGCTGTTCCTCCGGGAGGCGGGTCCTGTGAGCCCATGTGGAGCTGAGTGGCGTCTCAATCCGCCTATCGTTCTCCCCCTCTACCCTGGTGTGTCTGTGCTCCGGAAGCAGTGGGACCGGCTTGGAGGACCAGCGCGGTGCCCTCAGCAAAAACATTAAGGAATACCGCGGCCGTGTTACAGAGGAGCCGGCTGGAAGTGAAGCGACGGAGCACTCGAGAGGTGTGCGGAGAGACGGGCAGTGAGGTGCGGTGAGTGTGGGGTGCGCCCGAGTAGGGCTGACAGAACTATTGGTGAAGGGGGACAGGGCAGAGGAGAGACACTTGCATATGCCCATATGAACTACCTGACCCCCCCCCCCCCGCATACCCCGGCCGGACGATAGAACGGTGACTTTTGGATGACATATCCACATATCCATATACCATATACCTTTATCTACCGGATATTTCTTACCTAGACAAAACTTGAAGTAAAGCAATCGCGAGAATCAATAGCTACTTGAGTTATCCGACCCTAGGATATTCCAGTGTATAATACTATTTAAACGTATACACTCTACTCCAGAACTTATACAGTGTCTCCATCTGAGCTTAAAGGCATCTCGCTGTCATTGTGTACCACCAAATAAATAAAAACTAAACTAAATCCTATAGGGGTTGATGTGGGCCCCCCACCTGCATATACCCTGCATATACCCGCTGGACTGAAACCAACAGTATCTACACTGAGTTTATGACCACCAAGCACCCCCATTTTTTTAACTGATTTAACTGGCAAAACTGTGTATGCGAGAATAGCAGTGGTGAGAGCTTGCATTCTTCTGGCTTACTTGTATATACCGGACTGTAGAATATATACTCACGCTTTGTTCGTTGCCCTCAGGCTGCTATAGGCCCAGTTTCCTCTCCCCCCTCCTTATCCGAGTTTGGGGGAACATTGGACTACTATCAGAACAAGTGAATAACTGGACTCCCAGGCATTGAAAACTGTGTATAGGGGGATAGGGAGACTATTCTCAGGCTCATACTTTGGTATATTGGGTAATTTGCTCTGTAACATCTTATTACTGTATACATCTCCTTTGTTGTGGAGGGGGAGGGGTTTCTTTTTTCTTTCCCCCCTCTTTCTCCCCCCTTTTTTTTTTTTTTTGAGGGGGAAAAGGGTGCAATACTATCTTTAAAACTAGTTTTATGCTTTTTACGATAAAATATGCCAAGTCAACGCACTACTAAGGCCAGCCAAGCGGCAAGCCAAGCAGCTGCTAAGCTTGAAAAATTCGCTCATACTCCTGGCCAAGTGTCCCAGACTCCCCCCAAAAGTAACCCACAATACCAACAAGTTCAACCTAAAGTAGGGACAGCGGGGATAAGAAAAAGCCAGGGTCAGGGGCAGAGTCAGACTGTAGGGCAAAACCAGCCACCAATATCGGTGGAAGTAGGGGGGATAGGTCAGGACCGTAGATCTGAAATGGCCCATGGGGCACCAGCAGGGGAGGGGAGCCCAACCCACATCGAGCCATCACTAAAGGAGGTTTTGCAGGCGGTCAACCTATGTAGAGACTCCCTAACTGAAATGGCGGCCCAATTAAAATCAATACAAGCAGATCTTCTACTAGTTAGACATGAGATACAAACTACACAGGAAAGGACTACAGCTCTAGAGACACGAGTTGCTCTAATAGAGGATGACTTGGATCCCCTTAAAAAAGAACTGGTAGCCATGAGAGGACAACTAAGTAGGCAGGAGACTAGGATAGATGAGATGGAAAACAGGATAAGGAGAAAAAAATGTACGAATCCTTGGGATCCCAGAACACAGTGAGGGTGTAGATGCAGTAGGATTCCTGGAAAAGTGGTTTCGGGATACAATGGGCTTAGAAGCATTTTCCCCCTTCTTTTCAATAGAGCGGGCTGTCACGTTCCGGGTACGGCGGGGACCTTATCCTGCCGTCGCAGAGGGAGCAGAGGATGAGACATCTCAGGGAGGCCTTGCAGAAAGGTCTGTGCAACGCGTTCCCAGAAACTGGGAGGTTACAAACTCCTGGTCCTGGACGACGAGTTGCTGAGGCTTCGGTCAGTAGCAGAAGGAGCGGTGGGGGAGGTGGACGTCTGACCGATGCGTTCAGACAATTTTTTAGTCCGCAGCCCCAAGGTATGATCGGTTCCAGCAACCATCGCCAGCGTCTGATATACATGGTGCAGGAATACCTTGGGGCAAGGTCAGACTTGGACACCTTTCCCACCGAAAATCCTCTGGCTTACTGGGTCCTGAGGATGGATCACTGGCCAGAGCTTGCACAGTATGCAATTGAGCTACTGGCCTGTCCTGCCTCCAGCGTTCTTTCCGAACGCACATTCAGTGCTGCTGGAGGATTTGTCACCGATCATAGGGTGCGCCTGTCCACCGACTCGGTTGATCGACTGACCTTCATCAAAATGAATCAGTCTTGGATCACCACCAGCTACCAGGCACCTGAAGCGGATATAACGGAATAATTTATAATGTCACATCACTTCAAGACTGCCTATGCTGATGCTGAGTGACTGTCCTGTTATGTTCACTGACTATCCTCTTCCTCCTCCTCAATGATCCATGCCACCACACCAGTGCCTAAGGCACAATTTTTCAGCCCCTGTATAACGGGCGTGTAATTACAATTTTTTTTTAAAAAATGCTTCGCAACACGTGTGACTGCTGTGTTCCAAGTACAGTATCTGTGAGGGTTGCAGTGTTGTGGCACCAGTGCCTAAGGCACAATTTTTCAGCCCCTGTTGGGGCGTGTAATTACAATTTTTAGGCAATGCTTTGCAACAGGTCTCATTGCTGTGCTAAGAGTACAGTGTCTGTGAGGGGTTGCAGTGTTGTGGCACCAGCACCAATGCCTAAGGCACAATTTTTCAGCCCCTGTTTAACAGGGGCGTGTAATTACAATTTTTTTAAAAAAATGCTTCGCAACAGGTGTGACTGCTGTGCTCCAAGTACAGTATCTGTGAGGGGTTGCAGTGTTGTGGCACCAGTGCCTAAGGCACAATTTTTCAGCCCCTGTTGGGGCGTGTAATTACAATTTTTAGGCAATGCTTTGCAACAGGTCTCATTGCTGTGCTAAGAGTACAGTGTCTGTGAGGGGTTGCAGTGTTGTGGCACCAGCACCAATGCCTAAGGCACAATTTTTCAGCCCCTGTTTAACAGGGGCGTGTAATTACAATTTTTTAAAAAGATGCTTTGCAACAGGTGTGACTGCTGTGCTCCAAGTACAGTATCTGTGAGGGGTTGCAGTGTTGTGGCACCAGTGCCTAAGGCACAATTTTTTTAGCCCCTGTTGGGGCGTGTAATTACAATTTTTAGGAAATGCTTTGCAACAGGTCTCATTGCTGTGCTAAGAGTACAGTATCTGTGAGGGGTTGCAGTGTTGTGGCACCAGCACCAATGCCTAAGGCACAATTTTTCAGCCCCTGTTTAACAGGGGCGTGTAATTACAAATCTTGATCTAATAGTTCACAGCAGGGCCCATTCCTGCGCCCACCAAGAGTAACTATGAGGGCCTACAGTCTTGTGGCAACACCGTCCACCACCAAAGGCCCAATTTTTCTGCCCTGTTCAACAGGTGCATGCAATTACAAATCTTGATCTAATAACTCACAGCAGGGCCCATTCCTGTGCCCACCAAGAGTAACTGTGAGGGCTTACAGTCTTGTGGCAACACCGTCCACCACCACCACCACCACCAAAGGCCCAATTTTTCTGCCCTGTTCAACAGGTGCATGCAATTACAAATCTTGATCTAATAACTCACAGCAGGGCCCATTCCTGCGCCCACCAAGAGTAACTGTGAGGGCTTACAGTCTTGTGGCAACACCGTCCACCACCACCACCAAAGGCCCAATTTTTCTGCCCGGTTCAACAGGTGCATGCAAGTACAAATCTTGATCTATTAACTCACAGCAGGGCCCATTCCTGTGCCCACCAGTCTTGTGGCTACACCAACATCTAATAGGGCAAATTTCTGCAGAGTATATACGGCAGGCCCCTACTTTCAAACATCCAACTTACAAAGACTCCTACTTGCAAACGGAAAGAGAAAACAGGAAGTGAGAGGAAATCTACCCCTAGGAAGGGAAATTCGATCCTGTTAGATTTAATTTGGAAAAAAAGGTATCTCCTCTCTACTGATGCTTTATCACCAATCCTTGTTTCAATTAAAACCCCACTTTTCCAAAAACATTTGTCATTGGGACGGAAAGTGAGGTGACATGTTCTGAACAGATGTGCAAAGACAGCAAATGTTACAGGGGTGATAACCCCTCCCTATGTTCTCTAAAAAGCTTAAAAATAGATTTTTTTGGGATGGAGCTACACTTCATAATGTACCTGTTCAGATTCTACTTAAGAACAAACCTACAGTCCGTGTCTTGTTTGCACCACCTATATACTGCTGTTCAGAGTATATAGGGTTGTAGGTATAGGGTTTTATTTTGGGTGCGGGTTCCCCCTTAATATCCATACAAGACCCAAGACGTGATGGGGTATCCATGCCATTTTTCTCAAGGATTTTCAGCCATATGGCCAGGACAAGACATGACATTAAAGCCGCAAGTGGTTTTAAATGGCTTCTTTTTTTCCTTTACAAATGTCATTTTGTGCAAGGACAGTTCTAAACACGGGAAACACATGCCACTTCACAGGCATACTTTAGACACCCCCCAGGTACCATATTTAAAGGAAAATTTCACTTTTTTTCACTTTATGCATCATTAAAATGACTGCTCCTGAAAAAACGTTAGTTTTTAAAAGTTCTTTTTGCATTGACCCGGGGTCCCCAAACCTGTTTTATGACATTAACATGCATATTGGCCGTTGTAATTAGCACTTTTGATTTCGAACGTTCGCGTCCATTATAACGTATAGGGTTTGAAAATTTGCGCGAACTTTCGATCCATTCAAAGGATCTGGTGCGAACCGAACCCGGGGGTGTTCGGCTCATCCCTATTGGGTACTGCTGGGTATCCATCCATCCATGCTCAGCCATCCCTCCATACCCTGCAATACACTGCAGGCTATTGCTGTGTATTGCAGGGTATGGAGGGATGGCTGAGCATGGATGGATGGATCGGTGGTGACTGCAGAGCAGGCTGTGGGCACTACAGATCACGCCCACAGCACTGCTGCCACCGATCCCTCCCCCTCTCCTCTCACACTGTACCGATCGGTACAGAGAGAGGAGGAGAGAGGAACTGGTTTGCTTACATGTGATCACTCCGTCATTTATGGTGATAAATATCGTGATCCATGATCGGCCGGGTCCTCTGGACCCGGTGATCACGGATTTTCTCGAGTGCGTGCCCCAGGGGGCGCGCAAGAGGGGAATTCTGTGAGGCCATTAATTAACGGCCTTTCAGAGTTAAGCAACCGCCCTGTAGCCGTTTTTCGGCTATGGGCCGGTTGTTAACTGGTTAAGAAATTTAAACCAAAGTCCAAACATTTCCCTGACCTGTCCACTAGCCCACAAATCTGGGCTTTTCTGCATAGTGTAGTTAGTGATATCAAAAGACTTACTATCCTCCCAGGTAAAAGTAATTTAACCAAACTACAAAGAACCACGCTAAATTTCCAAATTGCAAAATCACCCTGATGTGATTGTTAAGGCCGCAGATAAGGGAGGCAATGTGGTGCTAATGACCAGACTCTTCTATGAGAATATGTGTCTGGATATACTTTCCAATACAAAATGGTACAAATATGTACCTATAACCTTTACCTCCTCGTTCCGGGAAGATTTCCTGGTCATTATCAATGAGGCCTTCATGGAGGGCCTCATTGATAAGGACCACTACGAATACCTGAACACTCACTTCCTCAGGGTGGCGACATTCTATGCACTCCCAAAAGTGCATTAGAATCCCTTGTCGCCCCCTGGGAGACCGATTGTTTCGGGTATCGGCAGCCTGACTGAAAATGCCAGTAGACTGGTTGATGCAACATTGATGCCACATGTGACCTCCTTGCCCTCCTATACACAAGATACTCTTGACCTTTTGAAACAAATTGAAGGGGTGGCTATTCCTCCCAATTCCCTGCTCGTGACCTTGGATGTGGAAGCTCTTTATTCCAGCATCCCTCACGAGCAGGGAGTTGGGACGATACGCACCTTCCTCCGCAAGGAAGATCACCAGCAATGGGACTATAATGACTTTATACTCAGGTTGTTGACATTTGTTCTCGCGCATAACTGGTTTTGCTTCATGGACTCCCACTTCCTCCAGATACAGGGGGTGGCCATGGGCACTTGTTGCGCACCGGCCTATGCCAACCTGTATCTGGGGGGGTGGGAGCGCCATGTTTTTCTTAGTGATACCTACCTTGATTACATCGATAGCGTTCTCCTTTGGAGACGCTATATCAACGATATTTTCATGGTGTGGACCGGGGGCATTGCCCTCCTACAGAAATCTATATTAGCCCTGGGAGTTAATGACTTCAACCTGAAATTTACCAGTACTCATGACTTGCAACAAATACATTTTCTCGATTTAGTTATTTATCGAGATTCTAATAATACCATTGCCACAAATTTATATCAGAAAAACACAGCTGGTAATACCCTACTGCACGCCAATAGTGCGCATCCAATTTCTCTTATCAAAAGCATTCCCTATGCCCTATACATTAGGCTACGTTGCAATTTCACACATCTGAATGATTTTAGGGAACAATCCAAACTTCTGCAGCAGCGCCTCCGAGCTCGAGGCTATAGTAGGACATTGCTGCGTAAAGCATATAATCAAGCTTTATCTAAAAAACGTACTGACCTTTTATTTAAAAGCCCCAAAAGATCAACATTACAAACTACGAAAGTTATTACCAAGTTCTCACAGCACAAGGATGTTAGGAAAATGTTAACGACACATTGGCCATTAATCAGTGAGGATCCCATCCTTAGTAAATACCTTAGGGATCAACCAGAAATTGTGTTCAGACGGAGTAACTCTTTGAGGGACAGATTGGTTGATAGCCACTATAAACCGTTTAATAACGATCAACTGGATTTACCTCTTGGGACATCCCCATGTGGGGGATGTACTTTCTGTCCCTGGGTTGCTTCCTCTGAACTACTGTTTCTTCCTAATGGCAAACAGTTTCGCCCAAAATTCTCCGCAACCTGCCATACGCAGGGGCTTATTTACCTGATGACATGCCAATGTGGAGTTTTTTATGTTGGGAAGACGGCCAGGCAGCTTAGACAAAGGATTAGCGATCACGTATATTACTCTGGTAATGGCAAGATGCTGACACCGGTTAGTCGCCATCTCGACTTTTATCATCTGTTTGACACCTCGTGCGTATCCTTTGCTGTCCTGGCCGTCATCACAAAAAATCCCAGAGGGGGGGAATGGGACATATTGATTCTCCAAAGACAAACTCTCTGGATAGAAAGATTTAATGATACCCGCTTACCAGGCCTCAATGAAACTCAATCATATAAATGTTTTTTATAGATATAGGTGAGCTATATCATAACAGACCACTTGATGGCAGAATACTTTGGAGTTATACTTGGTGATCAGTTGATCACGTTCCATTTGTACAACCATATTAGTTACTATCAATACCTTTCCGGTTCTGTCATAACCTGTATAGTTTTATAGGATTAATTAAAAGATGCAGCCTTTAATCATGAGGCTGGTAATACTAATAATAACTTATTTTGGGGTGGCTCATCATTACTGATGACTGGCAGATACTTATGTTTGTTTCCTAAAAATCTTTGATTGACTGCGGGTTTAATAGTCTAATATTGCTTCCCACTCAGACCAATAAACTTCGTTTGATATAGATAGACGGTTAAAATATTCAATATGATCCTTTGATTTTCTATCTATGGTCCTCTTTATAGGCATTTATTTAGGTATTATTCCCTTTTTGTTTTAATTTATTTTATTGCGCATATCATGTCTTTGCTATGGTCCCCCATGCTTTGTATTGGGGATCATACTAAGGTGCAGAATGAATGCAAGATAATAGTACTTTTCTGTATTATTTTATGGACTGCTACATGTGTGTCTGCCCTGTCGTGGCCCGGTTGGGTGGGAGGGGCTGCTTTTACAGACCAAATGTTCCAATGTGCGCATGGCGCCAATGTAGGGGTATTTGGTGGACAGATTCGGCCGTTCTGCGCCGTGCATCTGGCTTCTTTCCTTGGCCGGATGTTCGGCGATTGGCGGGGAGCTGTTGTCACTCGTCGGCATCCATTTCCCCACCTCTGCTACTGACGCAGCTCTCCCGTGATGCCGTCAATATGGCGCCGGGACATTGCGCATGCGCAGTAGCCTTCGGCCGGATGGGTAGGTGTGGGCTGGTTTGTTGACACGCCTCCCTCCCCCTTTCGGAGCCGCCTATTTAGGCGCCAAACACTAAGCCACCAACGCCGTAGGATTCAATGCTGCCAAGCATCTGACACCAGTAGTTCGCTGCTTTACTCTCTCTCTATATACAGGTATTGTGGATTTTTGTTCTTATTCCGTTTCTGGACAAAACTGATTTATACTCTAAACCTAATTGATAAGCGCTCTTTTACCAAGGTCTTTGGGTTTCTTAAACCTCTCTTCTTATTGCTATAATCCTCTAGGGGACTCACTCCATCTTTTCTGATTTTTACAGATTAAATTACCCTGAGTTACGACTTTGGAACTGTGTATACCAGCGTGGTGTTTTCAACCACATGCTACCTATAAAGACTTTTTTCCTGCGCTTGGAACCACTGAAACCTGTTGGGAGAGAGTACTAAGCCGTTTTGATAAACAGCTCTCCTGTATGTTGAGCAGGACTTCTGTTGATATACATGTTTATCTAACATGTTAATCATATATTGCACACCAATTTTCTATTTTACTTTTTCTTGGCCATGATTCAACTACGGTAAGATAGTTTGCTTCTATTATTATCTATCTAATGACCGTATTAAGGAATGCATATTTTCTGTAGCTAATGTTGTTTATGCTGCCCACTGCCGTTTTTTAGCCTTTTCAATTAGACATATTGAGCCATGCTTTGAGGTGCTGTTGCATCCACCCTTATGATAATTGTCCAGGTGGCTCCAATCTGTTAGCTTTGCCCCTCATGGATTGTCGTGCGCCTTTTGGCCGCGCTCCCCCCTCCGTGACCTCAGACATGGTACGGATGTAGACAGCCCACTGTATATATATATAAAAAAAAAAATATTTTTTTTTTAATTTAAGTTTGTGCTGTGTATATATTTGTTCTGTTTTGTGGATTAAAATTTGTTGATGTATATTACTATAGAACCAATTGCTCCTGATGAAGCGCTATTCTCCAAAAGCGCAGAACATGTCGAGCTAAGCCAATGACAACGGAACTCTTTATCAGCCTCACCTCTGCCTACAAGACCCAGTTATACCTCTATGTACATCTTATATACCAACGAAATTGGTTTTGTATTACTATGTATCACTGTGCTGTATCACAAATGTTAACTGAGTCTCTTGTAAGGGTGTCATAAGTATGTATGGGAGGTCTGATCATTATTATTACTATCTGATTTTCTATATCACTTTAAGCATATGTTACCTTATTGCGTTTTTTACTATAATAAAAACTTTTTCTTGTTACCCTTTAGACTTTGTACCTCTGTGCCTTTGAAGTCCATCTATTTTTTAGTTATTTACTCTATACATAATACGGTTACAGGTAAGTTACAGGTACAGATGGAACATAATTATCCAGTACCCCAAGTAGGCCAACCTCTAGTGTTTTTGGAGCTTGCAAGCTTAGATTGATTGGCAGCATATCAAACAGTTCAACCCAGAAAGAGAATAATCGGGGACAGGGCCAAAACATATGTAAAACAGTAGCCGACACTTCCCCACATCAAGGACAACATGCTTGTTCCGTCAACCCCATGCGATTAAGTTTAGCAGGAGTATAATGTAATTGATGGATGAATTTAAAATGGGTAAACTTCTTGATCGTGGTAATAACATCTGGCAAGAAAGTTTCAGTAACTTCCTCCCAATCCTCCTCCAAAAGATCAGGAAGATACGCATACCATTTTCCATAGGAGGAGGCAAAGGGGTGTGGTCCTGCCACTTGCAGTGCATTGTAAAAGGTAGTCACCAATTTCATAATATCCGGATCTGCCATGAGATGTTCCAAAGGGGAACTAAATAAATCCACCCCAAGTAAACCAAACTGGGCTTGCATGGCGTGGCGTACTAAAAGGTATTTTAAAAAGAACGTATTAGACATACCAGCCCTTGCTTTAAGTATATCAAAGGAGATATAGGTACCTTTGACATACACCTAAGATACATAAATAATCCTCTTAGGTGTTCAGATGATGATACAGCTCTTTAAAATTAGGATTATGTCACAATGGTGCATTTGGAGTAAGGGGGCCCCAGAAAGGAGCTTTCCTGATGCAGACCAGAATAAAAAAAACACACGTCTACAGGGGAGAACCTCTGACACCTCAAAGGTAATTGGCAGTGAACTATATCCTTAAGTCAATTGGGAGGCTAGAAAATAATTGTAGAAATTTGGACAAGCCAGACTGCCTAGCAAAAGGGGTGCCTGAAGGGAGGCCCAAGCAAACCTTAAATGGGAATTATTTCAGATAAACGAAGATATAAGGGAGTCAATACATTGAAACAAAGCACTTAGGGAGAAAAACTGGAGAGGCTCGGAGAATGTACTGTAGCTTGGGGAGGAAAATAATTGTTATTATTTATGCGCCCAATAAGGTTAAGGGGCAAAGAAGCCCACGCACAAAGCCGCATTTCCATATTGGCCAACACGGGGGAAATATTAAGGGGGTTCATAGTCAGAAAAGCTAGTATTAATACTAGTGCCCAAATATTCAAACGTAGGGGAAATCTGTAACTCAGAGGTTTATTTTTTTTTTTTTCTTTCTTTTTTTTTTGCCAGCTCAGTTCAACATTTTCTGTTCATTTCGTCTGTTTTAATGTTTACATCATTGTGGCATTTTCTTGTTTTCATTTAAATCTGTAATACACTTCAACACTAAAATTTAGCTGACAACTTTTTCTATTTTATTTCCCCCCCCCTCACTTCCTGCTCCGCTTGCTGTGCCCATTGACTTGAATTAAACCTGGCTCTCGATTTTAAAATCGGGTACTTCAACTTTTACCCTATGGATGTAGTGCTTCTGCAAAACTCCACGTCATTTTAAACTTTTTCCATCTATCCCACTTCTCTACTAAACCTCCCAATTCCTCTTCCGGGTTTGTTCTAAGAGATTCCATCAATCGTGTATTCTCGACAATATCTATCCACTCCCATATTGGTGGACTGTCTTGTTTCCTCCAGTTCCTTGCTATCTGGCGCTTGGCAGCATTGAGTAGATGCGGTACCAGGGAACTTTGATAGTTTTTGATAGTTCCTTTGGTACCATGGAATAGGATCACCCATGGGTCCCTTTCAAGGTTAATTCCAGTAATCTCCTTGGTGTAATCTATTATTCTCCTCCAATAAGCTTTTATCTTATAACAGTCCCACCATAAATGTGCCATCGTCCCCTTTTCCCTGCAGCCTCTCCAGCATTCGGCTGATCCTCCTTGTGCAAATTGACATGTTTTGGAAGGAGTTAAGTACCACCTTGATAGGCACTTAAAATTTGTTTCATAAGCCCTAGAATCAACTGCAGAGCTATATGTTAACTTAAAAATTTTTCTCAGTGTTAATGTGTCAGTTTTTGTGCCCAATTCCCTCTCCCACTTTTGAATGTATGTAGGTATCTCCCCTCCCTCCACTTCCTGCAGGAGCCTGTAGATCTTCGATATTGATCCTTTGGTATCGTTAGCTGTAACGATACGCTCCAGTCGGGTCAAGTCATCGTTTTCCCTAATTAGTTGGGGCAAGCTTCTGACAAAGTGAGACAGTTGGAGAAACCTCCACCCACTCATATCGAAGAGATCCCTCCTACTTTCTAAATCATTTAGTGTGCGAATTTTCCCCTTGTGTAAAATATCTTTCAATTGTGCCCTATTATCTTTAATCCAGCCCCCTCCAGCTATTTTGTTCCCTGGTGCAAAGTACGCATTGTTTTTTAGTGCTATTAATGGGGAGTTATATTTCACATTGACAGATTTGTAAATTTTATCCCATATTTTTAGTGTATTTGTGGTCATCATGTTTGTGCCCTCGCTCAGTGTTCTAAACTTTGGGGGATTCCAAATGTCATATCCTAGTTGTGAGTTGCTGAGAGTTTTTTCTAAGTTTACCCATCTTTTTTTACTACTACTATTACTCCATTCGGGGATTCTCGATAGGACCGTTGCGTAGTAATAGTTTACTACATCAGGTACTGCTAGGCCACCTCTTTTTTTTTCATTCTTCAGTAAATAGAGTGAGATTCTGTGCTTCTTATTTTTCCATATGAAGTTCATTAGGATGGATTTTAATTTATTGAGGTACAGCTGTGATAAAGGGATGGGGAGCATTTGAAATTTGTACGTGATTATGGGTAACAGTGTCATTTTTATAGTGTTTATACGGCCCAGCCACGAGAGAGGTCTTGTAGAGTAATCTTTACTTTTTTTTTGCTATCTCATCTAACAGCGGGATATAGTTAATTCTATAAATTTCCTTATCTGATTTAGCTAAGTTGATTCCAAGGTATTTAATATGTTTTTTCCATGGGAAGGCAAATTGCCCCTGTAAATTTTCCTTATCTTTTTTGGTTACATTTACATTTAGAATAAAAGATTTTGAATTATTTACTTTGAAATTGGAGATCTCTCCGTATTGCTTCAGGGTTTGCATTAGATTGGGAAGAGTTCTTTGTGGGTTGTTTATATAAAATAGAATATCGTCAGCGAACGCTGCCACTTTATGTTCGTCGCCATTCACTGCAATGCCCTCGACACCTGAGTTGTTTCTGTCGCCAGGAGAGGCTCCAGGGAAAGAATAAAAAGGAGGGGGGACAGGGGACATCCCTGTCTCGTCCCGTTTGTCATATGGTACCGGGCGGATGTTACTCCGTTGACTTTGACCCTGGCTTCAGGGTCATCGTATAAGACCCTGATTTTTTGTAGGATTTTTGGTCCAAAGCCCATGTGGGCTAATGTTTGAAATATGAGTCCCCAGTCTACCCTGTCAAATGCTTTCTCAGCGTCTATTGACAGGAATAGACCTGGGGACTCGGCCTCTCTAGTTCTCTGTAGTAGCAGAAGCGTTCGGACTGCGTTGTCCCGCCCCTCCCTCCCGGCCACAAAGCCCACCTGGTCAGGATGGACCAGCGTGCCCAAGTACGACCTGACCCTTTCCGCCAGGATCTTAGCGTATATCTTAGTATCGGCATTAACTGTAACTTGAGCACACTGATCCCTCCTTTCCCTCTTTCAGGATAACCGTAATATCAGCAGATAGGGAGTCCTTACTCATCTTATATTCCACCCCCAATCCGTTGAAGTAAGCGCATAATCTAGGGATTAATAACTCCTGGAATGTTTTATAGTATGAAACCGTAAAACCATCCGGGCCTGGGCTTTTCCCGGATGGCGAGTTTTTTAGGGCCTTTCTTACTTCCTCTTCTGAAAATGGTCTCTCCAGGTCCTCCGTATCGTCCAGAGGGAGCCTAGGCAGCCCGGCTTTCTCTAAAAAGGATTCTATTCTCTTTATTTTTTCATTTTTTCTCGGGATGTTTTGCTCGGCTGCGTAAACTCCCTCGTAGTATTCTCTGAAGGAATTTGCTATATCACTCGATTGAAATTTAACCTCTCCTGTCTTATTTTGTATTTTCTCTATGTAATTTCTTGTCTTTTTTTTTGTAGGGTTTTAGCTAAGTGTTTACTTGATTTGTCTCCCCATAGATATCTTTCTTTTACTATTCTATTAAAAGTTCGCTTCGTTTCCTGCTCAAATAAGTCCTTTAGCACCTCTCTCATAGATGTTAATTTTAGAAATAGTTCTTTATTTTGGCCCTTTAGTTGTTTGTGTTCTCTTTCGAGAAGGCCTAGATCTACCTTTAGGTCCTCCATTTTCTTGCGATGTTCTTTTTTTTTCCAGGCGCCCTTTGAAATAAAACTCCCTCTTATAAACGCTTTATGCGCGTCCCAAACATGGGATCCCTGCACCTCCCCGTTATCGTTATTTATGAAATATTGTTCTATCTCTGTCTTGATCTGGGCTACAATCTCCTTGTCTCTAAGAAGTTCCTCATTTAATCTCCAGTTGTTGTGAGGTGCCTGTATATCTGGCACTTTAAGCCTCATCGAGACCGGGGCGTGGTCTGATAGGGTAAAGATCTCTATTTTTGTATCTATTACTCTATCAAGTAAGCCGTGGTCAATAAAAATGTAGTCTAATCGCGAGTACGTCCCGTGCACGGGGGAGAAAAATGTGTAATCTTTCATTTTGGGGTTGTGTATCCTCCAAATATCCACCAGTTGACTGGTGTGTAATTTTTGTTTTATCATTTGCTTTACTACATTACTTGTCCCCCGCACACGGGACGTAGAATCTAAGTCCTGGTCCATATGGAAGTTTAAATCTCCCGTCAATATCAGATAGCCCTTTTTGAAATCTCTTAATTTATTAAGGATCCCCCTCAGGTATTGTGCCGGTCTGGTATTGGGGGCATAAATGTTTACGAACGTGTATTTTGTCTGTCCAATAGTACCTCTGAGAAACAAGTATCTCCCTTCCGGGTCCACGAGCCTGTTTTCTAGACAGAAGATAATATCTCTGGAAAACCCTATGGCCACCCCCCTTGATCTATTCATTATGGTGTCCCCGTAGAACCAAGTTGGATAGTAGCTTGAGTTGAGTTTTATATTGGACCCGAGAGAGATATGCGTCTCCTGGAGGAAAACAATACCCGCTCTATAATTTTTGAGTTCTTCTAATATTTTTGCTCGCTTGTTGGGCGAGTTGAGTCCCTTAACGTTGTAAGATACTAACTTAATGTTAGTCATCGAGGCCCTTTAAATCTAGTTTCATAGTTTGTGGTACTGGGGTCACAGCAACGCAGGAGCTTACCCACCCACCCTTCCCTCCCCCCCTATTCTCCCTATACTCTTTATTCCCATCTATGAGTCCCCTTCTGCCTACCCTCCTCCCATCCCAACCCCCCTCCCTAACCCACCTCCTCCCTCCCTGACCCATTTGCGATTCCCCTCCGTTCTCTCGAATCCTCAGGTGAGGTGGGGCTCTGATCGAAGTCTAGATCTCACCCGTACCCTGAGGGTAACAGGGTAACGGGGGTCAGCGGGCGGATCGTGTGCTATTTTCGTCTGCCCCAGGCGGTGGGCGGCCAGCCTCCCTCATCCCTCCTCCCCCTCCCCGACCCCCCCCTGCCTCCCTCATCTTCTGCCACCGTCTCCCAACCCGGCAAAGCCGGAACCTGCAAATCCATCTTTTGACAAAATTCGTTTAGATCTTCCGGGAATTTTAATCTGGCGGAGCGACAATCTTTTGTGCCTATCAGGCACGCGGGGAAGCCCCATGTATATTTCACGTTTTCACATCGCATTAGGTCAAGTAAGGGTCTCTGCAACCTTCTCCTCTCTAGTGTCTGGGGGGCTAGATCTGAATAGATCTGAATCTCGGAGTCCTCGTATTTCAAGGGCGTCTTCCCATACAATTTTGACCAGATTTCTGCTTTGTCCTCGTAGTAACGAAATCTGGCTATGATGTCACGGGGTCTAGATGCCCCGGATTCTACGGGTTTGCCTACTCGGTGAACCCGCTCTAGTTTGGGGAACTCCTCTTCTTCTTTACACAAAAGGGGATTAAATACAGCTACTATTATCATCCTTAAATCTTCACCTCTTTTTTCCGGTACATTTCTTAATCTGAGATTTTGACGTCTATTTCTATTTTCTGCATCTTCTAACTTATATAATATTTCTCGTTGGGAAAATTTTAAAGATCTTATCTGGTCCTTTACTATGGACGTTTCTTGTTCCTGGCAGTCGGCTCTTTTCTCTACAATTTCCACTCTTGACAGTAAATGTCCCAGATCCTCTCTGAAAAGGTGAAAGTCCCCTTTAATTGCGTTCTCCATTTTTGAGAGCATTTCTTGCATTTCATCTTTAGTGGGGAGATGAACTCTCCCCCCCTGTTCTTCGGCCCTGCTGACATTAATTCCATTTTCCAGCGATTGATCAGGTGTGATTTGGGGAGATTGGTCGTCAAGTTTTTTGTCCTTCGGTTTCCTTCTCTCCATTGTAGTATCGAGGAGGGACTCCGTATGGTTTGGTTGTGGGCTTATACCTGTTTTTAAGTAATGTTTTATTGTACTTGCAGTTTTGGTTTTTTTTTAGGGGGCCCTTTTTGGGGGCTTTGCTCATGATTCCTACGCGTGTCTTTCTGATCCTCTTGCACAGGGTGCAAGCTGTTTGGTCTCAGAGGCTTTACCCTCTTTCCCTCAACTTTTCCCCTTGTTATCTTTGGGTAAATGTTCTCTTTTATGAAAGTGGGTTTTTTTTTTTTCTTTACACGCTGATATTTAGGGCCTGAGGGGGGGGTGGACTTTTCCTAATGGTCAAGTGATCGAAGGCCTTTTGGGGTATTCTCTCTGCTCCCTATTGATGTATATAAGGGAGGGGGATCCCCCCCTTTTTTTTGTCTTAGAGCTGTATTAGTTAATCCCTCAATGCACAGCTTTTACCCGGTATACTGGTTAAAGGTGTCCCGTCAGAGTGTAAATCCTTGTTAATAAATTTTTTATGCACTGTCCCGATGTCTCTCCCTCAGGATGGGTTCGGAGATTTGTGGGTGAGGATGGTATTGGTCGGCCCACCTTTTCAGGAGAGTCCGGCCTTAGACCGCTTTTTTCCCACAGGAGTTGACGTTCAAACACAGTGGGAACTATGCTTGAAAGTCCTAAACAGGAAAAATTAAAAACGTTCTGCTGGGTTTTCGTTTGTCTCTTAGCAAGAATTATGACCATCCAAGCACTTTCTGGGCGTCTCAGCTTCCTCTATTTACTCTTCCCCCGGCAGCTCAAGTAGGGTATTTTCACAACCATTAACAGGTGAAGATACAGTCCATTGCTCTGTTCACTGAAATATTTAGCCCGTGTGAGTTGAAAATTCAGAACACTGTGTGAGCTATCTATACAGGCCTTACATCGAGCAGCAGGGTTTTCACTTTAGCATTAGCAGCAATTAAGACGGTCTAAACACGGTCTAAGCATCCCAATTCCTCTGTTCACTCTCCCCCAGCCAGCCTTAGTGAGGATCTTTCACAGCCAGAGACAGTAAATGTTACAGTCCAATACTCTGTTCGCGGGGACGTAAAGCCCACATTACATCAAATGCACGGTTACTTCTAGATAAGTATTGCCATCTAGGTAGATACGTAAATGCTGAAAAGATTTTACCTGATGCACAGGTCACTGGGGATGCAGATGTCGGCTTACCTCATCCTTGCGTTGTGTTCAGCATGGGGAGGTATACTCACGGCTTGGCTCCTTTGGCTGATGGCTGGTAATGCTCCGGTGCTTTGCGGGGGGAGGGGGGAGAGGGAGGTCCGGATCGTCCGAGGGGGTCAGAGGAAGGAGTAGAGGAGCGCGGGGCTGCGGACTGGGCTCGCTGACAGCATGTCCCGTCCCTCCTCGATAGCTGAGTTGGAAGCGCTCACCGTCGGCTGATCGTTTACCTGGGTAGGAGGCGCTGGCGACCTCGGAGTCTCTCACACTCCGTGACTCCCCAGCGTTCTCCTCTCCTCGCCGTCCTCGCTCCACACATCCGCCCGCTGTGTCAGGTCCCTCCCTCCGTACTGCGGGCTACGTCAGTACGTCCTGCCCCATCCCCCGGGCCTCAACTTCTTTTCCCTTCTAATGTTTGAACTCAGAGGTTTATAAATACGTATAAGGCAGGGCTTGACAAACCCCAGGTCGCCATGGCGACCACAAACCGCACCCTGGCGCCTAGGCTGCCACCAGCCCACTCACTGCAAATCCCGATGCCCCAGACATGCAGAGCTGGGCAGCTGATCCTTCTCTCTCCCCCTAGCTGGTCTCCATGGTTTCCCGGGAGGCGGGCAGTAGTCCGATGTCTGGCTGTGAGTGACATGGGAGGGGAGGGGGCCGGCCTCCTCTCCTCACATGGCCGCTGTCCCCTCCTCCTCCCCAATGCCCGAGCAGGGTCCGAGCATGAATGGCTTCTCTCTGTGGGAGCTGTGTTGGCTCTCTTCTGCTGCCCATGCCACATCACCACCAAGCTGGGCTTCCCCCCCAGAGCCCACCTACACAGTGCGGGAGGAGTCAGCGGGTGGAGGTCAGGCTTCGGCAGAGGGTGAAAGTGAATCACCTTAAATGGGGTGAACTCCGCACAAAGAAATTAATTTAAATGTTATATAATAAAGTGAACCTTAGACTTTAGAGGGAGACCAGCACCCTACCAAAATCATTATCACCAAAGGGGGGGGGGAGAATGGAGGGGATGGAAGGAACCTTACAGGATTCCTCCACCACCACCACCCCAATACTACCAAAGAGATTACATAGAACAAGAGGAACTAGGGGAGGAAGGAGAAAGAAAAAGAAAGGGGGACAATTAAATGTGGGGCTCTTTAATTTTGTGGGAGTAGACTTCTCATCAGAAGAACTACAAGTGCTATCGCAGGGTCTCAAGTTTGCCCAGGATAAGTACCTGGACAAATTTGAGACCTATATAGACATAGAAAAATTTGCCAGAAAACGTAATATTAAAAAACACTTCTGTACCCAACCTCCTAGCTCAATTGAGCCGAGTGGTCCAGATGGCATAGTACACAGTGGGCTCCAAAACAATTCAGTATTTAACCCAAAAAAAGGGAGTCACCACTTCGTAGAAGTATTTAAAAATATGGTTCAGGATGAGGTAAAAAAATTGAAAACTAAAAGATTAAAACACAAAACTGATATCTGGGAAGGCATCAAAAAATTAGAAAGAAATTTAAATGTGGTAATCAGGCCAGCAGACAAAGGGGGGGGGGAGGGGGGTGTTAGTGATACTAACCAAAGACGGCTATAATAACAAAGTGATGAGATTACTCAGCGACAAAGCTACTTACAGAGTACTTAGAGGTGATCCCACTTCAAAATTAAAAATAGAATTGACAGGATGGGTCAAAAAAGGTACTGACAAACGAATTTTGAATAAAAAAGAGGCAAAATATTTAATCCCTAAAGCGCCCATACTACCCGTATTGTATATTGTGCCTAAGGTACATAAGTCCACCACCAACCTCCCAGGCCGGCCCATATTAAGTGGGATAGGGTCTTTATTTTCCAGGGTCGTGAGTATTTAGACACATTTTTCCAACCATTAGTTACCAAAGGTACATCTTATTTAAAAGACAGCCGCAAGTTAATCAATATTCTTTCCACACTGGAGCTCGGTGAGGATATTATACTGGTTTCAGTTGTTATAGAATCGCTCTACACCAACATTAAACAAAAAGATGGGATCACATCGGTCAAATGGGCTTTGAAGCACCATTCCTCACTCAAATCCACCCAGAGACAATTTCTCTTTGAAGGATTACAATTAGTGATGAGTAACAATTACTTTTGGTACCAGGGGGTTCGTTACAAACCAAGGGAGACGCAATGGGGGCTCGTTATGCCCCCAGCATGGCTAACCTGGTTTTGAACAAATGGGAACAAGAAGTCATCTATGCACAGGAATGTAGTAGTTTTAAACTATACATGAGGTACATAGATGACATCGTAATAGTATGGTCAGGGCCTCATAGCACTAATGAACACAAACAATTATGGATTAAAATTTACAGCTACTTGGGGTACCTCGTCCATCAACTATCTTGACCTAGTACTAACTCTTTCTGGGAGTAAGATAAGTACTCGCATGTACTTTAAAGAGACTGACAGGAACAGATATGTACCTGTCCAAAGCTGTCATCGCCCCAAATGGCTCACTGCCATCCCCAAGGGTCAGTATATGAGGATTAGGAGGAACTGTGATGATGTAGGGGACTACCTATCGCAATCCTCCATCCTTACCAATAGGTTTATTGACAAAGGTTATTCTCTACAAACATTATTTCAATGTCGAACACAAGTCCTAAATATGGACAGAGCTAGCCTCCTGACCACAAAGCCAAAGAAACATTTTAGGGGTGATGTAGCCTTCCTAACTGGCTTTAATCGCCAATACAAGGAAGTAGAAAATATCTTCAAACAGTTTTGGCCAATCCTTCTTAAAGATAAAGACCTAAAGTCTGTTTTGCCCATCAAACCCCAATTTATCTATAAGAGGGCTCCAGGCCTACGCAATAGAATCGCGCCCCACATTCCTGAACCTTCTAAAGTTCTCTCTACTTTCCTTGACATGGAAGGGTTTCTCTATTGCACGCAAACCATGTAGAACCATTAAAAGACCCAGAAGGAAAATAGAGCGTTTTCAATCTGTTACAACTAAACAAAAATTTAAAATCAAACCCCTAGTCACCTGTGACTCTGAAAATGTCACTTATGTAGTCCAGTGTCCCTGCCCAAAACAGTATGTAGGGAGAACGACACGAAAATTACATATCAGAATAAATGAACATTTAATATCAAAAATGGGTATGACAAACACAGTCTTTCTAGACATGTTAAGTTATTTCACAATAGAGACCCCACTCTAGCCATAGATAAAGTGAAAAAACACTGGAGAGGAACTCACCTCACCAAGGCGGTTTCACAAAACGAAACGAAGTGGCTATACCTTTTAGATACCTTATATCATGCTGATTTAAATATAGACGTAGATCTCAATTGTTTTTAAAAAAATTACTAATTGGGCATTAGGTGTACGGTATGATCCACTTAATTAGAGGATCATTAGGGACATTCTGTTTTTTATTTAATTTTTATTTTATTTTCATTTTTATTCCTTAATTTTCCGTATATTTTTTATTTATTAAAATGTATTAATATTATTTTTATCTTGCACGTTTATATGGATTTCATAAATTTAGTAGTCTCAGTGATCATTTTTCTTTTTTGTTTACAAACTATTTTATTGAGTGCAAAAGGTGGTACAAGAAGAGTACAAAAATATGTTGAAACTTGACAATAATCATTTTTATATGTAACAATGTAAGGTACAAATAATTAGGTAGGAATTCTTAACAAAGGTACAAAAGTTTTGAATATGGTCTATAGTACATTATAAAGGATAGACTGATGTTTTATGTGTAGACATTCTCAGGTTGGATTGAAGAAGGATATGGAATGTTTAAACCAAGGATCCCATTTTTTATTGTATAAATGTGATGTGTTCTGAATGGTATGAAATATTTTTTCCATGAGATTGACGTTGTTAATTCTAGTTTTCAAATGTTCTAAAGGAATTGATTGGGATTTCCAATGATATGCAATTAACCAGTGAATTGCAACACAGATTGTATGTATTAATCTGGTATTGTGTGTTGAGAGACCAGTAACAGGCGCGAATAAGAGACAGCTGTGTGGGGTTAGGACAATGTTGTTATTTGAGATTATAGAGGCAAACCTTTCTAGCTGTTTCCATATATGTGTAGTCTTATTACAGTCCCAGAAAATATGTATGTATGATCCAGGGGAATCACATCCTCTGAAGCATGTTTGTGGTGTTGTGGGGAATATGGAGTGTAGTTTGACTGGGGTATAGTACCATCTGGTAAATAGTTTCAGTGCTGTCACCTTAACTGTGATAGATCTAGTGCATTTATGTAAATTATTAATGCATGTATCCCAGTTTTGGACAGAGAAAGAGATGTTTAATTCTTGTTCCCATTTGAGCATGTATGGTAGTTTGTTTGTTTCTGTGTTGTTAATTATGTTCGAATAAATCTCTGATAAAAGGCAGGATTTTCTTGGGGACTTTAGACATATGTTTTCGAAAAATGAGGGAGGCGGAGAATTTGTTGTTTGAAAGTATGTGTTAAAAAAATGTCTGATCTGCAGGAATTTATGAAACTCAGTGTTAGGAATTTGGTGTTTGCTCTTTAGAGAAGAGAATGAGGTAAAATTATTGCTATCTATGAAATTTGTAAGGGATGTCAGGTTATTATTAATCCACCATGAAAAGTCAGCTAGGTTGTTTAAATTATAGGAAAATGTTGGGTCACCTATGAAGGAGGCGTGTGGGGAAGAATTAGATATAAGGTTGAATTTTTTACTATATAGTTTCCATAGATGATACGATTGTGAGACTATTTTATTGAGGGCCTCGATGGTGTGGTTTGCGATCTTGTTTCCCCATAATAAGCCTGAGATGGAATAGGGTTTGATGGAATCTCTTTCGAATCTAACCCATGGAATTTTGGGATTGGGAATATGCTATTGTGCAATTTGAGACCATCTAGCTGATAGGTAGTATAGCCAAAAATCTGGGAGGCCGAGACCTCCGCATCTTTGTGGATTGAATAATACCGTTTTTGGTAAGCGTGGGTGAGAGTCTAGCCATATGAATTTATTGATATCTGATTGGAATTTGGTAATCATTATTTTATTTAGTCTAATTGGGAGTGCCCTAAAGAGGTATAATATTTTGGGTAAGATGGTCATTTTAATTGCTGTGATTCTGCCTAAGAATGATATTTTGAAGGATTTCCACATTTTTAGTGTCGATCTTAATTTTTGCATTAGGGGAATATAGTTTTTGGAGGAAAGTTCATTTATATTGGGGGTAAGGAAGATACCTAAATATGAGAGTGATTCAAATGACCAGGAGAAACTAAAGGAGGTGCGCAGGGATTCTAGTTGGGGTGGCGGGATGTTAATTGGTAAACCAATAGATTTGGAGACATTTACTGTAAGGCCTGATAAAGAAGCAAAAATATTAAGGGTTTGTAAGAGGTTCGGTAGGGCAATATTTGGTTGTGTAAGGAAGAGGATCATGTCATCAGCGTACATACTAAGTTTATATGTGGCAGTGTTTGTTGAATAGCCTTTAATATCTGGGTTTAGAAGGATTGCTGTTGCTAGGGGTTCAATTGCGAGGGCGAAGAGTAGTGGGGAAAGAGGGCAGCCTTGTTTTGTGCCTCTGCCTATTCTGAAGAAGTCAGAATTACAGCCTGGTAATCTTATTCTGGTGGAGGGGTTGTGACAGAGAGCATGAAATGCATGGGTAAATTCTCTCTTAAAGCCATATTTATTTAGTATTATGTCTAGGAAGTTCCAGGAGACGCTATCAAAGGCTTTGTTGATGTCTAGGCTTAATAATAGTACTTGTTTGGAGTTGATGTTTGCGTCTTGAATTATGTTAGTGACTAATCTTATATTATCAGTGATTTGTCTGCCTGGTATGAATCCTGATTGGTAGGGGGAAATCAGGGAGGGGATTATTGAGGCTAATCTGTTTGCTAAGTGTCTGCTGAAAATTTTAAGGTCGTTGTTTATTACTGAAATTGGTCTATAATTTTGGGGTAACGTGTGATCTTTGTTTGGTTTTGGGACATATTCGCTAGCAACATTTCTTCAGGGAATTGGTCTCCTTTTAGAATACTATTATATAGCTTTGCAAGGTTTGGTATTAAAAGTTGGTGGTATTGTTTGTAGTAAAAGGAGGAAAAACCATCAGGGCCGGGAGCGGAGTTTTTCTTAAGAGACTTAATTATTAGGAGTAATTCTTCTTCTGTGCAAGGGGCGTTTAATTTCTCTATTTGTGTTTGAGTTAGTTTGGGTAAAGGAATTTTATCTAGCCAGGAGAGTGTCGAGGGTGGAGTGATCATTTTTCTTATGTTGATTTTATACTATGTTAAATTTTCCCCAGGCTTTGCAGGATCAGGAAGGCCATGCAGCGTAGGTTAGCTGAGGCATTCGGTCGGGAGTCTTCTGGGTCACTGAAGATCGCCAGCCACCTCCTCCAAGCCACGTACAAGTCCACTGATTTGTTGGGACTGTACATCATCCCTAAAAGACTGCTGCTGCTGATGCTGAGTGCCAGGCTCCACCTCCATGCTCACACAATCCTCCTCCTCCTCATCCTCTTCCTGTGTGATGGGTGGGACAGAAGGAACACTGTCCGGATAAAGGGGGCCTTGAGAGGCAAGGAAGTCCTCCTCTTCCTGCCTCTGTTCTGCCTCAAGTGCCCTGTCCATTATCCCACGCAGCGTATGCTCCAACAGGTGGACAAGAGGTACAGTGTCACTGATGCATGCACTGTCACTGCTCACATCCTCGTGGCCTCCTCAAATGGTGAGAGGACAGTGCATGCATCCCTGATCATGCTCCACTGACGTGGGGAAAAAAAAACCAAGCTCCCCTGACCCTGTCCTGGTGCCGTAGTCGCAAAGGTACTCATTGATGGCCCTCTGCTGCATGTGCAGTCGCTGCAGCATGGCCAACGTTGAGTTCCACCTGGTGGGCATGTCACATATTAGGCGGTTCTTGGGCAGGTTCAGCTCCTTTTGCAGCTCAGTCAGCCGAGCACTGGCATTATAAGATCGGCGGAAATGCACACAGACTTTCCTGGCCTGCCTCAGGACATCCTGTAAGCCTGGGAACCTGCCCAAGAACCGCTGCACCACCAGGTTGAGGACGTGAGCGATACAGGGCACATGGGTGAGCTGCCCCTGTCGCAGGGTGGAGAGGAGGTTGGTGCCATTGTCAGAAACGACCATTCCTGGCTTAAGCTGGCGTGGCGTCAACCACCTCTCGGCCTGCCCCTGCAGAGCTGCCAGAACCTCTGGCCCAGTGTGGCTCCTGTCCCCCAAACACACCAGCGCAAGCACGGCATGGCATCTTTTTGCCTGCGTACTTGCGTGGCCCCTTGTACGCCTACGGAGCACCGCTGGTTCCAAGGACAGAGCACTGGAGGAAGAAGAAGAGGAGGGGGTGGAGGAGAGAGGTGTGTCACAACCAGTAGCAGTAGTAGCATTTTGGAGGCGTGGTGGCGGAACAACCTCCAACACTACTGCACCTTGTCCTGCATCCCTCCCAGCTGCCAATAGAGTGACCCAATGGGCCGTGAAAGAAAGGTAACGTCCCTGTCCATGCCTGCTGGACCATGAGTCAGCGGTAATATGCACCTTACCGCTGACCGCCCTGTCCAGCGAGGCATGGACATTGCCTTCCACATGCCGGTAGAGAGACGGAATAGCCTCCCGTGAGAAAAAGTGGCGTTTGGGAACCTGCCACTGAGGAACCGCACATTGAACAAACTCACGGAAGGGGGCCGAGTCTACCAACTGAAAAGGCAGCAGTTGAAGTGCTAGCAATTTAGCCAAGCTAGCATTCAACCGCTGGGCATGTGGATGGCTGGGAGTGTACTTCTTTCGACGGTCCAGCAGCTGGGGCAGGGAAATTTGCCTGCTACAATCAGACGTCCGTGTACTGCAAGTACTTGGTTGTGACACACCTAATTCTACACCTTCAGTCCTCTCAGAGCAGCTTTCAGAGAGGACTGAAGATGTAGTGGGGATGGAGATCACAGCTGATGAGGAGCAAGGAGAGGTCCGCTTAGTTCTTTGGTGTGGGTCTTTTATGTGTGCTTGCCAACGAGCTGCATGGCAGGTCGACATATGTCTGCTCATGCTTGTGGTGCCCAAGCAGCTGATGTTTTGGCCACGCGAGATACGCTTGAGACAAATATTGCAAATAGCAGTGGTGCGATCTGATGCACTCGTCTCAAAAAAGGCCCACACCAAAGAACTTTTCTGATAACGTGCAGAGGCAGCGCCCTGCACAGGCGGAGCTCTGCGGTGTTGTACAGTTGGTCGTTGGACATGCGACGCCGCATCCTCCTCCTCCTCGTCCTCCTCCTCATCCTCTCTCCCTTCAGGCACCCACGTGGAGTCAGTGACCTCATCATCCCCTCCCTCTTCACCACTAGAGCAAACCTGGCAGTAAGCTGCAGCTGTTGGAACAGTACTGCCAGATTGCTGTCCTTCAGCATCCCCTCTCTCTGCGCGCACACTACTGACTTCCTCAAGCTGGGTATCATCATCCGAGCCTTCGAATCGTTGGGCATCCTCCTGGAGCATGTACCCAACACTGTGCTCAAAGAGTTCGGGGGACTCCTCAGGAGGACATGGTGGGTCTAGGGAAGGGGTGGCTGATGATGCCATTGAGTACGCGTTGGCAGCTGCTCTGCCAGTACCCTGAGCCTGGGTGAGAGAGGATGAGGAGGGCTTGGTCATCCATTCTACCAAGCCTTCAGCATGATGCGGCTCCACATGTCCAGCTGCCGAAAACAAAGACGCGCGTGTCCCATGGCCACGTGCTGATGACGATGCACGACCACGTCCACTAGAAACAGAGCCTGCCTGCCCTGTGTTCTTGCCTCTGCACGCTCTGCCTCCCCTTGGCGGTCTTCCAGCCATTGTAGTCGGTAGTCCTGTGGGTGCTGCTGAGAAGACAATATAGGAGCTCTGTGTGATGCCACTAACACACTAGAAGTCCTATGGGTGCTTCTGCAAAGAAAATATAGGAGCTCTGTGTGATGCCACTAACACACTAGAAGTCCTGTGGGTGCTGCTGAGAAGAAAATATAGGAGCTCTGTGTGATGCCACTAACACACTAGAAGTCCTATGGGTGCTTCTGCAAAGAAAATATAGGAGCTCTGTGTGATGCCACTAACACACTAGAAGTCCTGTGGGTGCTGCTGAGAAGAAAATATAGGAGCTCTGTGTGATGCCACTAACACACAATTGAAGTCCTATGGGTGCTTCTGCAAAGAAAATATAGGAGCTCTGTGTGATGCCACTAACACACTAGAAGTCCTGTGGGTGCTGCTAAGAAGAAAATATAGGAGCTCTGTGTGATGCCACTAACACACTAGAAGTCCTGTGGGTGCTGCTGGGAAGAAAATATAGGAGCTCTGTTTGATGCCACTAACACACTAGAAGTCCTGTGGGTGCTGCTGAGAAGAAAATATAGGAGCTCTGTGTGATGCCACTAACACACTAGAAGTCCTATGGGTGCTTCTGCAAAGAAAATATAGGAGCTCTGTGTGATGCCACTAACACACTAGAAGTCCTGTGGGTGCTGCTGAGAAGAAAATATAGGAGCTCTGTGTGATGCCACTAACACACTAGAAGTCCTATGGGTGCTTCTGCAAAGAAAATATAGGAGCTCTGTGTGATGCCACTAACACACTAGAAGTCCTGTAGGTGCTGCTGAGAAGAAAATATAGGAGCTCTGTGTTATGCCACTAACACACAATTGAAGTCCTATGGGTGCTTCTGCAAAGAAAATATAGGAGCTCTGTGTGATGCCACTAACACACTAGAAGTCCTGTGGGTGCTGCTGAGAAGAAAATATAGGAGCTCTGTGTGATGCCACTAACACACTAGAAGTCCTGTAGGTGCTGCTGAGAAGAAAATATAGGAGCTCTGTGTTATGCCACTAACACACAATTGAAGTCCTATGGGTGCTTCTGCAAAGAAAATATAGGAGCTCTGTGTGATGCCACTAACACACTAGAAGTCCTGTGGGTGCTGCTGAGAAGAAAATATAGGAGCTCTGTGTGATGCCACTAACACACTAGAAGTCCTGTAGGTGCTGCTGAGAAGAAAATATAGGAGCTCTGTGTTATGCCACTAACACACAATTGAAGTCCTATGGGTGCTTCTGCAAAGAAAATATAGGAGCTCTGTGTGATGCCACTAACACACTAGAAGTCCTGTGGGTGCTGCTGAGAAGAAAATATAGGAGCTCTGTGTGATGCCACTAACACACTAGAAGTCCTGTAGGTGCTGCTGAGAAGAAAATATAGGAGCTCTGTGTTATGCCACTAACACACAATTGAAGTCCTATGGGTGCTTCTGCAAAGAAAATATAGGAGCTCTGTGTGATGCCACTAACACACTAGAAGTCCTGTGGGTGCTGCTGAGAAGAAAACATAGGAGCTCTGTGTGATGCCACTAACACACTAGAAGTCCTATGGGTGCTTCTGGGAAGAAAATATGGGAGCTCTGTGTGATGCTACTAACACACTAGAAGTCCTGTGGGTGCTGCTGAGAAGAAAATATAGGAGCTCTGTGTGATGCCACTAACACACTAGAAGTCCTATGGGTGCTTCTGGGAAGAAAATATAGGAGCTCTGTGTGATGCCACTAACACACAATTGAAGTCCTATGGGTGCTTCTGGGAAGAAAATATGGGAGCTCTGTGTGATGCCACTAACACACTAGAAGTCCTATGGGTGCTTCTGGGAAGAAAATATAGGAGCTCTGTGTGATGCCACTAACACACTAGAAGTCCTATGGGTGCTTCTGGGAGGAAAATATAGGAGCTCTGTGTGATGCCACTAACACCCAATTGAAGTCCTATGGGTGCTTCTGGGAAGAAAATATGGGAGCTCTGTGTGATGCCACTAACACACTAGAAGTCCTATGGGTGCTTCTGGGAAGAAAATATAGGAGCTCTGTGTGATGCCACTAACACACTAGAATTCCTGTGGGTGCTGCTGAGAAGAAAATATAGGAGCTCTGTGTGATGCCACTAACACACTAGAAGTCCTACGGGTGCTTCTGGGAAGAAAATATGGGAGCTCTGTGTTATGCCACTAACACACAATTGAAGTCCTATGGGTGCTTCTGCAAAGAAAATATAGGAGCTCTGTGTGATGCCACTAACACACTAGAAGTCCTGTGGGTGCTGCTGAGAAGAAAATATAGGAGCTCTGTGTGATGCCACTAACACACTAGAAGTCCTATGGGTGCTTCTGGGAAGAAAATATAGGAGCTCTGTGTGATGCCACTAACACACTAGAAGTCCTGTGGGTGCTGCTGAGAAGAAAACATAGGAGCTCTGTGTGATGCCACTAACACACTAGAAGTCCTATGGGTGCTTCTGGGAAGAAAATATGGGAGCTCTGTGTGATGCTACTAACACACTAGAAGTCCTGTGGGTGCTGCTGAGAAGAAAATATAGGAGCTCTGTGTGATGCCACTAACACACTAGAAGTCCTATGGGTGCTTCTGGGAAGAAAATATAGGAGCTCTGTGTGATGGCACTAACACACAATTGAAGTCCTATGGGTGCTTCTGGGAATAAAATATGGGAGCTCTGTGTGATGCCACTAACACACTAGAAGTCCTATGGGTGCTTCTGGGAAGAAAATATAGGAGCTCCGTGTGATGCCACTAACACACTAGAAGTCCTATGGGTGGTTCTGGGAAGAAAATATAGGAGCTCTGTGTGATGCCACTAACACACAATTGAAGTCCTATGGGTGCTTCTGGGAAGAAAATATGGGAGCTCTGTGTGATGCCACTAACACACTAGAAGTCCTATGGGTGCTTCTGGGAAGAAAATATAGGAGCTCTGTGTGATGCCACTAACACACTAGAATTCCTGTGGGTGCTGCTGAGAAGAAAATATAGGAGCTCTGTGTGATGCCACTAACACACTAGAAGTCCTATGGGTGCTTCTGGGAAGAAAATATGGGAGCTCTGTGTGATGCCACTAACACACTAGAAGTCCTGTGGGTGCTTCTGGGAAGAAAATATGGGAGCTCTGTGTGATGTCACTAACACACTAGAAGTCCTATGGGTGCTTCTGGGAAGAAAATATAGGAGCTCTGTGTGATGCCACTAACACACAATTGAAGTCCTATGGGTGCTTCTGGGAAGAAAATATGGGAGCTCTGTGTGATGCCACTAACACACTAGAAGTCCTATGGGTGCTTCTGGGAAGAAAATATAGGAGCTCTGTGTGATGCCACTAACACACTAGAATTCCTGTGGGTGCTGCTGAGAAGAAAATATAGGAGCTCTGTGTGATGCCACTAACACACTAGAAGTCCTATGGGTGCTTCTGGGAAGAAAATATGGGAGCTCTGTGTGATGCCACTAACACACTAGAAGTCCCGTGGGTGCTGCTGAGAAGAAAATATAGGAGCTCTGTGTGATGGCACTAACACACAATTGAAGTCCTATGGGTGCTTCTGGGAAGAAAATATGGGAGCTCTGTGTGATGCCACTAACACACAATTGAAGTCCTATGGGTGCTTCTGGGAAGAAAATATAGGAGCTCTGTGTGATGCCACTAACACACTAGAAGTCCTATGGGTGCTTCTGGGAAGAAAATATAGGAGCTCTGTGTGATGCCACTAACACACAATTGAAGTCCTATGGGTGCTTCTGGGAAGAAAATATGGGAGCTCTGTGTGATGCCACTAACACACTAGAAGTCCTATGGGTGCTTCTGGGAAGAAAATATAGGAGCTCTGTGTGATGCCACTAACACACTAGAATTCCTGTGGGTGCCTCTGGGAAGAAAATATAGGAGCTCTGTGTGATGCCACTAACACACTAGAAGTCCTGTGGGTGCTTCTGGGAAGAAAATATGGGAGCTCTGTGTGATGCCACTAACACACTAGAAGTCCTATGGGTGCTTCTGGGAAGAAAATATGGGAGCTCTGTGTGATGCCACTAACAAACTAGAAGTCCTATGGGTGCTTCTGGGAAGAAAATATGGGAGCTCTGTGTGATGCCACTAACACACTAGAAGTCCTATGGGTGCTTCTGGGAAGAAAATATGGGAGCTCTGTGTGATGCCACTAACACACTAGAAGTCCTATGGGTGCTTCTGGGAAGAAAATATGGGAGCTCTGTTTGATGCCACTAACACACTAGAAGTCCTATGGGTGCTTCTGGGAAGAAAATATGGGAGCTCTGTGTGATGCCACTAACACACTAGAAGTCCTATGGGTGCTTCTGGGAAGAAAATATGGGAGCTCTGTGTGATGCCACTATCACACAATTGAAGTCCTATGGGTGCTTCTGGGAAGAAAATATAAGAGCTCTGTTTGCTGCCACTAACACACTAGAAGTCCTATGGGTGCTTTTGGGGTGCAATGCTGTGCTAACAGCACTGCGGTTGGTACTACTGAAATACTGTACTAACAGTAAAACACGCACCAGACTAATCCCCAGCAGCAGCTAAAAACACACTAACCAGCAGCAATGGACGATCAATGACAGGTAGCAATGGTTTAGCAAATAAATAGCCAATGGTTTAGCAAAGTAGAGCAAATCTTTCTATATGAATGAATCTAGCAAAGACACAGAATCAGCCTGATCTCTCCTAAAGCCGGAACTCATGTGACCGGCGCTGACGGCGTGGCGGCCTTTTAAATGGTGGGGCGTGTACTAAAGCCCCTGAGCTGTAATTGGCTACAGGCGTCCTGCCTGTAGCCAATTATGGCTCTCCGAGTTTCCGGCGCTGTGATTGGCCAAGCATGCGGGGTCACAGTGCATGCTTGGCCAATCATCAGCCAGCAATGCACTGCGCCGGCCTCGCCGGCCGCAATGCATTGCGGGGCCGCTCGCATCACACGAATGTGATGCGAGCGGCCAAAATAGTAATGGGCTCGCCAAGCGAGCGAACGCCCGGTGCTCGATGCGAACATGGGTTCGCATCGAGCACCGGGCCCATCCCTAATGGACAGGGCACTTGAGGCAGAACAGAGGTAGGAAGAGGAGGACTTCCTTGCCTCTCAAGGCCCCCTTTATCCTGACAGTGTCCCTTCTCTCCCACCCATCACACAGGAGGAGGAGGAGGAGGACGACTGGAGGAGGATTGTGTGAGCATGGAGGTGGAGCCTAGCACTCAGCATCAGCAGTCTTTTAGGGATGATGTACAGTCCCAACAAACCAGTGGACTTGTACGTGGCTGGGAGGAGGTGGCTGCGGATCATGTCGTCCTCAGTGACCCAGAAGACTCCGGACCGAATGCCTCAGCTAACCTACGTTGCATGGCCTCCCTGATCCTGCAAAGCCTGCGGAAGGATCCTCGTATTCTTCGGATCAAGGAGAGGGACCATTACTGGCTGGCCACTCTCCTTGATCCACGGTACAAGGGTAAGGTTGCGGACCTTATCTTGCCGTCGCAGAGGATGAGACATCTCCGGGAGGCCTTGCAGAAAGGTCTGTGCAACACGTTCCCAGAGACTGGGAGGTTACAAACTCCTGGTCCTGGACGACGAGTTGCTGAGGCTTCGGTCAGTAGCAGAAGGAGCGGTGGGGAAGGTGGACGTCTGACCGATGCGTTCAGACAATTTTTAACTCAGCAGCCTCAAGGTATGATCGGTTCCAGCAACCATGGCCAGCGTCGGATATACATGGTGCAGGAATACCTAGGGGCAAGGTCAGACTTGGACACCTTTCCCACCGAATTTCTCTGGCTTACTGGGTCTTGAGGATGGATCACTGGCCAGAGCTTGCACAGTATGCAATTGAGCTACTGGCCTGTCCTGCATCCAGCGTTCTTTCGGAACGCACATTGAGTGCTGCTGGAGGCTTTGTCACCGATCACAGGGTGCGCCTGTCCACCGACTTGGTTGATCGACTTACCTTCATAAAGATGAATCAGTCTTGGATCACCACCAGCTACCAGGCACCTGAAGCTGATATAACAGAATAATTTATTTTTAAATGTCACATCCCTTCAAGACTGCCTATGCTGATGCTGAGTGACTGTCCTGTTATGTTGACTGACTATCCTCTTCCTCCTTAATGATCCTGATGATAGCTTGGAAGAACATTTTTGTTTCTGGGTGCCACCACCAGTGCCTAAGGCCCAATTTTTCAGCCCCTGTTTAACAGGGGCTTGTAATTAGTTTTTTATGCAATGCTTTGCAACAGGTCTGATTGCTGTGCTCCAAGTACAGTATCTGTGAGGGGTTGCAGTGTTGTGGCACCAGCACCAGTGCCTAAGGCCCAATTTTTCAACCCCTGTTTAACAGGGGCGTGTAATTACAATTTTTTATGCAATGCTTTGCAACAGGTCTGATTGCTGTGCTCCAAGTACAGTATCTGTGAGGGGTTGCAGTGTTGTGGCACCAGCACCAGTGCCTAAGGCAAATTTTTTCAGCCCCTGTTTAACAGGGGCGTGTAATTACAAATCTTGATCTAATAATTCACAGCAGGGGCCATTCCTGCGCCCACCAAGAGTAACTGTGAGGGCTTACAGTGTTGTGGCAACACCGTCCACCACCAAAGGCCCAATTTTTCTGCCCCTGTTCAACAGGTGCATGCAATTACAAATCTTGATCTAATAATTCACAGCAGGGCCCATTCCTGTGCCCACCAAGAGTAACTGAGGGCTTACAGTGTTGTGGCAAAACCAACATCTAATGGGGCAAATTTCTGCAGAGTATATACGGCAAGCCCCTACTTTCAAACATCCAACTTGGAAACGACTCCTACTTGCAAACGGAAGGAGAAAACAGGAAGCGAGAGGAAATCTACCCCTAGGAAGGGAAATTCTATCCTGGTAGATTTAATTTGGGAAAAAGGTATCTCCTCTCTACTGATGCTTTATCACCAATCCTTGTTTCAATAAAAACCCCACTTTTCCAAAAACATTTGTCATTGGGAAGGAAAGTGAGGTGAAATGTTCTGAACAGGTGCACAGACAGCAAAACAAATGATACAGGGGTGATAACCCTTCCCTATGTTCTCCAAAAAGCTTAAAAATTTATTTTTTTGGATGGAGCTACACTTAAAAATGTACCTGATCAAAAATACAAACAAATTCTACTTAAGCCTGTATACTGCTGTTCAGAGTATATAGGGTTGTAGGTATAGGGTTTTATTTTGGGTGCGGGGTTCCCCTTAATATCCATACAAGACCCAAAGGGGCTGGTAATGGGCTGGGGGGGGGGGGGGGGGTGATGGGGTAGCCATGCCATTTTTCTCAAAGATTTTCATCCATATTGCCAGGACAAGACATGACATTAAAGCCGCAAGCAGTTTTAAATGGCTTATTTTTTTCCTTTACAAATTTTATTTTTTGCAGGGACAGTTCTAAACACGGGAAACACATGCCACTTCACAGGCATACTTTAGACACCCCCAGGTACCATATTTAAAGGAATATTTCACTTTTTTTTTTTCACTATATGCATCATTAAAATTACTGCTCCCGAAAAAACGTTCGTTTTTAAAACTTCTTTTTGCATTGATACATGTCCCCTGGGGCAGGACCCGGGTCCCCAAACCTGTTTTATGACATTAACATGCATATTGGCCGTTATAATTAGCACTTTAGATTTCGAACGTCCGCGTCCATTGTAACTAATAGGGTTCTAATGTTCACGCGAACTTTCGGTCCGTTCGCAGCTTCTGGTGCGAACCGAACCCGGGGGTGTTCGGCTCATCCCTAGTGCCAACGTCCCAAAGACAATTTCTATAGAGAAACTAACTAAAAAATAGATGGACTTTAAAGGCAGAGAGGTACAAAGTCTAGAGGGTAACAAGAAAAAGTTTTTATTATAGTAAAAAACGCAATAAGGTAACAATTGCGTACGCTCAAAGTGATATAGAAAATCAGATAGTAATAATAATGATCAGACCTCCCATACAGCTACTTATAACACCCTTACAAGAGACTCAGTTAACATTTGTGATACAGCACAGCAATACATAGTAATACAAAACAAATTTCGTTGGTATATAAGATGTACATAGAGGTATAACTGGGTCTTGAAGGCAGGGGTGAGGCCGATGAAGAGGTCCGTTGTCATTGAGGGGCTTAGCTCGACATGTTCCACGCTTTTGGAGAATAGCGCTTCCTCATGAGCAATTGGTTCTATAGTAATATACATCAACAAATTTCAATCCACAAAACAGAACAAATATATACACTGCACAAACTTTAATACAATTAAAAGATTTTTTATATATACAGTGGGCTGTCTACATCCGTGCCGACACCATGTCTGAGGTCACGGCGGGGAGGGGGGAGCGCGGCCAAAAGGCGCACGACAATCCATGAGGGGCAAAGCTAACAGATTGGAACCACCTGGACAATTATCATAAGGGTGGATGCAACAGCACCTCAAAGCATGGCTCAATATGTCTAATTGAAAAGGCTAAAAAAAAAAGTGGGCAGCATAAACAACATTAGCTATAGGAAATATGCATTCCTTAATACGGTCATTAGATAGATAATAATAGAAGCAAACTATCTTACCGTAGTTGAATCATGGCCAAGAAAAAGTAAAATAAAAAATTGGTGTGCAATATATGATTAATATGCTAGATAAACATGTATATCAACAGAAGTCCTGCTCAACATACAGGAGAGCTGTTTATCAAAACGGCTTAGTACTCTCTCTCAACAGGTTTGAGTGGTTCCAAGCGCAGGATCACAAATGTTAACTGAGTCTCTTGTAAGGGTGTTATAAGTAGCTGTATGGGAGGTCTGATCGTTATTATTACTATCTGATTTTCTATATCACTTTGAGCATACGCAATTGTTACCTTATTGCGTTTTTTACTATAATAAAAACTTTTTCTTGTTACCCTCTAGACTTTGTACCTCTGTGCCTTTAAAGTCCATCTATTTTTTTGTTAGTTTCTCTATACAAATTGTCTTTGGGACGTTGGCACATTACTACTGGTATGGTCATAGTATCACCCTATGACTATACTTTTTAATGCACATTTAAAAGTGTAACCATATTATGTTTAGTTTAATATTTTTAAGCATTTCTGCTGCATTGGAAGAATCCAGCTTCACCCACATTGCCATATGTTTACTGCTTGCTAAACCAGGCAATGGTACAAGATAGGGAAAATTGGCGCTCCCTGTGATTCCAAGTACAGGGTATTAGAGTGTAATTAACTGGCCGTGAGATAATAAAGAAAGAGGGATGGGAGTGAACACCTAATTGCCGGTGGTACTACCATATACCTATCACCCCCTCCTACACAGTATATTATAAACCCAGACCCTGTGTGCCAGATATACTAACGGGGTATAAGCATCCACCCCTAATTTACCAGTCTCAAATATACACTAATAATTATGTGCAATATATATGCAATAGTAAATATGCACAGGGGGAGAGAGGGGACCCCAGGACGGCTATCCAAATAACCTATATCCTCTACCCACCCGTCAGTATACTATATGCAAGCCAGTGATAAGTGACAGTATCCAATTTCTATATAAAAGTGATATAAAATAATTGAACCTAAGCCAGTGAGGTCCATACACCATATAAACCTAGATTAGATATATAATGGCAGTGAAATTGTCACTCTAATTAGGTGATAACATCAGTGATAACCATTCAAAAATAAACAACACCACCAAACCATTGAGTAATGACAGTGAAAAATGTGTGAAAAAAATATATGTGAAAAAATATAGGCTAGTAGAGCCCAGAAAACAGGCCCAAAAAAAGTGAGAAATAAGTCCAGTAACAGAAGAAAAAATGTTGGTAACACTGTATTAGTTGATCTTTTGACAGTAGTTCAAACAGTGACTTTGTGCTCCAGCAGTATTGGTGACTTTGTGCTGCCCCCGTTGGCTCCCTCACTCACCAGACTTTGATACCCCTGCAGGGGTGATCAGTTTATCAGATATCTGTATAAGGTCCTCCTGTGGTCCCACACTGAAAGGTGTCCTCACCATACGGAACGATTGCCTACTCCAATGGGTCCTCGCCAGCTGCCCTTGTATGATGTCTTAAGAACCTTAGCGGGTGAGAGGGGATAGCATCCAGCGTTCCCCGGATGGTATGGGGGATAAGCCTCACAAAAAAGATATAGGAGATCTCTTTAAAATAAACATAAATAATAATAACAAAAATGAAAATAAAAGCAATAATAAAAGCCAGGATATTTATTAGTGTATATTGGAGACTGGTAAATTAGGGATGGATGCTTATACCCCGTTGGTTTGCCCTCCCCTACACTCATTTCACTCTCTCAGTATATCTGGCACACAGGGTCTGGGTTTATAATATACTGTCTAGGAGGGGGTTATTTGTATATGGTAGTACCGCCGGCAATTAGGTGTTCACTCCCATCCCTCTTTCTTTATTATCTCACGGCCAATTAATTACACTCTAATACCCTGTACTTGGAATCACAGGGAGCGCCAATTTTCCCTATTTTGTACCAATTATTTAAATCTGCCCCATAGGGGGTTAATTTTTTATGGAAAGGCTGCATACCTGGACTACCTGTCCCTAAGCGCGGAGTTGTTTGTTGTTTTCATTAAACCAGGCAATGGTTTACTAAACTATGGCAACCATGGCTAGACAATTCAGCTTCCAAAATGGCCGACCTAGCCTCTTCTCAATCATCTCTCTAAATGGGTCAATTATGCGCCATGTGGCAGGGTCTGAAGAGAGAAATAAGAGCCATGTGCGATTATGTGTGTGATGGTAGTATGTGTGGTAGTTATGTTATGCCATTGCTTTTTTCTCTTTTGTTATTGGCCTAGGTGTTCTTTACAGTTGAGTCCATCTAGCTATATCAATGGTTGTGATGTGATACTTTGTGGATAATATAATATTTTTTATCCTGTTCCTCACTATTGCGGGGCTCTGCACAGCTGACACTATAGCCATTACTTTGGTTTAGATGGCGATTGTTCTGCTTTGTATGTTAAAATTTGAAAAACTGTAAACACCTTTTTTAAAAAAAAAAAGTGATTTAATTTACAATTAACCGCTTCCCGACCGCCTCCTGTAGATATACGTCAACAGAATGGCACGGGCAGGCAAAAGCACGTACCTGTACGTCCCCTTTAATTTGCCTGCCCGGGGGGCGCGCGCGACCCGGTCGGGAGCTCCGTGACCACGGCCGCGGGACCAGCGGACCCGATCACCGCTGGTATCCCGCGATCGGGTTACGGAGCTGAAGAACGGGGAGAGGTCTATGTAAATAAACCTCTCCCCGCGCTTCCTACACTGACTGTCAGTGATCGGCGGTTCCCTGTCATCGGGAACGCCGATCAATGACGTCAGACGTACAGCCACGCCCCCCCTACTGTAAAAAAAAAACAGAACACGTCACACTGACTCCTCCCCGCCCCCTAGTGGTTAACCCCCTAACTACAACTGTCATTTACATAGGAATCAGTGCTATTTAAATAGCACTGATTTCTATATAAATGACAAATGTCCCAAAAATGTGTCAAAAATGTCCGATGTGTCCGCCATAATGTCGCAGTCACAATAAAAATCGCTGATCGCCGCCATTACTAATAAAAAAAAAAATATTAATAAAAATGCTATAAAACTATCCCCTATTTTGTAAATGCTATAACTTTTGCGCAAACTAATCAATAATCGCTAATTGCGATTTTTTTTACCAAAAATATGTAAAAGAATACGTATCGGCCTAAACTGAGGAAAAAAAATGTTTTTTTATATATTTTTTGGGGATATTTATTATAGCAAAAAGTAAAAAATATTGAATTTTTTTCAAAATTGTCGCTCTATTTTTGTTTATAGCGCAAAAAATAAAAACCGCAGGGGCGATCAAATACCACCAAAAGAAAGCTCTATTTGTGGGAAAAAAAGGACGCCAATTTTGTTTTGGAGCCACGTCGCATGACCGCGCAATTGTTAGTTAAAGTGACGCAGTGCCGAATTGCAAAAAGGGGCCTGGTCCTTTGGCTGCCAATTGGTCCGGGGCTGAAGTGGTTAAGCAAAATGGGAGCATATCTTGCCGTTAATTTCACTTATATTTTTCCACCTGGAAAAGGGGCACGATTTGGGAAATGGATAAAAGATAAGAATGCACTGTTAAAAGATATAATGAAAAAAGGAGAGATTCACACATTCCAGGAATTGAGGCACAAGAGGGAATTAATGGTGATAGATGAATGGCAATATTTTTAGTTAACCACATGCCGAACGGGCCATAGCCGAAAGACTGACACAGCGCGGGTGTCTTGTTCTGGGTGGACGTCCGTGGGGTGCGTGCACGGAGGTGTCCGTGCTCGCCGGGTTCACGGGACCCAGCGCAACATGGATCACGGTGAAGGGCCAATGACAGCGGCCCTTCACCACGTGATCGCTCCCTCCAATGAGGGAGCGATCATAATGTCAACAAACTGGGGTCATGTAAAGGTCACAGCTCTCTTCTCTTCTCACATCGATACAGCGTGAGAGGAGAGAAGAGAGATACAGTGAGTTGTCAAAGCAGTGTCATACAGTGCCACACAAGTGCCACTACAGTGCAAATCTGTGCCATACAAGGCCACCAGTGCCCCTACACTAACCATCAGTGCCACTACAGTACCCATCTGTGCCACCAGTGCCACGACACTAACCATCAGTGCCACTACAGTACCCATCTGTGCCACCAGTGCCACTACAGTACCCATCAGTGCAACTAAAGTGCTCATCAGTGCCACCTCTGCCACTTAAGTGCCCATCTGTGCCACATCAGTGCCACGTCAGTGCTCCATCCGTGCCACGTCAGTGCTCCATCTGTGCCACGTCAGTGCCACTACAGTGTTCATCGGTGCCACTACAGTGCCACATCAGTGCTCCATCTGTGCCACGTCAGTGCCCATCAGTGCCACATTATTGCCAATAAAGTGCTCATTTGTGCCATCAGTACCACATCAGCATCACTAGAGTGCTCATCTGCACCACTAGAGCACTTATCAGTGCCAGGACAGCGCTAATCTGTGCCACTACAGTACCCAATAGTGCACATCAGTGCCCATAAGTGCCACCATATCAGTGGATCCTCATCAGCGCCCACCAGTGTTACCTTATCAGTGTACATCAGTGCCAGATAATCAGTGCATCCTCAGTGTGGTGCATTAGTGTACATCAGTGCACCCTCGTCAGTTCCCAGCAGTGCACCACCATCAGCACCCAGCAGTGCACCCTCATCAGTACCCAGCAGTGCACCCTCATCAGCACCCAGCAGTGAAGCCTCATTGGACCAGCCTCATCAGCACCCATCAGTGCAGCCATATCTTTCCAAGTGTTCCTTCCACAGCAGTTTGTCACCACAGCCCACAGTCACCAGTATGGCGAGAATTTTTTTTTTTCCGCTGAGGAGGCATACCAACAGCTAAGCTTGACAGACTAGAGCAGCAGGGAGCTCTCTGAGTCTGCATCTGATTCTGGTTCAGAATATGAACCCGTTGTAAGCAGTGGGTCTGATACAGAATCGGAGGAAGAGCAAAGTGCGCCTGTGAAACGAAGGCATTCTGGCATGGAGCAGCAGGCTACCACAAGTAGTGCTGTGGCATCAACCAGCAGCTCAGTGCCATCCACCAGAAATGCAGTGGCATCAACTAGTAGCTCAGTGCCATCCCCCAGAAGAAATGAAGTACCACTGCAGCAAAGGCCAAGAACTAGCAGGGTGTCATCTCGGCCCCAAAGCGTTAGGGCCCATGCCAGTCTTCCCTATGCCCTTGAAAACCCTCTGTGGCTTCCCGCTAATTCAGGAGCAGCAAACATCCCCCCTTTCACCGCCCAGCCAGGTGTTCAGGTGAACACAGAGAATTTTGCCCCTATTTGATTTTTTTTATTTCATTTTTACCCAAGACCTATTATCCTCTATCGTGGCCCAGTGCAACCTCTATTCACAACAATTCATAACAAGCAACCCTGGTTCAAGTTATGCCCTTCCCTATGAGTGGAGATCATTGACAGTGGAGGAATTTAAATTATTTTTAGGCCTAACATTCAATATGGGTCTCACAAAAAAAATGAACTATACTCCTATTGGTCCACCACATTTCGCTCTATTCATTCATAATGCGAAGAGATCAAGATACCTCATGATAATGCGTTTCCTCCATTACATTGACAACACCCAGTGCCCTCCCCGAAATGACCTATCACATGACAAATTATTCAAAATTCGGCCACTTCTAAATTTTTTCTCTGAGAAATTCCCCCAACTATTTATCCCCGACCAAAATATCTCCGTGGATGAGTCATTGGTCCACTTCACAGGCAGGCTTGGCTTCAAGCAGTTTATCCCCAGCAAAAGGGCCCGATGTGGGGTTAAGCTTTACAAGCTATGTGACCGAGAAACAGGGTATATCTATGCCTTCCGGGTGTATGAAGGGAAGGACACCCAACTGCATCCCCCTAAATGTCCAGAGTATATCGGAGCCAGCGGAAAGGTTGTTTGGGAGCTTGTATATCCACTCCTTGGAAAGGGTTACCACCTTTATGTGGATAATTATTATACAAGCTTGCCCCTCTTCCGCAATCTTTACCGCAAGGACACTCCAGCGTGTGGTACAGTGCGAGCCAATAGGAAGGGCTTCCCGCAAAGGCTCATTACTGAAAGACTACGACAAGGGGAGATGGCGTCTTTGCGCAATGAAGAGATATTGTCTCTCAGGTGGAAATCCCCAGACGAAGCGGCCCAATCCAGAAACCAAAATGTGTCCATGACTATAATTTGTTCATGGGGGGAGTCTACTTCAATGATCAGATGATCAAACCATACCTTCCCACAAGAAAAAGCCGCTTTTGGTATAAAAAAAAGTCTCCATATATCTTTTCAGTTTGGCCATTTACAATAGTTTTGTTATTTACCGTAAATCTAAAGAGACCCCCCGTATCTTATCTTCAGTACCAAGAAGAAATTATCTCCACCCTTTGGTACCCTGAAGGCGCACCAGAAAGCATTCGCTCGGATTCCAGAAACCAAAATGTGTCCATGACTATAATTTGTTCATGGGGGGAGTCTACTTCAATGATCAGATGATCAAACCATACCTTCCCACAAGAAAAAGCCGCTTTTGGTATAAAAAAAAGTCTCCATATATCTTTTCAGTTTGGCCATTTACAATAGTTTTGTTATTTACCGTAAATCTAAAGAGACCCCCCGTATCTTATCTTCAGTACCAAGAAGAAATTATCTCCACCCTTTGGTACCCTGAAGGCGCACCAGAAAGCATTCGCTCGGATTCAGTGAGCAGACTCCACAAACGCCACTTTCCTGAGAAACTCCCTTACCATGAAACAGGCCAGAAACGTCAGAAGAAATGCCGGGTGTACTCCAGAGGAGGAGCTAGAAAAGACACCGTGTTTTATTGTCCTTCCCAACCAGGCCTTTGTATAGATGAATGTTTCCGCCGTTAACATACTTCTCTACATTATTAGTGAAGTATGGTAAACGTAATTGTCATTTACCGCCACACCCCTTTATGCCACTGTACATACCGCTGCCTTCTCCGGAACTGAACCTGGCATGCTAAATGGCCATTCTTCTGCCTATAGCTAAACTCTACCTACCTCTACCTGCTCTGGAACTGACCCTGTTATATGACCACGCTTCTGCCTAACGCTAAACTGTACCTACCTCTGCCTGCTCTGGAACTGACCCTGGACTGTTTGACCACGTTTTTTGCCTGCCTCTTGGATTGATCTTTTACCCTGCTATGCTAGTGGAAACACAGGGGTTTCACATATGTGAGGGGCTCCAGAATTGTTTTTCTGGATGAAGAAAACAATTTTTTTAGTTTTCTCATTCCCAGATTAGGGTCTTGAGACTCGGAGGCTTCAAAAAGATTTGTTTGGGAGAAGCCTCTATCCCTGTCCCCATTCTTTCCTAGCCTGCTACTTGGACTATGTTCCTGCTTACTACCAGGACCAATATTTTGGCACTGCTGGCAATGTCTCTACTTGCACTGCCTGTACTGACTATGGACAATATTCCTGCCTGCTGCCTGGACATTTCCATTCACTGTCGCTGACCACGTCCCAGCCTGCCGCCTGGATCAGGGCTCTTCTCCTGTGGACAACTGCACTACTAAAACCACAGGTAATCTTTTGTTCACCCTCAGCAAAATGTATTTTAGGGTGTAATTCTTGTTATGTTCATGCTATGTGTTAGAAATATGAAGGGCCTTCAAAAATGTGATAGATTGTAAGGAAATTAGATGTGTAATTTATGCTCCTAGAACACCTGAATGCTCCTTCAATGTTGGGCCTCTGTATGTGGCCAGGCTTTGTAAAAGTCTCACACATGTGGTATCGCCATACTCAGGAGTAGCAGAATATATTTTGGGGTGTCATTTTTGCTATGCACATGCTATGTGTTGGAAATATCTTAGAAATTGACAACTTTGTGTAAAAAAATGTGTTTTCATTTTTTTTCTATATTTTCCAAACACTTCTGGAAAAAAATGAACCATTCAAAAGACTCATTATGCCTCATAGATTATACGTTGGGGTGTTTGCTTTCAAAAATGGGGTCACTTTGTGGGCGTTTCCATTGAACTGGTGCTCCAGGGCATTCAAAAGTGTAATAGGTGGTTGAGAGATTAGAACGCCTGAATGTGCTACTTCAATGTTAGGCCTCTGTATGTGGCCAGGCTGTGTAAAAGTCTCACACATGTGGTATCGCCATACACAGGAGGAGTAGCAGAATATATTTTGGGGTGTCATTTGTGGAATGTACATGCCATGTGAGAGAAATAACCTGTTATAATGACAATTTGGTGTGAAAAAATAAATAAAAAAAATCTTAATTTTGCAAAGAATTGTGGAAAAAAATGACAACTTCAAAAAACTCATCATGCCTCTTACTAAATACCTTGGAATGTCTACTTTTCAAAAAGGGGTCATTTTGTGGGTATTTGTACTTTCCTGGCTTGTTAGGGTCTCAAGAAATGATAGGCCTCAGTACATCAGGTGTGATCAGATGTGATAAATTTTCAGTGATTGGCACAATAGCTGGTAGACTCTATACCTTTCCCACAGACTAAATAATATCCACTAATTTGGGTTATTTTTTACCAAAGATATGTAGCAGTGTAAATTTTGCCCAAAATTTATAAAGAAAAATTACTTATTTGCAAAATGTTATAATAGAAATGAAGAAAAATTATTTTACAAAATTTTCAGTCTTTTTTCATTTATAGCACACAAAATAAAAAACCCAGAGGTGATCAAATACCACCAAAAGATAGCTCTATTTGTGTGAAAAAAAGGACGAAAATTTCATATGGGTACAGTGTTGCATGACTGAGTAATTGTCATTCAAAGTGTGAGAGCACCGAAAGCTGAAAATTAGTCTGGTTAGGAAGGGGATTTAAGTGCCAAGTTGTCAAGTGGTTAAGGCACTTTGTGGCAACATTGCCACAGCCAAAAAGATTTACTTCCACTTGAGCGTCTCCAAAACTTTGTATCTCTCAGATCTCACATGATACTTACAATAGCTGAATTTAAAATACTGCCATATATGGAAAGATGGGAAAAGGACTTAAGAGTACATTAGATTTCGCATTTTTGCATACGCGCGGGTCCCGGGATCAGTAATGTTCTTAACGGCTCCCGCTTATCACCGTCCTATTCAACGTTTTACAGCACTCCAGATACCGAAAAACAGCAGACTATATCCCCTTTGATCTGGGAAACTTATCATGCAGCGTAGGAATACTGGTATGGTAAAAAAAAAAAAAAAAGACACCTTAGTCAATTAACCACTTCAATACAGCCTGACTGAGGTTGCAATCAGAGGGATGCTGACGTGACATGAGACGCCAGCGCTAGGGGAGGGGCCGAATGCCGGCACCATGAGGGACGCTGGGATCTCTCACCCGGAGACAGCGGGAGCTGGCCTGGATGTCTAAGCCCACGCCGCTCCGTTCTACGAGCTCAGATCGGGACCCTCTCCCCACCCGGCCGTCCAACTGCACTTCACCGCAAGTCAGCGCCCCCCTATACCATCTGGGCAGGCAGATCACTGTGCGGTGAGGCGCGTGGAGGAAGACGACCAGACTCCTACCTCCGCGAGCCCCCCGCTGGACTGCGGACCTCGGCTGGTATCTGCCCCGGTCCCCCTCAGCGCAACACCGGAACGCCGTACAGCCCACAGCTCTCTGAAGGGGAGGAGGGGAGACTACGGACATCTTCAGCTCCCACTCCGACCTACACCTGCAACGCGTTACCTACATCTCCTCCTCACTCGTCCGGATCTCCCGATTCAGGGGGGTGGCCACGGCCGTGACGAGCCCCCCGCAGGTACCAACTTGTATTAGAGCTCTGTTTAACTTGAACCCCCCTGCTCAGAGAAGAGGTAGCATCACCAGTGTGGATCGGGGGCAGCCTCAGACCCGGCAGACTGGGGCACATAAGGGGGTTTTTCCCCAGGACTGTATGTCAGAATCTACATACCACATATGCCCACCCGCATTAGTATAATCAGCTAGGCACTCTATTGTCCCTGCCCCGCTGGGTTCTGGGAGCTCCTTGGACGCTGCACCTTGGGGGTCCGTTCCCTCTCCTTGTTGCCTCCCTAGGGTCACAGCGGAGATATACGCCTCTTTGGGGCGACCCCCCAAACGTCAGCAGCTTGTGTAGCGGAGATCCGGCAGAGGATCCCGGAAAAGCCCAGCCCCACTATCCATTCCACTATCCAGCCCAGCTCAAAGTGACCTGGCCCATGTGAAGGTCCAGGACCTCCCGAGGACTATACTCTCTTTTTTTCAGTGCTACTTTCTATACTAGCTCTTCTACATCTTAAAGTTTAAGCCTGTAAAACTTATTTGGAGTCAAGAGGAGATATTTGGGGTTATGGATACAAGAAAGTAGGAGAGAGGTGTCAAGCGGTATTTTTTTTGGACTCCCACTTATGGGCTAACAGTTTTGCCCTACCTCTCTTTTATATATATTTTTTTTTCTTCTCTTTGTCGCTTTGTCGCTGGTTCCTATTTTTGGGTTTTCTCTATCCCTCATATCCCTCCCATTGGCACTAGATATGAAGGGACGCCCCCAGAGGGGAACGGAGCCCAAAACACCTAAGGAAAATTTAAATACGAGTACCATACAGAAGTACTTAAAAGACATCAGCCTCAAAAGCCCCGAGATGGAGAAAAAAACAGGCCCCAAAAGAGAAAAAACGTGGGGAGCAAAGAACCACTTCTCCCATCCCAACAAAAATAGAAATAATAGAAATGTTTTCTAAGCTCGAAAATGTCATTAAAACTGAAATTGCCAACGTCAGGACAGACATGCAGGGGGAAGACAAATTTGGAACTGAAAGCACAAATGGTGGAGTTGAACCTCAAACATAGAGACATGCAGTACCAAATCGAAAATCAAGAGAACCAGAACAGGAGGCAGAATCTGAGAATTAGGGGCCTCCCTGAACAGCAGGGGGAAGACTTGGTACTAAAAATGCAATGTTTATTTAACCCAGTTCTGGGTAGACCAGAGGAAACAGTTCTCAAAATTGACAGAGTACATCGCATTAGGAAGGCCCCCGGCCTAGGAGATGGAATACCCAGAGATGTCATAATAAAATTTCACGCATATAATGACAAATGGAAAATCTGGACAAAACTTAGAACTTCCCCACCCTTGAAATTCGGGACTGCAGACTTACAGATTTTTTCAGATCTCTCTGCCGGAACACTTTCACGTAGGCGCCAGCTGAAACTGCTGTTGGCCTCACTGAGAGCCGCAAACTTGAAATATAGCTGGGGGTTCCCAGCGTCACTAATCGTTACCAAAGAAGGGAAGACGTCTAGGCTGAAATTTGTGGATGAACTCCAGGGTTTTTGCCATGAACTAGGGATCCCTGTCCCGGCTATCCCTCCCTAGTACTCTGGGTGAGGGTGCAGGTGGGCTAAGCCGGGAGGCTTTGGGCCTCTTTGGGCACCTCCCGGGGGGAACCCGGGGGGATCAGGATGGGGAGGGGGAGTGGGGGTGAGGAGGAGAAAGTGGACTGCTGACACAAGATGCAAAAGGGCGGACTTTATTGCTGCTGTGTCCTCTTTTCGTATATTTATGTTGTTTTTAATGATTATTATTTACTATTGTTCACTGGGGGTTCTCTATTCGTATCCTTTGGTATTATTGTGTGCGGGTAGGATAAGGTCGGGAGGTTTGTGGGGGGGAGGTCCCGAGTAGCTAGGTGAATGGGGGTGGGGGTCCTGGCAGTCCCGGGGGGGGGGGGGAGTCCGGGGGGTGTCCGAGGGTTCGAGTCACACCCTAGCTCCGGAGGCAGACAGGGGGGGTTTTAGTACAGACGCCCCAAAGTTTGCAGATGGCCGAAAGGCGGCCGGGAGGGGGGGGGGGTACAGGGAGGGAGGGCGGGAAGAGAGGGGGGAGGAGGGGGGACGGGGAGGGGGGCAACCTCTTTGTTAGACTATTTAAAAGGTTTAAAGGCAATAATAATAGGCTTCTTCCAACGCTCTCGTTTGAGAATGGGTAAGCTTGTAATAAAGTTTCTGACATACAACGTGAGGGGAATGAATTCTGGGGCGAAAAGGTTTAAAATCCTGAGAGAACTCCTGAGGCTCCAAGTAGACAGTCTTCTTGCAGGAAACACACCTCACTCATGAAAACAACATTAAGATTTACTCCAGGAACTTCCCGACGTGGTTCTATTGTGACTCCTCTACTAGGGATTCCAAAGGTGTGGCCATAGGTTTTGCGGAAAACATAAGATTCAAACTAACAGATAGGCAGGTGGACCCCGAGGGGCGATATCTTTTCCTTAAGGGCAGCATAGGTGAGGAGTTGTTTACTTTGGTTAACGTCTATTCCCCTAATAAAAACCCTATTACATTTTTTAGCCAGATACTGGGACAGTTAAAGAGGTTCCAGGAGGGGGGGGGGTGATCTTGGGGGGGGGGACCTTAACTTATGCCTAGACCCCAACCTAGATACTACATCGCAGGCTAAGACCCCAAGCTACACGCAATTAAAAAAACTGAAAAATAAAATGCGGAACCTCCAGCTGGTAGATGCATGGCGCATATTACACGCAAAACAGAGGGATTATACTTTCTTCTCCCCTGTTCACGGAACCCACTCCCGCCTAGACTATTTTATTATTGATCATAGATTCCTGGACCATATAAAGACAACAAAGATCGAGGTTACGACGCTATCGGACCATGCACCAGTTTCGATGGAGATGGGGATCCCTGACCCCCAGAGACAATCATTTACATTGCGGCTTAATGACAAGCTTATCTCGGATGTTGAATCATCGGAGATAATTAAAAGGGAAATTGAGCTCTTTTTCGCAAACAACGAGACAGGGGATGTGTCTCCAGCGACACTCTGGGAGGCCCACAAAGCCTATGTAAGGGGTATCCTCATCTCCAACGGAGCAGGAAAAGAAAAGGAGAAACAGGCCAGGATCCGGGGTCTATCGGACGAACTCGCTAAATTAGAACAGGAACATAAAACCGCGGTACATGATAAACAAGAAACCCTTCATAGATTGCTTAATAAAAGGGAGGAGTTGCTTACAGCCATGGAGCAGGAGTCCTCTAAGTGGTTCTTCAAAATAGCTAGAGAGCGTTATCAGGGGAGTAATAGGAGTGGTAAATTCCTAGCAAACATGCTCAAAAAGAAAAGAGAAAGGAACTTCATCGATAAGATACAGAATAAATCTGGATCGGTGGTTAATTCCACAGAAGAAATAGCAAATGAATTCAAGGCCTACTACGAGGAATTATATGACGTGAGGCACGGGGGTAGCATCACCCAGTCTGGGACAGAAGGGAGCTCCGCATTTCTAAGCAAGTGCGATCTCCCTGTACTTTCCCACGACGACAGACTGGATCTGGACAGTGCCATTACGGAAGAGGAAATCCTTAGGGCCCTAGGCAGCTCCCCTATGGGGAAGAGTCCGGGTCCTGACGGCTTCTCTCTAGCATATTACAAAAAATACAAGGAAATCCTGGTCCCAAAACTATGTCACCTTTGGAATAAATTGGGGAGGGAGTGCTCTATGGGCAGGGAGGCTCTCCTGGCTTCCATTACACTAATTCACAAAGAAGGTAAAGATAGGACCCTCTGTTCAAGTTACCGACCAATTGCGTTATTAAACGTTGACACTAAATTATTCGCCAAAGTTCTAGCTAATAGGCTCAAAGAAAAGATTACTAAACTAGTACATCCCGACCAAGTCGGTTTTGTAACGGGGAGGGAAGGACGGGACAATGGGGTTCGGGCCGTCTTGCTTTTGGAAGTCGCGAGGACAGGTAGGATCCCCAGTCTACTCCTGTCGATCGACGCCGAAAAAGCGTTCGACAGGGTAGACTGGGGTCATATGATGGGGACGTTGGAGGCAATGGGGTTTGGCCCAAAAATTTTGAAATGGATTGGTTCCTTGTATCAGCTGCCACAGGCGTTCGTAAGGGTCAACGGGAGGTCATCTGCAGTCTTCACAATGAAGAACGGAACGAGGCAGGGGTGCCCTCTCTCACCACTCTTGTTCGTTCTGTCCATGGAGCCCCTGCTTAGTAGGATACGGGACTGCAGAGATATTACAGGGATCAGAGCGGGTAGTGAAGAACACAAAATTGTGGCTTTCGCCGATGATATCCTTTTCTTTGTCTCAAACCCTAGGACCACACTGCCCAACCTGCTGAAGGTGCTTAATTCATTTGGCCAGACATCAAATCTGAAAATGAACCTAGACAAGTCGGAAATTTTGAATATTAACATCAATAAGAAGGAGGTAGATCTCCTCTCAAAAGAATTCAATTTTCCCTGGCGGGCAAACATCAAATATTTGGGGGTTACCCTAGCCGACACAACAAAGAAAATGTATCTATTAAACTATATCCCCCTGCTGAACGAGATAAAGAAAGAAACCCTTAGCCTGGGGACTCGGCCCCTCTCTTGGGTGGTCCGCATTAATGCAATAAAAATGATAGTAGCCCATAATATAAACTATAAGTTCCAGATGCTCCCTTTGTCCTTACCTCAAATATTCTTCAAAACCTTGAATCAAATAATCTCACGATTTATATGGTCCAATAAAAAACCGCGCATCCCAGCTAAGATCCTTACTAGGGAAAAAAAACAGGGAGGGCTAGCTATCCCGGACTTCGAAAAAACCTTCATGGCAGTATCAATTTCAAGGGCGATTGTATGGGCGAAGGACGGGGACAAGAGATGGAATAGACTAGAGAACATTGTAAGCAACACGCACTTAGGACACGAATTATGGAACCCACCAAAAGTTCGCACACTAGGGGAAAAAACTCACGAAATAACACGGGTAACACTGGAAATTTGGGATAAGATACACAGAAGGCAGAAATGGAAATACAATTCACCTCTGATAGCTTTAAAAAATAACACTTTTTTTATACCAGGTAGGAGGGACGTGGGGGGGGAACTGGATAAAACAAGACGGGGCACGATTAAAAGATATTATAAAAAACGGGAAAATTTGCACATTTCATGAATTGAGTTTAAACACGGAGCTAATGCACATCGACCCTTGGAGGTACATACAGTTAAAACATTTTGTGGGGAGCCTCCCTCAGCCGATACGTGGTATGGACGAACTGAACTGCTTGGAGAGCCTGTGCGTTCGGGAACTGTCCAAGAACTATATTTCTCGGATATATAAATTTTTAATAAATGAGGGAGCACTGTATGCACCTCCATACGTCTCGAAATGGGAGGAAGAGTTAGGATCACATTGCACACACTATAAATTAGGGAAAATACTTAAGATCACACATAGCTCTTCGTTTCCTATGAAATCAGTGGAAACGAACTTCAAATGCTTATCTAGGTGGTACCTTACCCCCGACAGGGTCAGTAAGATACAGGGGAGTTCCGCCTCTGAGTGCTGGCGGGGATGTAAAACAAGGGGAACGGCGGCGCATATTTGGTGGGGGTGCCCGGTAATTGCAAAATATTGGAGAGAAATACTAGAACTAATTTGCTACATCACTAAGGTACAGATCCCAGAGGATCCCTGGGTGGCTCTCTTTCATGGGACTGATACCCCGGAGAAACAATATATATCATCCATAATACCTACCCTCTTAAACGAAGCTAAGAATCTAATACCGGTGAATTGGAGAAGGGCTGGTAGCCCGACGACACGTGATTGGATTCTTAGTGTAAATGCGACTCAAAGACTAGACAACACCGAACAACAAGTGGGGGGGCTAGGGGAAAACGGGGGACACAGAAATAAGTGGTCAGAATGGAACGAATTTAGAAACTCATGGAGATATTATATAGAGATTACCCGATAGAAGGCCCACACGTTGTATGGCGGAAATATAGAATATACGATAAAACGAGGAGAGAGGGAGGAAGCCTAAATATAAGTCATACAAAGAGGGGAGGGTGGGGGGGGTGGGGGGGGGGTAAAAAAGGGACTAAGATACGAAACCACAATTGAGAATTTATTGCACTTCTGTAGATACGTTGTACCGTTGTTCCTTGGAAAACTAATTAAATAAAGATTTAAAAAAAAAACACTTCAATACAGGGCTTTTAAACACCCTTCCTTACCAGAGCACTTTTTGCGATTCGGCACTGCATCGCTTTAACTAACAATTGCCCGGTCGTGCGACGTTACACCCAAACAAAATTGACGTCCTTTTTTTCCCACAAATAGAGCTTTCTTTTGGTGGTATTTGATCACCTCTGCGGTTTTTATTTTTTGCGCTATAAACAAAAGAACAGCGACAATTTTGAAAAAAAAACACAATTTTTAACTTTTTGCTATAATAAATATCCAATTTTTTTTTAAAAAAAACTATTTTTTTTCCTCAGTTTAGGCTGATACGTATTCTTCTACATATTTTTGGTAAAAAAAATCGCAATAAGCGTATATTGATCTGTTTGCGCAAAAGTTATAGCGTCTACAAAATAGGGGATAGATTTATTGAATTTTTTTTTTTTTTTTTTACTAGTAATGGCGGCGATCTGCGATTTTTTTTCGTGATTGCGGCGGACACTTCGGACACTTGACACATTTTTGGAACCATTCACATTTACACAGCTATCGTTGCTATAAAATTGCAATGATTACTGTGTAAATGTGACTGGCAGGGAAGGGGTTAACACTAGGGGGCGCTGCAGGGGTTAATGTGTTCCCTATAGGAGTGATTCTAACTGTGGGGGGAGGGGACTCAAGGGGAGGAGACCGATAATGTGTTCCTCCCTACTGGGATCACATGATCGGTCTCCTCTCCGCTGACAGGACGTGGAGCTGTGTGTTTACACACACAGCTCCACGGTCCCGCACGGTCCCGTTGTTTTAACGGGCAATCGCGGGTGCCCGGCGGACATCGCGGCCGCCGGGCACTCGCACCGGGTCCCGAGCGATGCCGCGGGCATGCCCCCCAGGCGGCCGGGAATGCGAGGACGTCATATGACGCCCACCCAGGATGGGAGATCCACCTTGTGGGCGTCATATGACTATAGGCCGGTATTGAAGTGGTTAAACCTGCGCCTTCTGTACCTCAGCAATATCCCTCACCTAAGATGGCGGCACAGACAGACTCCACATGCAGCTGTGTCACTAAATACACCTTACTCTGCTCATTTATCTAATGCTTCTCACATTCAGAGTCCTTTATCTTCACCATTTGTGGTTAATCCTCCTCAGATTATAAATGCTGACACGATCCAACTTCCTTATTCAGTCTCTCAAGTGTGTGATGATCTTAATGCTGCCTCTATTGCTTCTTATATGCATTCCGACATAGCTGATTTAACTACTATGGAAACTCTTCTTCTCAACCTGCTCCCCCATCTGGTGATAGTGTTATTTCATAAATTCTCTAAACTTTTGCATAGAGAACTGACTAGAGCTTGTAATGTTATCACAACTGAATTAAAATCAGATTTACAAGATATTGGTGAGCGTTTGGATAATATTAAATATAAAATGGACGATACGGGGCAGCACGTAAACCAAAACATTACCCTAATCTCATCTTTACAGGAACAATTGGATTTGGCCAATGTTAAAATTGAAGATTTGAAAAAACGTTCTAGACGTCATAATTTTAGAGTACAGGGATTGCCCGAATCGGCAATAAACTTGGAAGAAACAATACATATATTACTAAGATTTGATACCAGATATTTTACCTAACCACCTTGAAATCGACAGAGGGCTTCGTTCCTTAACGGCCCCTAGATCTGATGGCTTACCCAGAGATATCATAGTAAAATTAAATTTGTACAATATTAAAGAGAAATTGATGTCTGCTGCCAGACTCAAATGTGACATTAAGCTCCTAGGTCATAACATCCAAATATTTTCAGATTTTTCTCAATTGACCATTCAAAAAAGAAAATTGATGAAACCTTTACTAACTCGCTTGACCGATCATCAAAAAAAATATCGCTGGTTGTTTCCCTTCCGCTTATCCTTTTCTTTCATGGGCAAGTCTTATTTATTTACCACATTTCAAAAAGAAGAAGATATTTTATTTGACTTGGGCCTAATCTCCAAAGATTCTTCTATGTACTTTCTGGCTTGCCAACTCTCACCCCTATGGTCTAAAAAGAGTAGTTCTTCATCCAAAATAATTCATCCTCATACAGGTTGATTTGAATAATCATCTTTTTCCATTTTTTATCCTGATTTTTGTGACCACATTTGGGGCTTAAATGACTATTCTGATTTGTTCACTATTATACTGTTATTCTAATATTTAACATAGTTATGTCTTTTCATTTTTAAGTTATACATGTTCTGAAAATGTTTTAGTATATTTTATTCATTTTCTAGAAGAATAGGTTCGGTGTGGATGCACATGCCATTTCTTAGTGAGCTTGCCATGTTTCGATTGAAAATGGTAATCTCATACCAATTCATGGGATTTTATTTTTCCCAAATATGTAGGTTCTATTTGTTTACACTTTTTATTACACTACAAAACTTAGCATTTTGTTGCTTTTTTTCTATCCTTTTGCTATTTTTTTTTTTTACTATTGTTTCTTTAACCACCTCACTACAGGGCATTTTCACCCCCTTCCTGACCAAGCCATTTTTCAGCTTTCAGCGCTGACGCATTTTGAATGACAATTGCGCGGTCATACGACACTGTACCCAAATGAAATTGTTATCATTTTTTCCCCACAAATAGAGCTTTCTTTTGGTGGTATTTGATCACCTCTGCGTTTTTTATTTTTTGCGCAATAAACAAAAGAAGAGCGACACATTTAAAAAAAAAACAATATTTTTTACTTTTTGCTATACTAAATATCCCCAAAAAATATATAAAAAAACATTTTTTTTTCCTCAGTTTCAGCCGATGCGTATTCTTCTACATATTTTTGGTAAAAAAAAATCGCAATTAGCGATCATTGATTAGTTTGCGCAAAAGTTATAGCGTTTACAAAATAGGGGATAGTTTTATAGCATTTTTATTAATATTTTTTTTTTACTAGTAATGGCGGTGATCAGCGATTTTTATTGTGACTGCGACATTATGGCGGACACATCGGACATTTTTGACACATTTTTGGGACCATTGTCATTTATACAGCAATCAATGCTATTTAAATGCATTGATTCATGTATAAATGACACTGGCAGTGAAGGGGTTAACCACTAGGGGCGGGGAGGGGTTAATTATGTTCCCTAAGAGTGATTCTTACTGTGGGGGGAGGGGACTCACAAGGGGAGGAGACCGATCGGTGTTTCTCTGTACAGAGAACACCATCGGCTCCTCTCCTCTGACAGGACCGTTGATCTGTGTGTTTACACACACAGATCCACGGTCCCGCTGTGTTACCGGGCAATCGCGGGTGCCCAGCGGACATCGCGGCCGCTGGGCACGCGCATCGGGTGCCCAGTGACACGGCGAGAGCGCGCGCGCGCTCCCGGCGGCGCGCGCGCGCTCCCTGCAGTGCAAAGAAGGGGAGGACGTCATATGACGCCCTCCCGGAACGAGAGCTGCGCCGCCTGGCCGTCATTTGACAGCCGGCGGTCGCAAAGTGGTTAATGGAGTACATCATCATCATTATATTTTTATCCAAGGTCTATAATCCAATTTTACTTACGTTGATGAAGATTATACGAGTAAAACCAATTATACTCTCATGTTAAATACTCCAAAATTAAACGTGTTAACACACAATGTACAAGGCTTTAATTCCCCAACTAAACGAACTACCGCATTTCATTACTATCATAGGCTTAGTATAGATTTTTTGTTTCTACAAGAGACTCACTTTTCCCAAACTTCTACACCTAAATACCCCACTTACTATCTTTCTAATGGGACAAAAAAGAAAAGAGGTGTGGAAATTTGTATAGCTAAACATATACCTTTTAATCCTACTTTATTCTTTTAAATTCTTTTTTTTAAGGGTGATAGACATTACATAATCAGACCACATTTCAACAATCACCAATACTTTCTTTTTGTACTTCATTACATTTTATATTTGGCTTAAAAAGCCTCAATCTTTACTTCAACATACATCATCTTTACCCATTTAATTTACCTCACTTGAAATCCAAGTACCATTATTCTCGTTAATTATCTTAATCTCTAATCTTCCCTTATTTTTTTCCCCCCATATACCCCATAACCCTCAAAGCAAAACCTCAAAACAAAAACAAAAAATTGTTATTACTTTTTAAATAACTTATATTTATCCTCCCCCTAACCCCCAAAAAACTCCCCCTCACAGCGAGATGTGGGTGTTCTACATCTTTATAAACTCTTCCTTACAGGGCATCCTCACTCCTCCCTTCTCTCTCTTCCCTTCTTCTGACTGTACGAATCGGTCCCATATTGACCATGTTTGAACATACTGTTCTTTCCTATTTTGTGCCGAATGGACCAAGTCTTCCATAGCTCCAATCTCTCTAACCTTATTTAACCATCTTGCTATGGATGGCGGTCTAGTATCCCTCCAGCACAAAGTAACACAGGCCTTAGCAGCATTTACCAAATGGCAAAGCACGGACCTTTTATATACCTTCACCGGGATCTGTGAACAGTGGAGCAGAAAAAAGGCAGGGTCGTCCGGTATCGGAATATCTGTAAGTTTTTGGGAGAGTTCCTGAACTTCCAACCAATATGCCCTAATCTTAGGGCAAGCCCAAAAAATATGTAACAAGATTCCTTCCTCTCTTCTACAGCGCCAGCACCGATTTGAGACTTCCCTCGCAAATTTATTCAACTTCGTTGGGGTGTAATACCATCAAGTTAATTATTTGTAATTTAATTCCTGTATTCGTGTACTTATTGACGAATTCAATGCCAAATAAATAATATTTTGGCGCTGGGTTGGGGTGAAAATCTTATTCAGGTCTCTTTCCCATTTACTAATAGTTGGCATCCCAAACTCCTCCATCGGGGTATTTAAAAGCATATACATCTTAGAAATCACCCGGTGGAGGGGTTCTTTCTCCTCACAATATACTTCAAATTTGGTCAATTGACGTTGGTAGTTTATTGGTTGTCCCAACGTTCCCAAAAAATGATGTATTTGTAGAGCTTGCCAAAAATTCAATTCATAGTGCCCCCCTGTCTGCATCAATTCCACCATTGTTGGCCAGACCCCCCCCGTATACAAAATGCGATACCTGAGAGTATCCCTTCTCCTACAGTTTTTTAAATGCTCCCTTTTCCATACCCGGTTGAAAGATAGGGTTTCCCAATATGGGATACAGAGGTGATTGACTTGAGGAATACCTGGGGTTACAACATATCTTAGTACAGATTTGCAATGAGGGGCCTATAATATGATGTTGTTTAAGACAGAGAGTGGAAGTGCTGCATAGCACCAAGGTGCTCTGCGCAGGGGTACTGAACTCTGCTGTTGTTCCAGGCCTACCCATTGTTTAAATTCCGCTTGTCTACAACAGTCCACTACCCTCCCTAGATGGGCTGCTTGATAATACTTAAGTATATCGGGAACCGCTACTCCCCCATATCTCTTGGGTATCGTCATAAGTCCTCTGCTAATCCTCGGTCGTTTCTTCGACCATATAAATTTTGTAAACAACGTTCCTATCTGACGGAAAAAAACTCCTGGAATAGTAATGGGTAGCACCTGAAATAAATATAAAAATTTTGGTAAAATACACATTTTAATAGTGTTACAGCGGCCGAACCATGAGTATAGTCCATGCTGCCACTTATCTAATAAAGCCCGTACTGATTTAAATAGTGGTAAAAAATTAACTGAAAAAGTATTTTCTATATTTGAAGGTATAACTCAATGCCGTGGATACCCATTTAAAATGAAAATTTGGTTGTATAGAATTTCGTATTGATGGTAAAAATCGCACTCCCATCGCTTCTGATTTAACATAATACATTTTTAAGTTTGATAGGGCTCCATAGGTCTCAAGTTCCTTCATCAGGTTGGGCAGTGAAACATGTGGATTAGATATAGAAAACAACATGTCATCTGCATAAGCAGAGACCTTGTAGTTCTTTTCTTCCAGACATATCCCTTAGATATCCAGATTTTGCCAGATCTTATTATGTAGGGGCTCTAACGTAAGAGCAAACAACGGTGACAGTGGACACCCCTGACGCATATCGTTTGTAATCCTGATCGCTGGCAGATGTGAGGTCCAGCCTATAATGTTTCACAAAAGTGTGAAAACTTGACCATGTTGCCGCCTTGCAAATCTGTTCAGGGGTGGCACCAGCTCTCTCTGCCCATGAAGCTGCCAGAGCTCTGGTTGAGTGTGCACAAATTCCTGCTGGTAGGGATAAACCTGCCTGGGAATATGCCTCTGAAATAGATAATTTCAGCCATCTCGCTAAAGAAACTTTAGAAGCTTGGTAACCCTTTTTATTACCGGAAAAAAGTATAAACAGTGAATCTGAATGTCTGAAGAGCTTTGTCCTTTCTAAGTAGCACAACAGAGTCCTCCTGACATCCAACATGTGCAAAAGGGTCTCCTTCTCCCCTTCTGGGTTAACGCAGAAGGTTGGAAGTACAATGTCCTGAGCACGGTTCTGTACTGAAGCTACCTTTGGCAAAAATTTAGCATCTGTTCTAAGAATAACTCTATCTGGAAAAATGGATAGACAAGGTTCCTTAATTGATAGAGCATTTAGCTCACTGATCCTGCGTGCAGAGACAATGGCAATCAGAAATACGGTCTTTAATGTGAGATTTCTAAGGGACGCTTCTTCCAGAGGCTCAAAGGGACACTTTGTTAGAGACTGCAGGACTACCGATAGATCCCATTTAGGAAAACCCTTAAGAGGTGCTGGTCTAGATCTTTTAGGAGCTCTAAAAAATCTGACCACCAGAGGATGAGGCCACAGATCTTTCCAAAAATACTGCTAGTGCTGCCACCTGCACCTTTAGAGTGCTCACTGCTAGCCCCTTGTCTGCTCCATCCTGTAAAAACTCCAGGATGGAAACAAGGCTCCCTGGGTCCTGGGCAGATGAAATACACCATGTATTATAAATCTTCCAAACCTTAGAGTAAATGACCCTCGTAACCCTTTTTCTACTTGACAAAAGAGTAGAGATCAAACAGCTGGAAAAACCCTTGCTCCTAAAGAGCTGCTCCTCAGAAACCAGGCTGTGAGCGCCAGCCTGGCCACTTTTGGATGATTTACCGGGCCTTGTGATAGTAGATCGTGCCAGAGGGGCAAATGCCAACAAGGCTTGACTGTCATTCCTAGAATGGTTGAAAACCAGGCCCTTCTTGGCCAAAAGGGCGTGATTAGAATGACTGGTACCCCCTCCTTCTGAATTTTCCTTAAAATTAACTCAATTAACTGGAATGGGGGGAAGGTGTAACACAGACGGAATTCCCATGGGAATGCTAGTGCATCTGTTCCCAGTGACCCGTCGTGATTCTTCAGGGAGAAAAACTGGGGAACCTGGGCGTCCTCCCTTGAGGCGAACAGGTCTACCTCTGTCTGCCCCCACTCTTCTGCAATCATTGCGAAGACCTCTGGGTTCAAAGACCATTCCGCTTCCTGAATAGGGTTCCTGCTTAGGAAATCTGCCACCCTGTTCAGGGTCCCCCTTTAGGTGAATCGCTGATAGTGACAACAAATGTCTCTCCACCCACCGAAGGATATCCAGAGCTAGTTCTTGCAGCAACCTGCTCCTCGTACCCCCCTGCCTGTTCACATAGGCCACAGCTGTGGCATTGTCTGTTAGAATTTGAACATGCTGGGATCGGAGATCCTGAGAAAAAGACACTAGGGCTAAGGCAATTGCCCTGAGCTCTCTCCAGTTTGAGGACCTTCCCGCCTCTTTCTTGGACCAGGTTCCCTGAGAGAAACTCTTTCCTTTGTGGGCTCCCCACCCCCAGGAACTGGCATCGGTTGTCAGCCTTTTCCCGACCGGAAAAGCCCACACTTACCCTTCCGACAGGGTATCCTGTCTTTTCCACCACCACAGTGATCTCTTCACCTGGGATGGAATCCTTACTTCTGTCTCTAGGGATACTAATTTGTGATCCCAAGATCTCAGAAGAAAAGCCTGCAGACACCTGAAGTGCAGTCTTGCCCACTCGACAGTCAGCATTGTTGAGGTTAGAACACCCAAAGTTGACATGACCTGTCTTACCGTCAGACGTTGGTTGGTCTGCAGCATTGACACTGCACCGTGAATCTTGTCTTTCTTGTCTACAGGAAGAAAGATCCTTTGATCCACAGAATTGATTAGATATCCCAGAAACCGAATCTCCTGGGATGGGTTTAGGGAAGACTTTTGGAGGTTTAAAATCTACCCCAGAGCCTCCAATGGCTGCGTGCTCTGCCTAAATTGATCTGCAATTCTTCGCTTGATGGGGTGAAAAATAGCAGATATTCTAAATAAGGAATAACTGCATTCCCTGAAGACACAGCGGAGCCATCGCTTCTGCCATCACCTTGGTGAAAATTCGGGGTGATGATGACAGGCCGAAGGGTAAGGCTCTGAACTATAGATGATGAACCACCCCCCCCCCCCCCCCCATCCTCACTGCCAGAGGAATCTCTGAGACTGGGGTGAGATCGGGATATGCAGATATGCATCTTTTAAATCTACTGATGCCATGAAACAACCCGGCGTCAGCAGGTTTCTGACTGAAAAATCAAGTCTATCTGGAACCTTCTGTACTTGATGGACTCGTTTAAAGGTTTCAGATTGAGAATCAATCGAAATTTTCCTGTCATTTTTTTACCATGAAAACCCCTCTTGCTGTTCCTCTAGCAGCACCTGGACTACTACACCCTGCTGCATCAGTTCCTCTAGAGAGTCATGGCCAGGGCTTTTACCGAGTCCCGTGGGGTGTTTGTTATTAGAAACCTTTTTGGGGGGTCTTTGGTAAATTCGAGTGTGTAGCCCTGCGAGAGAGTGGTCAGAATAAACTGATTTGAAGTTATCCTTGACCACTGCGTTAGAAAATCTTGAAGTCTTCCGCCCACCCGCAGGGACGAGTCATTGTGACTTCTCGGCCTGTGTAGGAGGACGGAAGAGAATTCCGCCTTTACCCTTTGGTTTCTGGGCAGACCAGTTCTTCCTTCTTCCCTGAAATTTGTTGTCTTGATCCTGAGTTTTTTGAGGTCGAAAATGACGTTTTGGAACCTGATTTTTATTTTTGACCGGTAAGGATCTCTTTTTATCGGCCGTCCTGTAAAGAATATTATCGAGGTCAGGGCCGAAAAAAAGGTCACCCGAAAAGGGGATCCCACACAGCTTGCTCTTTGATGCTGAATCACCTGGCCAGGTCTTCAGCCAAAGAGCTCTTCTTGCAGCATTTGTCAAAGCTGCTGACCTAGTTGACATCTTATTTGCTTCAGCTGAGGCATCTGCAACATAGGCAACTGCAGAGATCAGGGTAGGAAAGGAATCTAGGATTTCCTGTTTAGGGGAATCTGCCGCAATATGCGATTTTAGCTGGTTAACCCAGTATTCCAGATTCCTGGCTACACATGTTGTGGCCATTGCTGGCTTTAAATTGCTCATAACTGATTGCCATGATCTCTTTAGCAAAAGATCCATGCGTTTGTCCATTGGATCCTTTAACACCCCCATGTCTTCAAAAGATAGGTCTGTGGATCTTGAGACCTGGGAAAAGGCGGCATCCAACCTGGGCACCTTGTTCCACACTGCAGCAGGGTCCTCCTCAAAAGGAAAACGCCTCTTGTGGGCCTTGGAAAAAAAGGGGTTTCTCTCTGGATCTTGCCACTTTTTTTATGGCCTCAGAGATGACCGAATGCACTGGGAATGTTCGCCCCTTAGGCTCGTCTAACCCTGCATACATGCGGTCATGGAGAGACAATTCTTTCTTTTCCTCACTTAAGCCAAGTGTAGCATGAATGGTTTTAAGAAGCCCATCTACCTCTTCAAGGGACAGTTTAAATTTAGAGGGGACTGCCTCCGTCTCCTCAATCTCCTCCTCTGAATCTTTAACGGAAGGAGCAGGGGACTGTTCCTCCCTATTTGAAGGGTCTTTAGGAAGAGCTTCCAACACCGGGATAGAAAGAGACCCTTGGGAAGACTCTCACGAAAAGTTTGAATCGTGGCGTATAGCTCCTTCTTTACAGAGGCAACCAGATCATCACAGAGGCCGATTCCTCTTTAACTAAAGAAGTAATGCAAGTACTGCATAGGACTTTTTTTCAACTTTCTCCCATTTTTGCCCTGCAAGAAGGACACCTCCTCTTTGGGTCAGAGCTTTTGGCCCAAGAGAGAAAGACAAAAAAAAGGGGGGAAAAAAAACAGGGGGACCTTTAGTGAGACCCAATCTCTGCTTTGATAAGAACCACCACAGGTGCAGTAAGAAGAAACCAGTCAGCCTCTAGTGTCCAGACAGGCCCCTTGCCACTAGGGGGGAAAGAAAAAAAAAAAAAAAAAAAGGAGAGAGACCAAATGCCAGATAAAGGAGAAAAGACAGACTTTAACCGCTGTCTCCTACCTGGACTTTGCTGGTGCCTGTGCCTGTCCCCACTACTGCAGACGCTGACTCCTCCATTGTAGGTGTGCAGACTTCCACCTGTGGCTTCACACGCCGCTTCCGGACTCCCATAGTGCATCTGCACCGGACCGGAAGCGGAAATAGGCACCAGTTCCTGTCCTCCCTCCTACCCCATGTGTCCATGCCGGAAATTACGTTTTTGCCGACTCAGTAACCCGCGTTGTCATTTCCGGCGCAACCGCCGATAAACATGGCGGCAGCACACGCGCTCCGCCGCCCCCAGGACCGCGCGGGCCACCGGATCTTCGGCTCTCACCGAGCACCAGGAGGGGAAGAGGAGCCCGCTTACTACCGCTGCTGAGGCCTGGGTAGGTCGGGAGGGCAGCGGGTCCCTAAAAAGGAGGAAAAATGGGAGGAAGAGTTGTCCCTCAGGAGCACCCAAGAGATGATGACTCCCTCCCCAAAAGATGTTCCCTCCGGGCCGGAGGAAACACAATAACAGGTGTGGTAGGGAGGTGCCTCCCTTTAAAGTTTGGAAGAAGAAGGTGTTTCCTAAAGTCGTGGGAGGAGTCACTATCTCTCAGGTGCTGTCCTGAAAGACGCCTTGGGAAATATTATTTCTGAACAAAAACGAAATCCTCATTTAGATTTAAGACATAAAATTGATGCAGCATGTGCAATTCTGAATCTTAGTCTTAGACCATCGCAAAGATTTTTCCGCTTTGGTAGTAAGCATTGATTCTATTCTAATGGAGACAAACCATCTACATTATTAGCAAGAAAACTCAATTTTTAAATCCCTCTAAAGCACCCAGTCCTGATGGATTTTCAGGTCAATATTATAGAAAATATCCAGATTTATTAGTACCTCATTTATGCTCTTTTTTCAATAATTTATCTCATTTACCTCCACACGAAAATGCAGCTTTTATCCACGTAATACCTAAATCAGGAAAAGATCTTAGTAATTGTGAGAACTTTCGCCCAATTTCACGTATTGATGTGGATCTTAAGATATTAATCAAAGTATTAGCAACCAGACTGAACTCATTTTTATGTCAATATATACATCCAGATCATTTAGGATTTGTTCCGAATAGACAATCTCCCGCTCAAACTCGGATACTGATTAACATAATTTCAGCATTATATTCTAATTGGGACAACTATGGTTTAAGACAAGGAATGCTATCATTGGACCTTCATAAGGCCTTTGATTCTGTGTCATGGGATTACCTATTTTATGTATTAGAAAAATATGGATTTGGTTACAATTTCTTGACTATACTAAAGGCCTTATACAATACATCCACTGCAAAAATTATTGTAAAAGGCCATAGCTCACAAAGTATGAATATTTGTAGAGGTACGCGGCAAGGATGTTGGAACCCCTAGCAATAGAACTCAGAAATCATCCTGATATCAAGGGAATTTATTGTGGTGACAGAATACATAAATGTGCCCTTTTTGAGGATGATATTCTGATGATCCTCTCTTCACCAATAATTTTGCTACCCAAGCTATGCAATACTTTACTAACATTTCTGGTCTTAAACTTAATCATTCGAAAACAGAGGCATTAAACATAAATCTTAGTTTAGATACGGTCCAAACATTACAAAATTTCTTTCCTTTTAAATGGCAAAAGGAGAGTCTAGCATATTTGGGAATTTTTCTTACACCTTCCCTTCATACTCTTTATAAAGCAAATTACCCACCATTATATAAATATATATATATATATATATATATATATAAACACAGCATTACAGCGGGAGAGAGCGTCGTGTCAACATCTAAAGAACAGAAGAGGGAAGAAGACGACCAAGGAGTAGACCGGGCCAACGCTAGTAAAAGAGCTGGAAGATAGCGGAGGAACCCGGCAGAAGAAACGGAGACCGGGAGAAGAACCGGAAAGCGCAGAGAAGTCGGAAGAAGACCCCGGAGCTGCTTAATAAATTACTTTAAAAACCTGTCTAGTGTGTTTTTTTGACCCTTTTCCCCCCCAGGTGAATGGGTATGGGGTACGATGTACCCCATACTCATTCACATAGGGTGGGGGGCCGGGATCTGGGGGCCCCTTTATTAAAGGGGGCTCCCGGATTCCGATAAGCCCCCCACCCGCAGACCCCAAAAAAACAACGGCCAGGGTTGTCAGGAAGAGGCCCTTGTCCTCATCAACATGGGGACAAGGTACTTTAGGGTGGGGGGGCCGCAGGGCACCCTCCTTCCCCAAAGCACCCAACCCCCATGTTGAGGGCATGCGGCCTTGTACGATTCAGGGGGGGGGGGGCGCTCGGTCGTCCCCACCTCCTTTCCTGACCGGCCGGGCTGCGTGCTCGGATAAGGGTCTGGTATGGACTTTGGGGGACCCCCACGCCTTTTTTTTGCGTAGGGGGTTCCCCTTAAAATCCATACCAGGTGCCGGCTCCCGCGACGGGGCTCGCAAAGGTGTCAAATAAAAGTGGCGAGACTGACTTTCTTTTCTAGTCCCGTCGTACCTGGAGTCACGTTCAAAATGAACAGACTTTAGTCTGTGTGTGGGCAAGTTCGTTCATTCGGAAGTCCGTCGTAACTCCGACGACAGTTCGTCCGGAAGTCCGTCAGACCTAGTCTGCCGCAAAGTCCGTTCGTGCGTGTGCAAGTCCGCTCGAAAGTCCATCGAAAGTCCGCCGGGAAGACCGTCGGACCTAGTCTGCTGGAAAGTCTGGTCGTGTGTACGTGGCATAAGGGTCCCAACACTGAACCTTGGGGTACACCACTAATCATAGACCTTTCAAAGTATGAATCAATAATCACGCTCTGAATACGGTCTTTTAGACAGTTTTCTATCAATTTACAAACTGGATTTTCCAATCCTGTAGACGTTAATTGACACATTAGCGGCATGTGGGGAGCTGTGTCAAACACTTTGGCAAAATCCAAGTATACTATGTCCACAGCCACCCCTCTGTCCAAGGTTTTACTTACTGCCTCATAAAAAGAAATCAGGTTTGTTTGACAACTTCTGTCTTTCATGAATCAATGCTGTCTGTTGCCTAAAATATATTGCAAGCCATAGTTTTGTTTACCCAGTCTTATGCTCTTGCTAAACAGCACAACCCTGGTCTTGGTGGCATTACTGTTATATTCTGGTTTAGGACCTATACTGAATGGACAAAGTAAACAAGTTAACCCCTAAACTCCCCACTTCTGTAAACACTTTTTTTTTTATCTGAAAAGACCTGATCTTTGGGGGGTCTTTCCAAACACCTAGAACACTGGGGATTTCCATAGCACTAATATGCCCAATCAATAGAGGTATTAAAATAGTTGTAAACCCCAACATATACCCAGTGAAGTGACTAGCATTAAGTGGATACACAGATATAAAACAAATCATCCTACATAAATTGTAGCTGCACCCATTTTTTTTCTGTAGATCATTCTGAAAATACAAACAAGAAAGGGTTTCTCTTTAGTTCTAGGAGCAGGGGGCGGGGATCCTAAGTCTATACACGGCAGACAGCTCTGACCCCTGATTGGAAGCGACACACCCTCTTTTACACAGTACAGACAGGAGAACAAGCACAACTGGATAAAAGTCATAGGTTGCGCTGCAGCTCCCTCCCCCTCACCATTTTAACTCTTGGTGTCAGAAAAAGCTGCTAGAACAGAGTCGTGCAGATAACAGAGGAACCAGATAGAAAAGACTCAGAGCTTTGAAGAGAGAGAAATGCACACTATAGAAGGTTAAGCTTTTTTCATATTTAATGTTTGAGGTTTACAACCACTAACTAGTATCTTACTGATGTTCATGCTTCTTAGGTCCTTGTTGGTCACACTGCCCCTTCTGGGGACACTGTGGGTCCCCCTGGACAGCAAGACATTGACTGTTATAAATCACTGTATATTGCCTGGTACTATGCTAATATAATACCCATCTTTTGTAGACAGATCACTCATTCCAGCTGCTGAGGACATTTGTGAAATTAGTTTGTCTCAATCCCCACATGTTTTATCAATAATTACTATGTGTGGCGAAATGGAGAGATTGTTTATATACTAGTGCCATACTGCAGTGCTTGATAAACCTGTTTGTTTTGTGGTACAGAAACAGCTTTTCAGAACATTGTAATAAACTTTTGGATTGTACACAAGATGGCCAAAAAGTTAGAGATGTTTTTAAACTAGGCGACGGGAGAGGGTCCAGAGGTAGAGATACTCATCACGGAACATATTCCAGAGGATAGTATTGGGGGGGCATTAGTGATAGGTTGACCAAAGCACATAAACCTATGGTAAGTATAGTAGCAAGTCCTAGTTGCAATCTCGGAACACCCAATAAGAGGATAACATGCGACCGGTCTAAACTACGTGGCATGTTCACCAATGCCAGGAGCCTGGCGGACAAGATGGGTGAACTAGAGATACTGTTGTACGAGGAGGATTTGGATTTTGTGTGAATTTCAGAGACCTGGTTCAACAGCTTTCATGATTGTCTGGCAACCATTTAAGGGTATACCCTTTATTTCAAGGATAGACAGGGTAAAAAAGGGGGAGGGGTATGCCTATCAAGTATAATGTACAAGTGAATGTGAGAGATGACATCACTAAGGGAGCTAGGGAGGAGGTGGAATCCTTATGGGTAGAGCTCCAAAGGGATGAAGCTAAGGGGAAAGTAATACTGGGAGTATGCTATAGGCCCTGAGGGAGGAAGGGGAGACAGATCTATGACAAATTGGATTAGCAGTACGGATGGGGTTATCATAATGGGGGGGTTTTAATTATCCAGACAGACTGGGCGGAGGGAACCACGCATTCATCTAAGGCTTGCTAGTTCCTAAATGTCTTGCAGGACAATTTTATGGGTCTGATGGTAGACGCACCAACTAGAAATAAAGCGTTACTGGATCTACGGATTACCAACAATACAGACCTGATAACGGATGTGAAAATACGGGGCAATTTAGGTAACAGCGATCACAGGTCAATTGGCTTCAGTATAAATCACAAAAATAGGAAACATAAGGGGAATACAAATAAAAAGAAATGGGGGAAATAATGCGCAAAACCAAACTGTAGAGAATAGGATATAAAAGGATAAGAGAAGCTGCCAACATATAAAAGTGTTCCCACACAGAAAAAATATACAAATAAGTAAAGTATGTGGTGCTAACTAAAGTGCATAAATGAATCAATATGTATATAAATACTAAATAGAACCGTTCACACACCTGACAAGCATGTAGAACAGAATAGACAAGTGCAAGTGAAAATAAAAATAACAAATCTTCTTTACTCTTCTCTAGATCAATGGTAAAGTACACCAATGCCACAAATTCCAAACAGCAAATCTAAAACAACATCCAGTGTGTATATAAGGTGCATGAAGTGAAAAAAATATATGAAAATCCTAATCTAATGATATAATGACATACATAAAAAAAGAAATGTGAAACATTTCAGAATAAATCCACTGTTCTCCTGGAGTGTAAAATGTGAAATTCAAAAAACAAAGTCCAACAAGTGATAAACACTAATATGAATAAGTTCACATATATAAGTTCATGAATTAAATCCGTGTGCAAAAAAAAAAAAATGCGCAAAAACAACTTTCGATCCATGTCAAATTTCTTCAATCATATATATAATATCCGTGGTGCGCCACACGATTCCCCCAGACTTTCACCTCAGATGGAGACCCCTAGCGTATTTTTGGGGGGGACTCCAGGAGTTTAAAATCAGATAATCCAGCAAACAGCAGAGTACTTCCGGACTTGGCCACGACCGGAAGTGACGACACCTGGCTCTTCCCTGACGCGTATCGTCACTGAACAGGTGACTTTATCAAAGGGTAATGATTATGTGATTTTAAACTCCCGGAGTCACCCCAAAAAATCCACTATTGTTGGCACAATCGTTGGAAATTGATCGTTGGGCTGGGATCTGCTGTTTTCCATACTGAAGGCTTGACACGACCCGTAGGGATCTCCATCTGAGGTGAGAGGCTGGGGGAATCGCATGGCGCACCACGGATATTATATATGTGATTGAAGGAATTTGACATGGATTGAAAGTTGTTTTTGCGCATGGATTTAATTCATGAATTTATATATGTGAACTTATTCATATTAGTGTTTATCACTTGCTGGACTTTGTTTTTTGAATTTCACCTTTTACACTCCAGGAGAACAGTGGATTTATTCAGAAGTTTTTATTTTTTTTCAAATTTCTGTGTCATTATATCATTAGATTAGGATTGTCATATATTTTTTCATGTTGGATGTTATTTTAGATTGCTGTTTAAAATTTGTGGCATTGGTGCACTTTACCAGTGATCTAGAGAAGAGTAGAGAAGAGTAGAGAAGGTTTGTTATTCTAATTATTTTCACTTGCACTTGCCTAGTCTGTTCTACATGCTTACTTGTCAGGTGTGTGAGCAGTTCTATTTAGTATTTATATACATATTGATTAATTTCTGCACTTTAGTTAGTGCCACATACTTCACTTATCCATATAAGGGGAATATAAAGACACTGAATTTCAAAAGAGCCAACTTCCCTAAACTATGAACCTTGCTAGAAGGCATAAATTGGGATAAAATCTTAGGAACAAAGAACACGGAGGAGAGATGGGTTTGCTGTAAGAGCATATCAAATAAGGGCATTAGCAAATGCATCCCATTAGGTAATAAATTTAAAAGAGCGAACAAAAGTCCTGGATGGCTTAACTCCAATGTAAAAATGCATATAAAAGCAAAGGAGAAAGCCTTCAAAAAATACAAGGTTGAGGGATCATCCTCAGAATTCAGACTTTACAAAGAATGCAACAAGAAATGTAAGGGTGCAATAAGGACAGCTAAGATAGAACATGAAAGGCATAGCGGAGGAGAGCAAAAAAAAAAAAAAAATCACAAGAAATTCTTTAAGTATGTAAACAGTAAAAAAGGAAGGACAGACCATATTGGCCCCAAAAAGAATGAGGAAGCACATCTGGTTACAAAGGATGGGGAGATTGCAAAGGTATTGAATTTATTCTTCTCCTCAGTCTTCACAAGGGAATGGGGGGCTTCAGTAACCAAAACTGCAGTGTGTATCCTCGTGACACATCACAGGAAGCACCTACATGGTTAACAGAGGACAGAATTAAAATTAGACTTGGGAAACTTAACATTACTAAATCACCGTGACCAGATGGCTTACAACTGAGAGTACTTAGGGAACTCAGTCAAATAATTGCCAGACCATTGTTACGAATTTTTACTGAAAGTCTACTGACTGGAATAGTACCAGCTGATTGGAGAAAAGCCAATGTAGCACCAATATTTAAAAAGGCCCAAAATACATCCCTGGGAATTACAGACCAGTTAGCCTAACATTAATAGTATGTAAACTTTTGGAGGGGATGATAAGGGACTATATATACACAAGATTTTAGTAATGAGAACGGTATCATTGGCAGTAATCAGCATGGATTCATGAAGAATCGTTCTTGCCAAACCAATCTATTAACCTTCTATGAGGCGAGTTGCCATCTAGATAAAGGGAGGTCCATAGATGTGGTGTATCTGGATTTTGCAAAAGTATTTGACACAGTTCCCCATAAACATTTACTGTACAAAATAAGGTCCGTTGACATGGACCATAGGGTGAGTACATGGATTGAAAACTGGCTACAAGGGCGAGTTCAGAGGGTGGTGATAAATGGAGAGTACACAGAATGGTCAGGGGTGGGTAGTAGGGTCCCCCAGGGTTCTGGGCTGGGTACAATCCTGTTTAATTTGTTCATAAACGACCTGGAGGATGGGGTAAACAGTTCAATCTCTGTATTTGCGGATGATACTAAGCTAAGCAGGGTAATAACTTCTCTGCAGGATGTGGAAACCTTGCAAAATGATCTGAACTAATGGGGTGGGCAGCTACATGGCAAATGAGGTAGGTAAATTCAGTGTAGGAAAATGTAAAATAATGCATTTGGGTGGCACAAATATGAATGCAAACTATACACTGGGGGTGAACCTCTGGGGGAATCTAGGATGGAAAAGGACCTGGGGTCCTAGTAGATGATAGGCTCAGCAAAGGCATGCAATGCCAAGCTGCTGCTTACAAAGCGAACAGAATAATGACATGCATTAAAAAGGGGATTAATTCCAGAGATAAAACGATAATTCTCCCGCCATACAAGACTCTGGTCCAGCCACACCTAGAGTATGCTGTCCAGTTCTGGGCACCAGTCCTCAGGAAGGATGTACTGGAAATGGAGAGAGTACAAAGAAGGGCAACAAAGCTAATAAATTGTCTGGAGGATATTAGTTATGAGGAAAGGTTGCAAGCACTGAACTTATTCTCTCTGGAGAAGAGACACTTGAGAGGAGATACAATTAAAATTTACAAATACCGTACTGGTGACCCAACAATAGGGAAAAAAACTTTCATGGAAGGGAGTTTAACAAGATTTGTATAAAAAATGTAGCGCTAATCATACAATGAAAACCAGTGAACACACTAAAAAATCCATATAACATGTAAGTGGGAGTGACCCCAGAGATATGCCCCAGTAGAAGACCGTATTGTGTCGAAACGCGTCGGGCCAGCTGTCTCATGTTTCTTACATTGCTGATCCAATTTTTATCCTTTATTCTCGAGATTTTATTATCACATATAATGATGTGAATAAATTTTAGTCAATTTTTGACCTGCACTATCGAAGTCGCTTCCGTTTTTTTGTTTGCACCCTTTTCCTTTTTGCCTTGGGGAGTCCGTCGATTGCATCGTGTGGGAGTTCCAGGTTCTGCTGTATGCTGTTCTTTGGCCGTGCTGCTCTTCTGCCCTGCTGCTTTGGACCTTGCTGATCCGGTATCCTCCAGCGCAAGAGGCTAAGCGCATAAGCCTACAAGATACAATGTCATATGGCAGTTGTATTCAACTATTGTGGTAAGGGTGTTTAATCTCTCTACATCGTTTTATATGTTCCTTGAGACAACATTGTCCACTCTATACACGCTCCTGAGTTGTCTATAGAGATCCGTGGACATCAGTTCCTCACTTTCTTCACTTTGGGACTTATAATTTTGCTTATTTTGGATTCATTTTTAACTCATTTAGTCTTTATTTGGACTTTATTTGGGGTCACTCCCACTTACATGTTATATGGATTTTTAAGTGCGTTATTCACTGGTTTTCATTGTATGATTAGCGCTAAATTTTTTATATTCATCACTTTAGACTTTGTTTTGTATGATAGCTGCTTTTCTTTTCACATAGGTATAGTTAGCGCAGTTGTTTTTTTCCTCCACTTATTTAACAAGATTCGTAGCCACTCATTAAATTAAGAAAAGGTTTAACCTTAAACTACGTAAAAGGCAAGGATGTGGAATTCCCTTCCACAAGTTGTGGTCTCAGCAGGGAGCATCAATAGTTTCAAGTAACTATTAGATAAGCACCTGAACAACCGCAACATACAGGGATATACAAGGCAATACTGACATATAATCACACACATAGGTTGGACTTGATGGACTTGTATCTTTTTTCAACCTCACCTATGTAACATTGATGTGGGGCTCCCCTCAATGGCAAAGTTTAAATGCTCGTTAAAGTAGAACTAAAGGGAAAACTTTTTTCTTCATTTTGGATAGAGTAAGGGACCCTCCATTTAAGAAAAAAAAAAAAAAAAAGGTAATTTTGAAATTGAAGGCAGCAACACGTTTCACAAAAAGTTGGGACAGGGACATGTTTTGGAAAATAATTTTTATTTTGTTTTATACAATACATATTATGACAAGCCACACAACGTGGGCTGCAACCGGCCACAGACTTGCCGGTACACTACAGAAAAACAATACAACATTAAAGTTCTCACAGAAACTTGTTGTACATCTCCCCCCCCCTAACTTTGCCGAGACAGGTACACAAACGCTCCTACCTCCAGCCGGAGGCAATGGACACGAGGATACAATTCTGCGGCTCCCCCGGCTCAGATATCCTCCGTGGAATGGTTACGCTCTCGACCCCCCGCCCCATAGTGACATGGTTTAATTAAGGAGAATTACCCATCCCCAACTTTGCATTGTGCAAATTCTTCAATCACTCACTGATCTTCCAGCCCTTCAAGACAATCGCCCTTCCGTGTCTTATCTACAGAGGATCTTAGGTTATGTCCCAGTGTGGTTAATCTGATACCGTGTCCATGGAAGCCACCAGCCCCCCCAAACCTTCTCAAATTTGTTCAGAGCCCCTCTGCTCAAGTATGTAGCCTTGTAAAAGGGTACTGCCTTGTTGACCAATGTTTTTCAAGACTCCAAGGTCGGTGACACAGAGCTCTTCCATGAAAGGATATGGCGCTTCTTAGCGTAACACAGTAACAGGGTAAGAAGGGTCCGTATGGCCCTGGTAGTGGCCAGTGGCTCCACTAAGTGTAGAAGACATACTTCGATGGTCATAGGGATTGAAATTGAGGTGACCGACCTTATACAGGAGGCGATGGCTTGCCAATAAGATTTAATTAGTGGGCATTCACAGAAAATATGCATGAAGTTAGCTAAGGGTGCAACGCATCTCCAGCATAGGGAGTGCTGATTCCCAAACATCTTTGCCAGTCTATCCGGGGGGAGGTAAATTGTGTGTAGGAATCAATCTATCTCTGGTAGATACTGGAACGCGGTCCCCCACATATCGTCCCAATCGTCTGCCCAGCCCCGGAGCTATAGCCTCCCAAGCTCTCCAGCAAGACCCCCAACAGGAGGGCTGTCTCATGGAATAGGTATTTATATAGGCAGGAAACAGTTTTTTGCAGTGATTCACTGCGGGTCAGTAGCTCTAGGTCACCGGGCTCAAGGTCAAGGGGCTCCCCACCAAATTGCGAGCAAAAAGCATGCTGCAGTTGAATGTACCTGAAAAAGTGTGAGTTTGGCAGATCATATTTTAGTTTTAATTCATCAAATGACAATAAAGTACCGTTTGATACAATGTGGAGCAAGGTTTTGATACCATATTTGGTCCATACCACTGGGTCTAGGTAACCAAAAAAGTGAGTTAAATTAGGGTTCCTTCACAGCGGGGTATTAGGGGAAAGTCTGGTTGAGCTAGGCGTTCGCCCTCCCTGGGCCATGACCCATGCCTTCATCACTGAGCGCATGGAGGATGTCAGTGGCTTTGGAGCTTTTAGACCCCTGTATACCAAATGAGAGCCAACACAGGCCACTTCCAGGGATACCGAGGCATCATCCAGAGGAGCAGTCAGCCAGCGGTGTGCCACTGTCAACTGCCCAGCCAGAAAGTATTTTTGAAAATTAGGAACCGCGAGGCCCCCCTCTCCCCATGGCTGTTGTAGTATTGCTAGTTTGAGACGGGGGATTATTCCATGCCACAAAAAGGAGGAAATCGTGGCATCGATTGATTTAAAGATGAACTTGGGCATCCAAACCGGGAATTCCAAAGGTTGTACAATAAAAGGGGCAGAATTAAAATTTTTATCAAGTTTATCTTCCCTATGGGATATAGAGTGAGGTTTTTCCAGGCCTGAAACTTCTTAGCTATTATAACAAGCAGCGGGGAAATATTCAGATAGATGAAGTCAGATTGACAGGGCCATGTTTACCATGGTGTAGCATCCTCTCCTCTTTTAACAACACTCTGTAAACATCTGGGAAATGAGGAAACCAGTTACTGCAGTTTTGGGAGAGGAATGTTGCCCCATTCCTAATTGCTCAACAGTCCTGGGTCATCTGTTATATTTTTTGTTTCACGATGCACCAAATATTTTCAATTGATGAAAAGTCTGGACTGCAGGACTGCCCAGACTCTTTGCTACGAAGCCATGCTATTGTCAGACGCATTGTCCTGCTGAAATATGAAAAGCCTTTCCTGCAAAAAATAAAAATAAAATTGTCTGGATGGGAGCATATGCTGCTCTAAAACTTGGATATATGTTTCAGCATTGATGGTGCCTTATCAGATGTGCAAGCTGCCCATTCCATAACGCATGAATGTACACCCATAACATCAGAGATGCATGCCTTTCAACTGAGCATTGATAACCAACTGGAAAATCCCTCTTTAGTCCGGAGGAAACAGCGCTCATGGTTGCCAAAAAGAAATTATACATTTTGTTTATTCTGACCACAGAAGATTGTCAACTTTGCAACAGACGATTTTGAATGTGCTTTAAAATCCAGAGAAGATGGCAGCATTTCTGAATCATGTTCAGATATGACCTGTTCTTTGTATGAAGGTTTACTTGCACTTTTGAATGGCATGGTGAACTGTGTTCAGACAGTGGGGTTGATTTAATGAAACTGCAAAATCTGGTACAGCCGTGCATGGCAGCCAATCAGCTTCTAACTTAAGCCTGTTCAATTAAGCTTCGACAAAAAAAAAAAAAAAAAAAAAAAAATTCTTGCATTCTCCAGTTTTAGTAGAGATTTTTGGAAGTATTCCTGAGCCCATGCAGCGATGTCCATTACAGAATCATGCCTGTTTTTAATGCAGTGCCGTCTGAGGGCCGAGGATCACAGGCATCTAAGATTGTGTTTAGTCCACAGATTTCTCCAGATTCTCGGAATCCTTTGTATTATATACATAGATTTTTATTTTGTACTCTAAATAAATGTAAAGTCTTTGCAATTGTACGATGCAGATTGCAGAGATTAGTGAAAATTTGCCCATCTTTACTTCTGAAATGCTAAGACACTCTTTTTATACACAGTCATGTTATTGACCTGTTGTCAATTAACCTAATTACCGTATTTATCGGTGTATAACACGCACCCTGATTTTAAGAGGGAAGCACACGGACCCCCCTGCACAGCACACTGACCCCCCCCCCTGCACAGCACACTGACCCCCCCCCCCTGCACAGCACACTGACCCCCCCCACAGCACACTGACCCCCCCTTGCACAGCACACTGACCCCCCCCTTGCACAGCACACTGACCCCCCCCCTGCACAGCACACTGACCCCCCCTGCACAGCACACACCCCCCCTGCACAGCACACAGACCCTGGGACAGCGCTGCCAGCATACCTTTAGGGGTTGAGAAGCTCCTCCTGTGTCACCATCAGTGTAGATGGGGGCTTCTGTGTGCCTCAATTAAAGCAGCTCTCATGGACTCTCCTCTGCTGGTTCATTCACGCTCTCCTCCTCCAATCGTAAGCTACAATCGAGGAGGCGGAGCGGGAGGAGAATGGTCATGTGACCATCAATGAGCAGAGGAGAGTCACATGACCAGGTACACAAGAGATGAAGCCGCCTGGTCCAATCACAATCTACAATCGAGGAAGAGGCGGAGCGGGAGGAGAGCAGCACGGCCGGCTTCTGCTTACAGGTACCGGCATCGGGGTGACGCGGGGGATAGATGTGTGGGAGGGGGCTGGCATTTACTGAACCAGGGCCAGGAAGGGTGGGGCGGCCGGCCCGTCACCCTCCCAATGAGGCGGACCGCCCGATCCTCGACCCCGCCCCCCCCCCCCCCCCCCCCCATCGGTAAAAAAAATAAAAAATAGTGTATATTGGCGTATAACACGCAGGCACGATTTACCCTCATTTTTCAGGGTGAAAAAAGTGTGTGTTATACGCCGATAAATACGGTAGTTGCAAAATGTTCTTCCAGCTCTGCCTTGTTAGTACCAATTACTTTGTCAACTTTTTGTTGCCCTGTCCCACCTTTTAAGGCGTGTTGCTGCCATCAACTTAAAACTTACCTTTTTTTTCCCTAAAATGGCACATTTTCTAATTTTAAACGTTTGATATACTTCCTATTGTGAAAAAAAAAATAGGATTTTTATGTCATACTTACCTGTAAAATCCTTTTTGTTGAGTACATCATGGGACACAGAGTCAGGTTAATATTCAATACCTGCTGGGTTATACTCAATCATTAGGTGAATGGACACCAGAATGACTGGAATCCCCTCTCTCTGAATCCTGCGCAACAAATGTGGAAGAGGAGGGATCGGAGGGAAAGCATAAACCAGGGAGTACTGGCTCCATGGAACTATCAGAGCATCTGCTCCAATTGCCAGAGTATCTCTTATTCGAGACACAAACTGCTGTAGTTTGTTGTTGAACCTGGATGCCAGTAGGTCGACCTCTGGCCATCCCCAACGTTGGCAAATTTCCTGGAACACCTCTGGGTGTAGGGGCCTTTCCCCCGGGCAGATCTGCTGGCGGCTGAGATAATCTGCCTTCCAGTTCTCTACTCCCAAGATATGGACTGCCGATATTATTGGCACATGTTCCTCTGCCCAGGGTAGTATTTAGTTCACCTCCTTCAGAGCTGAACGACTCCTGGTACTGCCTTGTGGTTTATATAGGCCACTGCCGTGGCATTGTTGGACTGAACCCTGATAGGGCAGTCCTGAAGCTCCACCGTCCAGGATCGTAGGGGCCAGACGTACTGCCTGTAATTCTAGGAAGTTGATGGGCAGGGTCTACTTTGTCCCTGACCATTTCCCCTGGGCTGTGAGCCCGTCTAGGGTCGCTCCCCAGCCTGAGAGACAGGCATCTGTAGTCAGTACTCTCCAAGTTACCGGGAGAAAGGATTTTCCCTTTTGCAGGTTCTGATCCTGCAACCACCAGTTTAGGCTTAAGCATGCCTGAGGAGATTGGATAATCCAGGGCTTTTCTTCCTGTGTTCCAAGCCAACAAGATGTCTTGTTATAAAGGCCTGGAATGGAACTGGGCGTAGGGCACTGCCTCAAAGGATACCATCCTCCCTAGAAGACTCATACAGAGCAGATTGGAGGGTTGTCTGGTGGCCCTTATCTGACGCACCTGATCCTTCAGGGCACAGATCCTTACGAGTGGCAAGAATACTCTTGCTTTGACCAAGTTTAGAATCAGACCTAAATATTTTAGACTTTAACCACTTCATTACCCAGCCATAGACATATGACGTCCACAAGGTGGAGCTCCCATCCTGGGTGGATGTCATATGACGTCCTACCATTCCCGGCCGCCTAGGGGGCTCACGCGCCCGCGGCGTCGCTCGGGACCCGGTGCGCATGCCCGGGAAAACAGCAGGACCGTGGAGCTGTGTGTGTAAACACACAGCTCCACGTCCTGTCAGTGGAGAGGAGACCGATCATGTGTTCCCAGTACGGAGAAACACTGATCGGTCTCCTTCCCTTGTGAGTCCCCTCCCCCCACAGTTAGAATCACTACCATAGGGAACATATTACCCCCTGCAGCGCCCCCTAGTGTTAACCCCTTCCCTGGCAGTCACATTTAACAGTAATTACTGCAATTTTATAGCAACGATCGCTGTGTAAATGTGAATGGTCCCAAAAATGTGTCAAAAGTGTCCGAAGTGTCCGCCGCAATGTCACAGTCACGAAAAAAATAAAAAAAAAATAAAAAAATAAAATCGCAGATCGCCGCCATTACTAGTAAAAAAAAAAAAGCAATAAATCTATCCCCTATTTTGTAGACGCTTTAACTTTTGCGCAAACCGATCTATATACGCTTATTGCGATTTTTTTTACCAAAAATATGTAGAAGAATACGTATCGGCCTAAACTGAGTAAAAAAAAAATAAATAAAAAAAATGGATATTTATTATAGCAAAAAGTAAAAAAGTGTTTTTTTTTTCAAAATCGTCGCTCTTTTGTTTATAGCGCAAAAAAAAAAAACTGCAGAGGTGATCAAATACCACCAAAAGAAAGCTCTATTTGTGGGAAAAAAAGGACGTCAATTTAGTTTGGATGCAACATTGCACGACCGCGCAATTGTCAGTTAAAGCGACGCAGTGCCGAATCGCAAAAAGTGCTCTGGTAAGGAAGGGGGGAAAAATCGCCCGGTGCTGAAGTGGTTAAGCTGGTCTCAAGGCTGACTTTGGTATTTATGATCCAGCCTAAGCTTTTGCAATACCTCACTGTGTATATTATGCTCTGTTCTAGAGCCTGTACTGAAGTGATCTCTGAGCAGGAGGTCGTCCAGATACCCAAGCACCAGGATCCCTTGGACCCTTAAAAGACCCAGTACTGGTCCTAGGACCTTTGTGAACACCCGGGGAGCTGTAGCAAGCCCGAAGGGTAGAGCCACAAACTGAAAATGACGTTCCTGGGGGGGCGTGTCCAAGATGGCGACGTGAGCGGTCGCATCTCCCACGAGCTCCGCCGACTCCTCGCTTTCCACCCGGATTCCTCAGCGCATACCCGCACCACTCTCGATCAGAGGCAGCTGGATGAGGCGGCACACCCCTCGGGCACAGTCCGGTAAGGGAAAGAAGCTGAAATTCCCTCCGGGACCGGAGGGATCGCCGCCAGGCCTAGAACCGGCCCCTCACGTGGGGACACGCGCCAAGCGCTGTACACACATGGCGTCTCAGACTCCCCCAGCAGACCCACCGGACACCAGACCGCCCTGGCTGGCTGAAGTGATGGCGGCGATCGCCACCTGCCAAGCGACACTCACGGCCAAGATTGAGGAGGTACAGCTGGATGTGGGCCTCATACGGCAGGACATTGATAAGCTCCGCTCCAGGGTGACAGAGACGGAACAGCGCATAGGCCTGATAGAGGATGACACCATGGAGCACACGGCTTCCCTCCGCACCCTCCATACTAAGGTAAAGGCCCTGGACTTTAGAGCAGAGGATGCCGAGAACAGAAACAGGAGGAACAATCTCCGGATCATTGGCCTGCCTGAGGGGGTGGAGGGCAAGGACCCCACAGCGTTTGTGGAATCCATGCTGAGGTCCCTTCTCCCAAATGCGGCCTTTTCCCCCTATTACACAGCAGAGAGGGTTCCGCCAAAACCGGGTCCTCCTGGGCCCCCCCCCCCCCCCCCCCCCAAGAACTTTTTTTCCTGAGAATGCTCAATTTCCGTGACAGGGATGAGGTACTGAAGGCTTCCAGGCTACAGGGTGAGCTCCGGTTCCAGAACACAAAGCTTATGATTTTCCCTGATTACTCTGTGGAGACCCATAGGCTACGCAAATCGTTTGATCAAGTTAAAGGGGCACTCAGAGCCCGAAATATTAAATACAGTGTGATGTTCCCTGCGAGACTTAGGGTCCAGGACGGAGAGACCTTCAGATTTTTCATTACACCCCGCGAGGCCTCATCATGGCTGGACTCCTTGCCTCCACATCGCTAGTCACCTGACTGTGAGTATGTCTTTACAACCTTTACTGCTGCTGTCTGGCAGGGGGGATGTGTCTGCTGGGCTCCCTTGATTCTACCCTCACTGACTACCCCCACATCCCCTGATGCCCGCTGCACCCCCGGATGGATTCCCCCCTTCGTTTATTGCAAGTGGGCTGTGATTTCCCCCTACGCCGCAGGGCCCTGACTGATACCTGCTCCTGTCTTGAGGATTAGCCCTGGGGGGACCCCCCCCTGCCACTGACCTAGCAGAATATTTGGGAATCTGCATATTGCACTACTGCGATTTGAGGCACTACTTTTTGGTTTTGTTTTCTACGTTACCATTTTCTAAAGTTTTTTACTGATGCAACACAAGTGTTCGGCCCCTAAGATCAGGAGACTACCGGGCAGACTCCTTGGGTGTGGCGCAGGCTGACTGGAACTTTTTTCCCCTTTTTTTTTATTTATTAGGCTACTACCTTTGCCCACCAGGAGGCGCTATAGATGGCACGAGATGTGGGGCGACTTTCCACCTACTGACTTGCTTATTGAACGCACCCACGTGCTTTGTTACAACCTCAGGTGTCAGTGGGGCTCACTTCAGTGGAACGCTGACGAGCTCGCTTGGACTCTGCCGGAAGCCCCGGCGGGATCCAGTTCGCCTCTTGCACAGGCGACCCCCCTTTTGCAGCTGATATGCTGAGTTGGGACTGGGGAGTGGAAGCTCATCCCGGTTTTAAAGGGATGGGCGGGGTGGGGGGGGGGAAATGTTGCCCCTTGAGGGCGAATGTTAGGGTTTTAAGTTTTTTTATTTTCATTTTTAGATGTTTTATTGGCTACTTAATGCATATATTCACATCTGACACTCATGCTGAGGTTGTTATAGATGCTGGGATTGTCATATCTGGAGATCCAGCGCCAGGTCCGACTCCTGCCTACTTAGTCCACCCTTTGAGTCTTATACTGTGCTACTACCATGTCTGCCCTTAACATTATGTCCTGGAACACCAGGGGCCTCAACTCTCCGGTTAAGAGGTCACTGGTCTTCCAGTTTATAAAAGCGCACAACCCTCATGTGTGCATCCTTCAAGAAACCCACCTGGTGGGTAGTAGGACCCTTGCTTTGAAGAAACCGTGGGTGGGTAGCCACTACCACTCCACTTACTCCACCTTTGCAAGAGGGGTGAGCATACTAGTTAGTAAATCACTACCCTTTGGGCTCTTGGACCTGGCGCTGGACCCGGACGGGAGATATGTTATATTGCATGCCAGAATTCTTTCCCAGACTTGGTCCATAGTTGGTCTGTACTTGCCCCCCCCCCCCCCCCAGCCTCTCTGACACTATTGAACAAGATCACGGCCATCTTGGCTGAATATGCCTCTAACCACGTGATAATGCTTCAAGACTTTAATATGGCCCCGGAGCCGTGTGTTGACAGACTGGCGGGTGTGGGCCCTGCCTCCTCCGGGCTGAACGAGTGGGCAGACACGTATGGCCTCACGGATGTTTGGAGATGGAAACACCCTGGCACCAGGGCGTACACCTGTCACTCTGCAACACATCGCTCATTCTCCCGGATTGACCTCATATACGCAAGTCAATCGGTGCTGTCCAAGGTCAGGGACGCTCAGATACTGCCTAGAGGCATTTCGGATCACGCCCCCCTCCTGGTATATATAGGGGACCCGGGCTCCCCTGCTGGACTGTGGAGACTCTCCAGGTTTTGGATTTCAGATCAGGAGGTGGAACCCCAGTTCAGCAGGGAAATGGATGGATACTGGGCTACTAACCCAGGCACGTCCTCCCCCACGGAGGTCTGGGATGCGTTTAAAGCCTTCACAAGGACAGTATCAGGCTATTATAGCCATCACTAGGAAGAATAGGCGCTTCAATTTGTCTAGGGCGGAGATCGAGGCCACCGCGCAAGAGCCATTGTATGTTCGCACGCGTGACCCCCAACATTATGCTAGGCTACTGTCCCTGACACAGGAGGTAATGTCCCTTCGCTCGTCTTTGACCCAAAAGAAACTGCTTGCGCAATCGCAGAGGATATTTGAACAGGGAGAAAGATCTGGCAGGCTTCTTGCCTGGCTTTCCAGGGAACAGTCGGGAGGCCTCAGTATCCCCCATATACAAGACTCTAACGGGGTGCTTCTTTGCTCCCCAGAGGAGATAAATCGCTCCTTCGTCACCTACTACCAGACGCTATACTCCTCTAAAGCAGCATTTAGCGATGACGAACTTGCCACATACCTAGACACAGTAGATGTTCCGGTCCTCACTGACAAGTGCAGAGATATCCTTGACAGACCTTTTACCCTTGAGGATACACTCACGGCTCTCAAGTCTATGCAGCCGGGCAAAACCCCTGGCCCTGACGGGATACCAGTGGAACTGTATAAACAATACCCTGAAACACTAGCTGCAAGACTCCATGAGATGTTTACTGCAGCTGGAGAATTGCGCACCCTCCCACAGTCTATGAGGGAGGCGGTGATTGTGGTCATTCCCAAGCCAGGGAAGGATCCATCTCACTGTACCTCACATAGGCCGATCTCTCTGCTCAATGTGGACGCCAAGAATTTGGCCAAGATCTTGGCGAACAGGTTGAATACTGTAATCACGGCCCTGGTCCACACTGACCAAACGGCTTCATGCCAGGAAGGGGCACGGATATTAATCTCAGGAGGCTTTTTACACATATAGACAGGGCGAACACAGAGGGAGAGGGCCTGGTGGCCTCCTTGGACGCCGAGAAGGCCTTCGACTCAGTCGAATGGAGATACTTGTTGGCGGTTCTGTCCAGGTTTGGATTTGGAGAGAAATTTATCTCCTGGATCCGGATGCTGTACAGGGGCCCCCAATCGAGAGTCTACACTAACTGCCTGTCAGAATCATTTCCACTGGGCCGAGGCACGAGACAGGGCTGCCCCTTGTCTCACACTCTGTTCGCTCTGGCTATAGAGCCCCTGGCTGCCTTGATTAGGGCGGATGAGGAGGTCAAAGGCATAGAAATAGGGGACATTTACGAAAAGATCTCGCTATATGCGGACGACGCCCTTCTGTACCTACCTCCCTTAGGAGGGTACTACACCTATTCAACCGCTTTAGCAACTTCTCGGGTATCAGGATTAACTGGGACAAGTCCGAGCTCTTCTCCCTTTATCCCCAGACCGCGGCCCCTGTATCCCTGACTCAACTCAATTGGGTAGATGAAATTACATGCCTGGGGGTTAAAGTGACAGCAGATGTAAGACAATACATGGCCCGCAACCTCCAACCCCTGATGCAACAAACTATGGCCAAATGTGCAGCCTGGCGCTCGCTCCCACTATCTCCTGTAGGCAGAGTCAACCTTTTGAAAATGGTGCTTCTCCCGAAGTTTCTTTATTTCTTTAGGAATACCCCGAGCCACATTCCTAAGGCATTTATTGCAAAGCTGGAGGGTCTGCTGGGGAACTTTGTATGGGCTGGGAGACCTCCGAGAGTGGCGAAACAGCTACTCCACCTCCCCCTTTCGGGTGGTGGCCTGGCTCTTCCGAACTTTCAAATCTATTACTGGGCTGCTGTATTGGTAACGTTCAGGTGGTGGTTCTCCCAGCCCAGACAGAACCCAGCGGTTAGACTGGAGGCTGCTATTCTAGGCTCCTACGCTGCACTTAGTAACCTGCCATTTAGAGGCAAACGGGCAGACCCTGCTGTCACCACTCCCATGAAGACAACCATACAGGCGTGGCAGGACGCCAGGAGGGTGTACCGTAAACCCTCCCATGTGTCCCCGAACACGCCCCTGTGGGGAAACCCTGTTGCCCCACTTTCACTGACTACCGAACCCCTCGGAATGGGCCATGAAGGGAATACTCACTTTGAAACATATAACCAAACGTGGTAAAAAAGCCTCCTTCCAGGATCTGAGGTCCTCGTATGCGCTTCCGCAGACTTGAACCTTCCGATACTGGCAGCTCCGGCACGCTTTCAAATCACATTTCCCCCAAGTTATAACAATGGAAATGGACTCAATTGAGCGTCTCCTGACCTCCAGCACTATGGGCCGACCCCTGTCCTCTCTTTACCTATACCCGACGGTGGCTCACGATGCCAAACTAACCAAGTCATTCGATAAATGGAAAGACGACATACCTACCCTAGATGACGATATATGGGAGGACTGTGTACCCACTTACATCCCGACAATGATAGCTTCACGCGACAGGTTTATCCAACTAAAATTCTTACATAGGGTTTATTACACTCCGCAAAGATTGGCTAGGATATTCCCACAGAGTGACCCGCTCTGCCCCAGATGCGGGCAGGAGGTGGGATCATTTCTCCACATGGTCTGGTCTTGCCCCAAACTTCTTCCTTACAGGACGCAGGTGGCCGACGACCTGAGAGGAATGCCGGGCACCCCAAGACCCCTTGACCTTCCTCCTTAGCTACCTGGAGGAGATTTTTCTGATGTGATATAACTGTAAATCTGTTTTGTTTTCAATAAAACATCTCTGTTAAAAAGAAAATGACGTTCCTCTACTGGAAAATGTAGGAACCTCTGATGAGGCTGAAAGATAGGTACGTGTAAGTACACGTCCTTTATATCGATGGAGACTAAACAGTCTCCCCTCTGGAGTGAGGTTACTACTGAGCGGACAGACTCCATCTGAAAGGATTGCATCAATAGATACTTCTTTAGGGACCTTAGGTCCAAAATGGGCCTTGTGTCCCTGTTTGGTTTCTGAACCGTAAACCGGTTTGAGTAAAACCCTGTTCCCCAATTTGGATACTGGAACATCTACAATCACTCCTTGAGTCACTAGACGTAGTGCCTAAAGCAATAAGATTTTTGGAGGATCCGAGGGAACGCTGGAAACCTGAGGGGGCATCCCCCGGTAACTCCAGTTTTTAAACCGCAAGATATAAAATTGAGGCGACCCACCCGTCCTTTGTTGTTGTTTTCCAAGTGTCCGCAAATTGCAGCAGCCTTCCTCCCACCGGATGGAGTGGGGGCGTTCCCTCAAAAGGAGGGCTTGGTTTAGAAGAATTTTGGACCCAGGGCCTTTTCTCGCTCTGGCCTTGCTGCTTGCCCCTGGCCCTAGCGCCCTGTTGGCGGTAGAACCACCCTGACGCTGAGACATTTGAGGAAGCAGTCCCTGGATTTTTAAACAAGGGATGTTTGGTGCTTTTCTTTACAGGAAGAAAAATTAAGGCGGGATTGGATTGTGTGTGAATGGGATTTGGTCGGTCTGACCCCAAATCAGAACAATAGCAAGACACTTGGTACCAAACGGCACTGTAGACACGCCCCTTAGGGGTCTTTAATAGACAGACCAAAGCACAAGGTATAAATTTAATAAGAAATCACAGTAGTAAACATGTAGAAAAAGTGTATGATACATAAAAACAATATCTGATACCCAATGTGATACAATTGTCCTGGTGCAGGGTGGATTAGTGGCGGTCAATACAGTATATAACACCTTTCATGTTCAGGACTACAAGTCCTTCTTCAGAGGTTTAGTTATTGGTTCAGATGGGTACAGATTTTCTACAATAAAGCGAATATACACAATACAATATTAATATAGAGTAATAAAGATCAATACTGTTTCAACTGAGAAACTATACATTGATTTGACATAGCATGTATTGTCATAAAATTGGATGTATTACTTATGTATGAAGTGCCTTACTATGTAACTGATCTGAAGGGGATAGGATGATATAACCACTCATGGATACTAGTAAGAACTCTCTCCAAGGAACATCAATCTCAGGGCCAAAACAGGGCAAAGCTTGCTTCGCTACCAGGACTCAAGCCAAGTGGAGCCAAATAGCTCCTGCTTAAACTGGGCCAATCTAACTGAATAAGAAAATATATAAAACAGTATGATAGTAGTGATCCATTCAAGATACACACACAATAGAGCCTAAAATGGCCCTCCTAACAGCTGACTTACAGCTGTAAAGTTAGGGTAAGCTGCTGATAAAATAACAATAGTATAACATACCTGAGAGATATAAGAGTAGATGAAGTGTGCTGCATGTTCCCATAAGCTTCCTCAGCCTCTGCCAGGAGACCTGAGGAGCTGGTATATGAGCTCGTGGGGAGGACTGGTGGCCATGTACGATGATGATCGTGATGGCCATCAGCTGGTGCAGCAGGTGGGAGCAGCAGTGGGGCAAGGTCTTCCGAGATGCAACTTCCATTCCAGTGTCCCCCCAGAAAGACGGCGTGAGCCCGCCCCCTCAGGTATGTTATACTATTGTTATGTTATCAGCAGCATACACTAACTTTACAGCTGCAAGTCAGCTGTCAGGAGGGCCATTTTGGGCTGTATTTATTGTTTGTGTATCTTGAATGGATCACTACTATCATAGTGTTTTATATATTTTCTTATTCAGTTAGATTGGCCGAGTTTAACCACTTCAATAATGGGCTTAGAGTCATATGACGTCCGCAGATGGGATCTCCCATCCTGGGCGGGCATCATATGACGTCCTCAGTTCCTCGTCGCTCGGGGATGAGGCGTGTCCCTTGAAAACAGCCCATCCCAGATCCGTGTAAAGAGACAATTAAAAAAGGTCTCTTTATCACGCGATTCCAATCACAGCCGGTCACATGTACTGCCCACGTGCACCTACGGCGCGCACAGACTGCCGATCGGGGACGAGGCTTTTCACCCTGACCCAGCCCAACCCCGGTCACAGTAAAGAGCCAATGAAATTGTCTCTTTACCATGTGACCGGCTGTGTCCAATTTAATTTTTAGGGACTCATTAATGACGGGAATAGTACCACTGGATTGGCGCAGGGCGAACGTGGTGCCTATATTTAAAAAGGGAACAAAGTCTTAAACTAACAGGTCTATAGTTACATGGTAAACTTCTATAGTTGGGAAGATACTGGAGAGATTAATAAAAGACCACATAGACGAGTTCTTGCTGGAAAAAAACATTTTAAGCAACAGACAGCATGGGTTCATGAAAGACAGAAGTTGTCAGACAAACCTGATTTCTTTTTATGAAGAGGTAAGTAAAACCTTGGACAGAGGCGTGGCTGTGGACGTGGTATACTTGGATTTTGCAAAAGCGTTCGATACAGTTCCCCACACACGGCTCATGTGTAAGGTAAGGTCTACAGGCTTGGAAATATCGGTTTGTAAATGGATAGAAAACTGGCTAAAAGACAGAATTCAGAGAGTCGTGGTTAATGATTCTTACTCTGAATGGTCTAAGGTTATCAGTGGTGTACCCCAAGGTTCAGTGCTGGGACCCTTACTTTTTAATATCTTTATAAATGATATTGGGTCTGGGATCAAAAGTAGCATTTCTGTCTTTGCAGATGACACCAAGCTATGCAGTGGAATAACGTCCTTACAGGAGGTCTCCAATTTACAAGCGGACATCAATGCTCTGTCTAATTGGGCGACTATGTGGCAGATGAGGTTTAATGTTGATAAATGTAAAGTTATGCACTTGGGGGCTAAGAATATGCATGCATCATACATGCTAGGGGGAGTACAACTGGGGGAATTTGTAGTGGAGAAGGATCTGGGGGTTTTGGTAGATCATAAGCTCAATAATAACATGCAATGTCAAGCTGCGGTTTCCAAAGCAAGCAAAGTTCTTTCTTGTATTGAGAGGTATGGACTCCAGAGAGAGAGATATCATTTTGCCCCTGTTCAAATCATTAGTAAGACCTCATCTGGAATATGCAGTTCAGTTTTGGTCACCAGTTCTTAAAAAGGATATCGGGGAACTGGAGAAAGTGCAGAGAAGGGCAACCAAACTGATAAGAGGCATGGAGGAGCTCAGCTATGAGGAAAGATTAGAGGAATTGAATTTATTCACTCTTAAGAGGAGAATAAGGGGGGATATGATCAACATGTACAAATATATAAGGGGTCCATATAGTGAACTTGGTGTTGAATTATTCACTTTACGGTCAACACAGACGACAAGGGGGCACTCTTTACGTCTAGAGGAAAAGAGATTTCATCTCCAAATACGGAAAGGTTTCTTCACAGTAAGAGCTGTGAAAATATGGAATAGACTCCCTCCAGAGGTGGTTCTGGCTAACTCAGTAGATTGCTTTAAGAAAGGCCTGGATACTTTCCTAAATGTACATAATATAACTGGGTACTGACATTTATAGGTAAAGTTGATCCAGGAAAAATCCGATGGCCTCTAGGGGGATCAGGAAGGGATTTTTTTCCCCCTGCTGTAGCAGATTGAAGCATGCTCTTTTGGTTTTTTTTTTGCCATCCTCTGGATCAACTGTGGGTATAGAATGGGGTTTATCTGATTGTACAATATATTTTATTTTTATTTATTATTTCTTTTTTTTTATGGTTGAACTGGATGGACTTGTGTCTTTTTTCGGCCTAGCTAACTATGTAACCATGTAACTATGTAACAGCCGGTCACAGAATGTCAAACCGCGGTAACGAGATGTTTCGGGTTCTCCTTCTCACACACCGATCGCGTGTGAGAAGGAGATTGTGGTAACATCTCGTTACCGCTTACAGTGTACACCAACCACACTGATTGTCCCACCCAATAAAAAGGACCTGCCACCACCCATCAAAGTACCTGTCAACAGCCAAAGTACCTGTCACCAGCCATCAAAGTACCTGTCACAGCCCATCTGAGTACCCGAGTACCTGTCACAGTTCATCCGAGTACCTGTCACAGTTCATCCAAGTACCCGAATACCTGTCACAGTTCATCTAAGCACCTGTCACAGCCCATCTGAGTACCCGAGTACCTGTCACAGCCCATCAGCGTAACCGAGTACCTATCTGCAGCCCATGCCTCATAGACTATATGTCGGGGTGTTTGCTTTCCAAAATGGGGTCATTTTGTGGGCAATTCCACTGTCCTGGTGCTCAAGGACTTTCAAAAAAGTGTTATAGGTAGGAATGAGATGTGTAATTTATGCTCCCAGAACGTCTGAAGGTACTACTTCAATGTTGGGCCTGTGTATGTGGCCAGGCTGTGTAAAAGTCTCACACATGTGATATCACCATACTCAGGAGTAGCAGAATGTATTTTGGGGTGTCATTTTTTCTATATACATGCTGTGTTAGAAATATCTTCTAAATTGACAACTTTGACAAAAAAAGATTTTCTTTTTCTTTCCATGTTTTCTGAAGACTTGTGTAAAAAAAAATTAACCGTTCAAAAGACTCAATGCCTCATAGAATATACGTTGGGGTGTTTTTTTCCAAAATGGGGTAATTTTGTGGCTAATTCCATTGTCCTGGTACTCCAGGGCCTTCAAAAGTGTAATAGCTCGTTAGGAAATTAGGTGTAATTTATGCTCCAAGAATGCCTGATGGTGCTCCCTGCATGTTGCACCTCTGTATGTGGCCAGGCTGTGTAAAAGTCTCACACGTGGTATCGCCATGCTCAGGTGTAGCAGTATGCGTTTTGGGGTGTCATTTTTGCCATATACATTTGTAAAATACAGTTCAATTTTCTTTCCGCATTTTCCAAAGACTTGTGGAAAAAAACGAACCGTTCAAAAGACTCATTATGCCTCATAGAATAGACATTGGGGTGTTTGCTTTCCCAAATGGGGTAATTTTGTGGGTAATTCCACTGCCCTGGTGCTCCAGGGCCTTCACAAATGTAATAGGTGGTTAGGAAATTAGAGGTGTAATTTATGCTCCTAGAACCCCTGATGGTGCTCCCTGCATGTTGGACCTGTGTAAAAGTCACACACATGTGGTATCGCCATATTCGGGAGTAGCAGAATGTATTTTGGGGTGTAATTGGAAGTATGCATATGCTGTGTGAGAAATAACCTGACACTTGTGAGGAAAAAAAAAAAGAAAATTCAAAATTTTCCGAAAAATTGTCGGAAAAAATTACAACTTCAAAAAACTCACCATGCCTCTTACTAAATACATTTGACTGTCTACTTTTCAAAAAGGGGTCATTTGGGGGTATTTGTACTTTGACATTTCAGGGCCTCAAGAAATGAGAAAGGCAGTCAGTGCGATCAGGTGTGATCAATTTTCAATGATTTGCACCATAGCTTGTAGACTAACTCAGACTAAATAATATTCACTAATTTGGGTTATTTTTATCAAAGGAGATGTAGCAGTATAAAGTGTGCCCCAAATTTATGAACAAAAATGACTTATTTGCAAAATTTATTATAGAAAATTTTTTTATTTATTTTTCTAAATTATTTGCTCTTTTTTCCACTTATGTTGCAAAAAAAAAAAAAAAAAAACAGTGGTGATTAACCACTTCCCGACCGCCCCATGTATATATACGTCAACAGAATGGCACGTACAGGCAGAATCACGTACCTGTACGTGACATTCTTCAGGCGGTTGGGGGGTCCGATCGGACCCCCCTCCGCCGGCGGGGACGGTCGGGATCGTGTCAGGAGCGAGGGGACGGCCAGTGGTTTCTGGCCACCCCCTCGCGATCGCTCCTGGCCAATGAAAAGCTTCCCCTTCCTGTCTATTGTATAGACAGGAAGGCGGAAGTGATGTCATGCTCGGTGCGCCGGTCTATGTGACCGGAGACGCCGAGCGGTGAACATGTAAAGGTTAGTGCACAACAGTACACTGACACCAGTACAGTTAGGCACATATTCCACCCCCCTGTCACCCCCCTGATCACCCCCCAGATCACCCCCTCCCCCCCCAGTCACAGTGTCACTAATTGCAGTGATCATTTATTTACTGATCACTGCATTTAGTGTCAGTGTGACTGTAATAACTGTCAGGGCAGTTAGTTTTAGGTCCAAGGTAGCCCCCTACCCCCCCCTAATAAAGGTTTAACCCCCCTGATTGCCCCTAGTTAACCCTTCACCCCCTTTTGCCAGTGTCACTAAGCGATCGGTTTTCTGATCGCTGCATTAGTGTCGCTAGGTAACCATTTTTTTTTTTTTTTAACCGCCATGTTTATATAGGTTCATAAATAGGTTTATAGGTCAGGTACCCCCATATTACAACCTAAATAAAGGTTTTAACCCCCTGATTGCCCCTAGAGTTAACCCTTTCACCAGTGATCACCGTATAACTGTCACTGGTGACGCTGGTTAGCCAGTTAGTTATTTCGTTATTTAGGTTCCCCGTCAGGTTTTTATATAGCGTCAGGTACCCCCATATATTACCTAATAAAGGTTTTAACCCCCTGATTGCCCCTAGTTAACCCTTTCACCCCCTTTTGCCAGTGTCACTAAGCGATCGTTTTTCTGATCGCTGCATTAGTGTCGCTAGGTAACCAGTTTTTTTTTTTTTTTACCGCCATGTTTATATAGGTTCATGAATAGGTTTATAGGTCAGGTACCCCCATATTACAACCTAAATAAAGGTTTTAACCCCCTGATTGCCCCTAGAGTTAACCCTTTCACCAGTGATCACTGTATAAATGTCACTGGTGACGCTGGTCAGCCAGTTAGTTATTTAGGTTCCCCGTCAGGTTTTTATATAGCGTCAGGTACCCCCATATATTACCTAATAAAGGTTTTAACCCCCTGATTGCCCCTAGTTAACCCTTTCACCCCCTTTTGCCAGTGTCACTAAGCGATCGTTTTTCTGATCGCTGCATTAGTGTCGCTAGGTAACCAGTTTTTTTTTGTATTACTGTTACGGGTGACGCTGGTTAGTTAGCTTGTTTTTTATACTGTCAGGGCACCCGCCATTTATTACCCAATAACGGTTTAACCCCCTCATCGCCCGGCGGGTGATATCAATTAGGTTTTAGGGTCTAATAAGGTCTGCGTCGCCCCAGATTAGTGCCAGTACCGCAAACACCCACGCGCAAAGCATACACCTCCCTTAGTGGCACAGTATCTGAACAGATCAATATCTGATCTGATCAGATCTATACTAGCGTCCCAGCAGTTTAGGGTTCCAAAAAAAACGCATTGTTAGCGGGATCAGCCCAGATACCTGCTAGCACCTGCGTTTTCCCCCTCCGCCCAGCCCAGCCCACCCAAGTGCAGTATCGATCGATCACTGTCACTTACAAAACACTAAGCACACATAACTGCAGCGTTCGCAGAGTCAGGCCTGATCCCTGCGATCGCTAACATTTTTTTTGTGGTAGCGTTTTGATTCAGTCGCTTCAGTCAGGAGCTTTTTTACCTGTGAATCTCCAAAAAAATAAAAAAAAATAAAATAGTTGTCGTTTTATTGTTCTCTCTCTCTCTCTCTCTATTGTTGCTCTTTTTTTACTCCATTCTATTCTGCAATGTTTTATTATGTTTTATCATGCTTGCTTTTCAGGTATGTAATTTTGTTTACTGTGTTTTAGTGTTAAGCATTTTTTTGTTTTCAGGTGCGCCATTCAGTTGCAACGCGGATTTATTTATCTTGACAGCAACAGCGTTTGCTCCCACGATACATAAAGCCGCGACTCCAACGCTGTAGGAGGTGATTTCACCACCACAGTTAAAAAAAAGAGCATATATGCCGAAGCATGGGGGCAGCAGGGGGGGGGGGAGGAGCGATTGGCTCCTAATGCCACGTACATACGGTCGAAATTCCGACCGTGTGTACACGGCATAACTTTTGCGGGAGGATGCCCCCATGCATCGGCATATATAAATGGTGCATGTATGCCCATCATTTAGAAGTGGGTGGATGAAGGGAGGTATTCTAATGGTGGGCACACCCACCAATCAATCTCTTTTTTTCGTTCAGCCAAGAGGCTGCATGAAAAAAAAAAAAAGATTACAATATATGTCCAGTATGTTGCTGGACTTTGAATGGTTATACCAGAATGATGCCTGCAGGTTTAGGTATCATCTTGGTATCATTCTTTTCAGCCAGTGATCGGCTTTCATGTAAAAGCAATTCTAGCGGGTAATTAGCCTCTAGACTGCTTTTACAAGCAGTGGGAGGGAATGTCCCCCCTCCCGGATATAAACCGCGCCATTGGGAAATTGGGAAAGCATTTTATCACACCAATCTTGGTGTGGTCAGATGCTTTGAGGGCAGAGGAAAGATCTAGGGTCTAATAGACCCCAATTTTTTTCAAAAAAAAGAGTACCTGTCACTGCCTATTGCTATCATAGGGGATTTACATTCCCTGAGATAACAATAAAAATCATAACAAAGAAAAAAAATGGAAGGAACAGTTTAAAAATAAAATAAAAAAGCTAAATAAAAAAAAAAACAAAAAAAAAAAAAAGCACCCCTGCCCCCCCTTCTCTTGCGCAAAGGCGTACACAAGCGTTGGTCTGGCGTCATATGTAAACAGCAATTGCACCATGCATGTGAGGTATCACCGCGAAGGTCAGATCGAGGGCAGTAATTTTAGCAGTAGACCTCCTCCGTGAATCTAATGTGGTATCATGTAAAGGCTTTTAAAAATGTATGTAGTTTGTCGCCACTGCGTGTTTGTGCGCAATTTTAAAGCATGTCGTGTTTGGTATCCATGTACTCGGCCTAAGATCATATTTTTTATTTCATCAAAAATTTGAGCAATATAGTGTGTTTTAGTGCATTAAAATAAAAAAAAGTGTATTTTTTTCCACAAAAAATGCGTTTGAAAAATCGCTGCGCAAATACTGTGTGGAAAAAAAAAATGCAACACCCACCATTTTAATCTGTAGGGCCTTTGCTTTAACATTATATATAGTGTTTGGGGGTTCAACGTAATTTTCTTGCAAAAAAAAAATATGTTTTCATGTAAACAAAAAGTGTCAGAAAGGGCTTTATCGTCAAGTGGTTAGAAGAGTGGGTGACGTGTGACATAGGCTTCTAAATGTTGTGCATAAAATCCCAGGACAGTTCAAACCCCCCCCAAATGACCCCATTTTGGAAAGTAGACACCCCAAGCTATTTGATGAGAGCAATGTTGAGCCCATTAAATATTTTTTTTTTTTGTCCCAAGAGATTGAATAATGAAAAAAAAAAATATATATATATTTTTTACAAAAAGTTGTCACTAAATGATATATTGCTCAAACATGTCATGGGCATATGTGGAAATACACCCCAAAATACATTCTGTTGCTTCTCCTGAGTACGGGGATACCACATGTGTGGGACTTTTTGGGAGCCTAGCTGCGTACGGAACCCCAAAAACCAATCACCGCCTTCAGGCTTTCTAAGGGTGTAATTTTTTTATTTCACTTCTCACTGCCAATCACAGTTTCGGAGGCCATGGAATGCCCAGATGGCATAAAACCCCCCAAAATGACCCCATTTTGGAAAGTAGACACCCCAAGCTATTTGCTGAGAGGTATTGTGAGTATTTTGCAGATCTCGCTTTTTGTCACAAAGTTTTGAAAATTGAAAAAAAGAAAAAAAAAATGTTTTTTTCTTTACTTTCTTCATTTTCAAAAACAAATGAGAGCTGTAAAATACTCACCATGCCTCTCAACAAATAGCTTGGGGTGTCTACTTTCCAAAATGGGGTCATTTGGGGGGGTTTTGTGCTATTTTGGCATTTTATGGCCTTCGAAACGGTGATAGGTAGTGAGGAGTGAAATCAAAAATTTGCACCCTTAGAAATCCTGAAGGCGGTGCTTGGGTTTCGGGGCCCCGTACGCGGCTAGGCTCCCAAAAAGTCCCACACATGTGGTATCCCCATACTCAGGAGAAGCAGCAAAATGTATTTTGGGGTGCAATTCCACATATAACTATGGCATGTGTGCGCAATATATCATTTAGTGACAACTTTTTGAAAAAAAAAAAAAAATCTTTTTTTATTTTTTTGTCTTTATTCAATCACTTGGGACTAAAAAAAAAAATATTCAATGGGCTCAACATGCCTCTCAGCAAATAGCTTGGGGTGTCTACTTTCCAAAATGGGGTCATTTGGGGGGGTTTTGTACTTCCCTGCCATTTTAGCACCTCAAGAAATGAAATAGGCAGTCATAAATTAAAAGCGGTGTAAACTCCAGAAAATGTACTCTAGTTTGTAGACGCTATAACTTTTGCGCAAACCAATAAATATACGCTTATTGGCATTTTTTTTACTAAAGACATGTGGCTGAATACATTTTGGCCCAAATGTTAGACTAAAATTGAGTTTATTAGATTTTTTTTATAACAAAAAGTAGAAAATCTCTTTTTTTTTCAAAATTTTCGCTCTTTTTCCGTTTATATCGCAAAAAATAAAAATCACAGAGGCAATCAAATACCATCAAAAGAAAGCTCTATTTGTGGGAAGAAAAGGACGCAAATTTCGTTTGGTTACAAAATTGCATGACCGCGCAATTACCAGTTAAAGTAGTGCAGTGCGAAATTGAAAAAAGACCTCTGGTCCTTTGGCTGCCAAATGGTCCGGGGCTGAAGTGGTTAAGCACCACCAAAAAAAATCTCTATTTGAATGTAAAAAAAATGATAAGTTTTGTTTGGGTACAGTGTTGCATGACTGAGTAATTGGCATTCAAAGTGTGAGAGCGCTGAAAGCTAAAAATTGGTCTGGGAAGGAAGGGTGTATAAATACCCTGTATTCAAGTGGTTATGCAGGAGCCATTTGGCTCCACTTGGCTTGAGTCCTCCTAGCGAAGCAAGCTTTGCCCTGTTTTGGCCCTGAGATTGATGTTCCATGGAGAGTGTTCTTCCTTGTATCCATGAGTCATGAGTGGTTATAGCATACTATCCCCTTCAGATCAGTTATGTATGAAGTGCCTTACTATTGACATGGACATTCACTGTATTGTTCATTTAAGCACAAGAGACTTAATTTTGTTCGCACTGTTGAAATATGTTCTGTAACCTTCACCTAACACACAGACACATCTTCTGCTAGAAGCTCTCTGTCTCCACTCCCCCCTCCCCTCTCAAGGTTTTACTCTTGCAATTGTTCTATTTTCTAGCTTTTAATAATATATTTCTATTTGCTATTAAAAACGAACATATCACACCACCTTTCTCATCTATGTATAAAATAACGTAATAATAAATTCTGACACTGAACAGACATTTTAAACACAGTGATTGCGTCCTGTGAATCTGTTCATGCAGCTGCAGTATTAACTTTTGTTTTAGAGTCCCAATCAGAAATTATTCCATAACACTATGTAGGCAATTCATCCAATTTTCTGACAATACATGCTAGGTCAAATCAATGTATAGTTTCTCAGTTGAAACAGTATTGATCTTTATTACCCTCTATTAATATTGTATTATGTGTATATTCTCTTTATTGTAGAAAATCTGTACCCATCTGAACCAATAACTAAACCTCTGAAGGACTTGTAGTCCGTAACATGTAAGGTGTTATATACGGTATTGACCACCACTAGTCCACCCTGCACCAGGACAGCGACCAGCTCATACAATTGACAAAAAGGAGGCTTCCACTGTATCAGAGAAAATAGTGTGGTGGTCCCATCCCCAATGTAGCTAGACCAAAAGAATATCCCCCTAAATGGGACTTTGAAAGACCACCAACACAATGTATGTAGCTAATCATTTTAATAGTACAAAGATTTCCAGATGTGCACCCGTGGCTCACTCATGGGGTTCTTTACCTACACCAATTGTTTACAAGCGGCGCTCTTAAAACCTTTGACACGCTCACTGAGGAATTTGCGCTCCCCAGACATATGCATTACCGGTACCTACAAATTAAACATGCAGCTCAAAACGCAATTTGCGTCTTCTACTCCGCCTCATACTCCCAATGTCATCATGGCGATAGTTAAAAGCACAGATCCCCAAAAACTGATCTCAGCATTCTATAACACACTCACCACCCCGACGTCCACAAAATTAGCATTTGGTCTTAAACCTCGCTGGGAAAGGGTGGTGGGCCCAATAGAGGATGAAGAATGGGAAGAAGGATGGAAGCATGTAAGACTGTCTCACCAAAACTGTCTGACAGGCTCACCCAAATATATATTCTCCACCAAGCATACCTTACTCCCCTCAGGGTCGCGAGGTACAAGAGCTCACAGACCACCGCATGCCTGATGTGTGGGAGGGAAATGGGCACATTTGCACACCTTATATGGTCATGTCCTAACATGCAAAGACTTTGGTCACAAGCTGTGACATTCCTTCATGACACTATGGGCTCCCCGGCCACACTAGACCCAAAAATGTGTCTTTTTGGGATATTACCTGACTCGACTGACAAATACACAAAGATATTCCTACAGGAGACTCTATTCTCGGTGCGAAAGGTAGTGGCCAGGAAGTGGATGAGGGCCTCCCCACCAAGCCTCACAGAATGGAAAGCAGAAATAAACAACACCCTTTCATATAAAAAGTTAATTTACATTAACAGAGGGTGCCCAGACAAATACAAGATCTGGGACAGATGGCTCCAAGAATCTGATACTTGCACGTGATCCATTAGTGATATCACCAGTCAACCCTGCAAAGGGCACTGGGTCGGTCACCTCCTGGGTAGTTACACAAGACGCAGGACTGTACTTAAAAAAGGTTGTTATGTGTTTATTTCACTCTTGATACCTGACATGAGCTTACGAACCTATGACAGAGAACAATGTACCTTAAGTATTATTTTGTTGTATTCTGTATTCATACCAGTTTACCATAAGCTGTATGTTCTTGTCCAAATAAAAACTTGTTTGATAAAAAAAAAAAAAAAAAAAAAAAAAAAAAAAAATGGTACAAAGATCAAATGATCACATAGTAAAAAAGACGTGCAAAGTCTACACAATATTGAATAAAACAAATATACAAAAAACAATAACAGTCAAAACATAACAAAATTACACTATTGCTCTCAACTGGGTATGATGCACCAATATCCGACGCGTTTCCAGTTTTCTTAAAAACTTGCATCAGGGGTAGAGAGTAGAGTGTTATCAAGTGTAATTTTTTGGCTCAATTGGAGTGATCCCTCAATAGGAGGCCACAGAAGAAAACCATAGAGGTGAGGCTGAAGATGAACGCCAGAGCAAAGCCCGTCAGCGTTTTGAAGCGAATAAATTTCCCCAGTCTGTACGATAACAGGTGTCTGTCAGCGGCTTGTGTAATTCCACCCGTGGACTGGCAGTGTGTGATTGTGGACACTGGCTGGGACACAGCAAGGTATGAGCCTCAAATGTAGCTCCCAAATGATCACCTGCTCGTGAGTCCCTGGTATTAAATGCCCTGTCAATGTGGTAGTCTGGTTTAGAGCGTATCCCCTCAGTCCGATAGTGCCATTTAGGGGGATATTCTTTTGGTCTATCTCATACAATTGTATCACATTGGGTATCCGATATTGTTTTTATGAACCATGCATTTTTTCTACAAGTTAACTACTGTGATTACCTAACGTATACCTTTTATACCTTGTGCTTTGGTCTGTCTATTAAAGACCCCTAAGGGGTGTGTCCACCGTGCCGTTTGGTACCAGGTGTCTTGCTATTCTTCACAGGAAGTAGAGAACTCCTCCCTCCGAAATCTTTTGGATATATTTGTCCAAGTGATCAGCGAAAAAACGTTCCCCATGAAACGGGAAACCTGCCAACTTTTTACAAAGAAGCTTGGCTGACCAGTTCTTGAGCCATAAAAGTCTGCGCGTATGTACAGACAAGAGAGCCAGACGAGAAAACTGCTGTATTGAATCCTTTAAAGCATCAACAGCAAAACACAGCGGTTGAGGAATATCCAACTTACTTTCAGGCAGATGATCCTCCTGGTTAGGCCTATCCAGCCATTTGACTTGATCCTTTATGGACTGGCAAATACCAATTGCTGCAACAGCTGGCTGAATAGCTGAACTGGCCAAAGAAAAGGAAGCCTTTAATAATAATTCCAATTTCTTGTCAACAGGGTCTTTCAAGCACTGTGCATTATATACCAGACAAGTTAATTTCTTGTTTAAGGAAGAGACTGCTGCATCTTTTTTTGATGAACTTTTCATCCATGGGATATAAAAGGGAAAACCTTTTAGGAGGCAAAAAAGTCCTGTCAGGATGTTACCAATTAGCATATACCACCTGTTCTAACAGGGGGTGTAGCGGGAAAGTCTGTGCGACCTGAAATGGTCTCAGCGATTCCAAAGAGGACCAGGGGGGCTCAGTCACCTCTGCAAGAGGAAACTTCAAGACAGAACGAACCATTTCGGTCAGAGTCAGGATCAAAAACCTCTGCGACTGAGAGGCAGACAAGTGGATATCTTCTTGTCCAGATTGCTCAGAAACACACTCATCTGCCAAGCACTCCACCGGATCCTGAGCTTTAAGCTCTTCCCCATCCTCAAACCATTCCTGCTCCAGTCGCTGGGTGTGCGCCTGAACGTTCCATGTGTGCGCAGTCTCGGCAAGTGAGCGTGACTGTATTCGCTTACAACCCAAATCTTTGTGCGCCAAGATAAAGGCTAGGCCAAACACACTGCTGAGCCCAGCGGCGCTCTTGAACGCACGTGCGCCATGGTGAACCAAGGCAAAATAGCGCACTGTAGTGCACCATGGTAGAAGTAAAAAACAGCCAGACAAGCAAAAAAAAAAAAGGTACAATTCTTTAGCTAGCTTGACTGATTGTAACAATCACTGGGACACCCCACAATAATAAAATAAAGGAGTTTCACTTACCCGTCCAGGCACAGGGCCACTTAGACGCTAAGGGCCCAATCTTAACCCTTCACGGCGGGTTCCTGTCACTTGGACCTTCAAGGACCGGGTACCCTTTCATGTTTATGGTTCACTCCCTTGGACCTGTACAGCACCCTGCAGGAAATGCTTTAGCGCTGTAGTGTCCAGGATTTCCACTCTGCATGGTCCAGCGCCCAGAGGCCACGTTACAGGCAAAACCTTGCAGGATCTTGAGTCTTCTTTGCAAGGCTGGGGTACCATTTATTTAAGCATAAAAGCCTGTGTCAAAGGAATCCGATCGGTCAATCCCTTGATTCATTTTTGGAACCGTTTGTGGGACTTGAGACCTGGAGCTCAGATCTCAAACAAACCGTGCCATCCACCTTGCAGACACTGGTAAAAAAAACTAAAGTACTTCCTGTATGGGATGGGTTATATATGGAATCACTTCCTGTCTGAAGACTTTTGGTCTACCAGTGTGCATTCACCTAATAATGCAGTATAACTCAGCAGGTAATGACTATTAGCCTGACTCTGTGTCCCATGATATATGAAAAAAAATATGGGCTTATTACATGTGCAAATCATTGTATTCTGTTTTTATGTCGATTTTACGCAGCGGCCCAACTTTTGTGGAATCGAGGTTTTGCCTTAAATTACAGTCAGGGCCGTCTTTAATACGATTTGTGCCTGGGCAAGCTTTTTTTGCCCACCCCTTCACCCCATCTCAAAAATCAGACACATAGAATTATTTATTTTATTACACATCACAGCACCCCAATTACATTGCAGCCAATGTCACATCACACATTCACATGTAGGCGTTTTGGCATCTCACATTTGCGCAGGTACAGCAGCCCATTCCATGCCTTCATTTTCTGCAGAAAAAATGCAGTGGCCTTGAAATCCATTCTGCTTTTGCACAATGCAAATTAACTGCAGTTCCTGCACACACAAATGCACTGTTTTTAAAAACGTGGCTTAAAGATCCAAAAATGCGGCAAGTGTGCAGAAACTGGTGCAAAAGCAGAATGGACAGTGCTGTATTTCACTGTTTGATGGGCATAGGTGGGCGCAGCCTATTACATGATGCATGCATTTTTTTTTTTTGCAGGAAATGCAGGCATGGCAGCCCATTCAAATGAATAGGCTGCTGTGCCTGCGCAAATGTGGGCCGCCAAAACACATTTCTATGAACCAGCCATAAATGTTTGCGCCCCCCCCCCCCAATTTTTTTTGGGGGGGGGGGGGGGCGCAAACATAAAAAAAAAAATCATCAATTGCAGCATCTGTGTCATCAATTGCAGCCACCATGCCCATTAAACACTGCCACCGTGCCCAACACTGCCACCGTGCCCATTAAATGCTACCACTGTGCCCAAACGCTGCCACTCTGCCCACCAAACGCTGCCAGTGTACCCATTTAATTTTAAAACTTTCTAGTCTGTTCCAGTTCTTCACATGGGGTGCGGCGTGGGAGCCAGGGGAGTAGAAAAAATACCTACCTTGTCCTCCTGGCCAGCTCAGCTATGAATCAACGCAGCGGTCTGCCTCCTCCTACCGAGGCCTCCGCGCTCCTCCGTCCGATCGTGTACACATGCTTGCAGGCAGCATAGCAAGGGGCGGGCCAGAGCGTCAGTGGAGATCAAGGCCCGGCCCACTCCTCGACACTGGAACTGCTGCACTGTGTGTGCGTGCTGCTGAGCTGATGCCGGCTGTCTGACAGTGTGGGTTTTTTAGTGCTGATTTGCGGGCAGTGCATGGGCTTAAGGGGCAGCTCTGCTTTAGGGCCCAAATGGTGAAAGGGCCCTGGGCAGCTGCTACATTTTCCCCTCAGTAAAGACAGCCCTGGTTACACTAAGTCTAAGATATTGATAAAGAGGCTGTAATACCCACTGTATTCCTTTCTCCAACAGGCTTGACGCTCTTTTTCCTGACACTTGAGGCTGTGGGCGATTCCTTGGCATCATCACGTACAATACAGGCCTATTAATCCATCCTGCATTGTACATGAAAGAGGCAGGTATTCTAGGTGTACAGAAGAATGAAGCAATAACTTACAGTGCATCCGGAAAGTAATCACATCGCTTCACTTTTTCCACATTTTGTTACAGCCTTATTCCAAAATGGATTCATTATTTTCCTCAAAATTCTACAAAACAATACCCCATAATGACAATGTGAAAGAAGTTTGTTTGAAATATTTGCAAATTTATTAAAAATAAAAATCACATGTACATAAGTATTCATAGCCTTTGCCATGACACTCAAAACTAAGTTCAGATGCATCATGTTTCCACTGATCATCCTTGGAGATGTTTCTACAACTGGATTGGAGTCCACCTGTAGTAAATTCAGTTAAGTGAACACCTGTCTATATAAAGGTCCCACAGTGAACAGTGCATGTCAGAGCACAAACCAAGCCACAAAGTCCAAGGAATTGTCTGTAGACCTCTGAGACAGGATTGTATTGAGGCACAAATCTAAGGACGGGTAGAGAAAAATGTTTGCAGGTCCAAATGAGCACAGTGTCATCCATCATCCGTAAATGGAAGTTTGGAACCATCAGGGCCGTCTGGCTAAACCGAGTGATCGGTGGTGAAGGGCCTTAGGTCAGGGAGGGGACCAAGAACCCGATGGTCACTGACAGAGCTCCAGCGTTTCTCTGTGGAGAGAGGAAGACCTTACAAAAGAACAACCATCTCTGCAGCACTCTACCAATCAGGCCTGTATGGTAGAGTGGTCAGTCGGAAGCCACTCAGTAAAAAGGCTTGACAGCCCACCTGGAGTTTGACAAAAGGCACCTGAAGGACTCTCCGACCATGAGAAACAAAATTCTCTGGTCTCATGAAACAAAAATTGAACTCTCTGGCCTGAATGGCAAGTGTCATGTCTGGAGGAAACCAGGCACCGCTCATCACCTGGCCAATACCATCCCTACAGTGAAGCATGGTGGTGGCTGTATCATGCTGTGAAGATGTTTTTCAGTGGCAAAACTGGGAGACTAATCAGGGCCGAGGGAAAAATAAATGCAGCAATTTAGAGAAATCCTTGATAAAAAATAGGATTTTTTGTACTCACCGTAAAATCCTTTTCTCTGTAATTCACCGACTGACACAGCTCCTCTCTTAGACCATTGGGTTGTTATGCCACCTTCAGGAGAAGACTAGGCATTACATGTTAACATGTGATAATAAAACTAGAACTCCTCAACACCTGGCTCTCAATAGCCATGCCGTTAAAACTAGCGATGGTAAAGCAGGATGGAGGTTTGGACCTTGAGACAAAAAGGTCCTCTCGTAACGGCAGTCGCCATGGGGCGTCCGCCACCAGGCTCACTAGGTCTGCGTACCAGGGACGCTGGGGCCAATCTGGGGCAATCAGTATTACTGGAATCCCCCCGGCCTCCACTCTGCGGAGTAGACCTGGTAACAGTTTCAGCGAAGGAAAGGCATAGATCAGCTGGTACTGATCCCACGGAGCCACCGTTTGACGCATCTGCCCAAGGATCTCTTGTCCTGGACACGAATCTCGGCACCTTTCGATTGAGACAGGAGGCCAAAAGATCCACGTCTGGTGTGCCCCATCACAGGCACAGTAGCCTGAACACCTCCGGATGCAACTCCCATTCTCCTGGGTCCAGCATCTGGCGACTTAGATAGTCCGCCTGCCAGTTCGCCACTGCCGGGATGTAAATGGCCGACAGGGCCGGTACATGTCGCTCTGCCCACTGAAGGATGTGAGCGACCTCCCGTGCGGCGACTGAGCTTCTTGTTCCTCCTTGGTGATTGACGTATGCCACCGCCATGGCATTGTCTGACTGGATCCTGATCGGATGCTCTTGAAGTCTTATCAACCATGTGAAGAGGCATAGCCTGATCGCTCTCAGCTCGAGCAGATTGGTCGGCAACTTGGATTCTTCCACCGACCAGAGGCCCTGGGTCGACTGAACTCCCATTACTCCACCCCAGCCGGTTAGGCTGGCGTCCGTTGTGATCACCGTCCATTTCAGAGGTAGGAACGACTTCCCGGACCGAAGTGTCGGGGACCTCAGCCACCAGAGCAGGGAATCCCTGACTAACTGGCTCACCTGAATCTGCCAATCCAGAGACAACGGAGATTTGTCCCACTTTGTCAAGATCTCCTTCTGCAAGACTCTGGTGTGAAACTGGGCATACGGTACTGCCTCTTAGGAGGCCACCATGAGTCCCAGGACTCGCATGCAGAAGTGTAGCGACGACCACTTGTGGTTCATCAGCAGTTTTACCGCGGCTCTGAGAGTCTGCAGCTTGTCTGAAGGGAGAAACACTCTTGCTTCCATGGAGTCCAGCAGTAAGCCTAGGTACTCCAAACGCTGAGTCGGTACAATCACCGACTTTTTTAGGTTCAACAGCCACCCAAATTCCTGCAGGATCTGCATGGTGATCGCCACATCTTCCTCTAACTCTGAGGCGGAAGATGCTCTCAGGATGAGATTGTCTAGGTAACCCACGATCGCGATCCCACATTGTCGCAGCAACGCCAAAACAGGAGCCAATACCTTGGTAAAGACTTGGGGGGCTGATGCCAAACCAAAGGGGAAAGCCAAACTGGTAGTGTGTTTCCCCAACTGCAAACCGCAGAAACCTCTGATGCCGAAGGCATATGGGTATGTGCAGGTACGCATCCTGGATGTCCAAAGATGCCAGGGGGTCCCCTTGAGGGAGTGCAGCGACTACTGGGCGAACTGATTCCATTCTGAACCTCTGTACTTTTAGGTCCAAGATTGGACGTACACCTTCCTTTTTGGGGACTACCAACAGGTTTGAGTAGAACCCCTGGAAACGTTCTGATTCTAGGACAGGTACTATCACCCCGCGACTCAGCAGGTCCCTTGCCGCCCCCAATAGGGCCTCCCGGCGAGCCGGGAGTACAGGTATGCTGGAGGGAAGAATCTGTTTTGCGGCCAAGAGAGGAACTTATCTTGTAGCCTGAGGAAATCAGATCGCAGACCGATTGGTCAGACAGCCGAGAGACCCACCGGGCTGCCACTCCCGAAGGCGACCTCCCACCCGCGTTGCAGGCAGGGGCAAACCTTCATGCGGTAGCGCTTTTGCTCGCAGGCTTGTTAGGCTTGCGGTTCCAGGGACGCTTTTGTCCTTCAGAGGTCGTCCTGTCGGACTGGGGATGCTTAGCCGAAGCCCCAGGACGAAAAAGCCGGTTGTGAGCGGAAAATGAGGGCCCTTGCCTACGGCGTGGCTCCTTAACCTTCCTGGCCTGTGGGAGTAGTGTACTCTTACCACCTGTGCCATTTTTCAATAATGTCATCTAATGAGGCTCCAAAGAGCTGGTCGCCAAGGAAGGGAAGATCCGTCAGGGCTTTTATAGATGCCTGGTCAGCAGACCAGCATTTTAGCCAAATCAGGCACCTCAGCACCACTGCTGACACTAAAGCCCTGGATAACAGAGGGAGAGTATCCAGGGCCGCGTCACAAATGTACTTAAGGCCTTGCACTAATTGGTCTGCTAGTTCCACGCAGACAGGCGAAGCCTGTTGCTCTCCCAATTCGCGGTGCAAAAGTTTTGCCCACTCAGTGAGTGTCTGAGACACAAGTGCGGATGCCAGTACTGGTCGCATTGCTGACCCCACAGCCGTAAACAAGGAACGAGCCACTGCCTCGGCCTTCCTGTCTGTGGGATCCTTAAAAAGGCAGGAGTCCCCTCTACTGGGATTGTGGTTACTTTGTTTAACCCGGAAACTGGGGGGTCCACGACCGGAGGAGCCGACCATTTTTTGAGAAGGCTCTCCTCAAAGGGGTAACAGCGCCATGTATTTGGGGACCGAAAAGGTCCGCTGCGGTCGCCCCCATTCCTTGTAAATGAACTCATCAAAATAAGTCAGATACGGGAACACCCTAGGTGAATGGGCTGGCTTATGGGACCCAAAAGGGACCGCTACATCAGCAGAGGGATCTGCTGGCTCCTGAATCTTCAGGGTATCATGCACAGCTGTGATAAGTGCTCCAACAAGCGCTTTGTCGCGCACGGACCCGGACAGGGACTCATCCTCACTGTCCGATTGGTCCTGGTCAGCGTCATCTGAAACGTCAGAACAGGGGTCACCAGCCTCAGCAGGGCCAGAGTCTGCGTCAGAGCTCTCCCCGGAGGACGGGGGGGCAGGGGCCATTTACTACCTTTGCGCCCACGCACTGCCTCCATCTTGGCAACGAACGAATTGAGGACCGCCGACAAGGCGTCCAGAGGCACCGGTTGAACCGGTTGCAATTGCCTGGATTTCGGGGGAAGAAACACCAGTTTCTGAAGCCAAGCTGACCCTACCCTGTCTGCCACCTGTTGGGGACTTAGGACAGTGACGGTCCCACCCTCCTAACTGCTGCTGGCTGAGGGGCTCTTTCCCGCAGGACTCACCACCCTGACTGGTTCTGCACTGTCCAGCTAATAGTGCCTGTATCCTGTGTCAGCTCCCAGATGCATAGGAGACCACACCGCGCTGTGCAGAGCTGCTCTGAATGGCACTGACACGGACCAAAAACGTGTTCAGGCTTCAAGAAAATGGCCGCCGAGCGTCCAGTATAAAGGACACAATCACAGGGAAAATGGCCACCGGACTACAGTAAAATGGAGACAGAGCATGCTGCTCCCTGGTCACACCAACAATGGCCGCCGAACACTGTATGCAATGAAGGACAGTGAAACAACAGGCAGAGAAATGGCGGCAAACAGCGCTACAGCGATCAGCAGACACAGCCTCCAGACACCCAGGGGAGAGACCTACAGACAACCAAGGCACAGCTACCCAGCGCAGTAGCCACCCCAGGTGAGAGTCCCCTGGGGAGCCCCTGTCTATGGCACACACACCGCTCAGCAGCCCATGCAGCATCCCCCACAGGGAAGGGGGGAGAGGAAGGATAGGGACAGGGAGAGAAGAGAGGGAGGTGAGGGACCCCCGAATCGACATCCCAGGGAATGCCCAGCTGCTCAGCCTCACCGAGGCAGGGAGAGCTGTACTTACCAGTCCTAAAGAGCTGGGAGACATTCCATTGCAGAACTACTCAATAATCAGTATAGGGTAGCTGCTGGCCCGGCATACTGTGACGCAGACATCAGTAGCCCGGTCATATGTATGCCCCGGAGCATAAAAGCTCACCGACCACCTCTGGAGCTGAGGTTTCGTCGTGGCCTGCCGAGCCGTAGCTGTGACCTGCACACGCTCGATGGCCGGACTGGGGAGACTACAAGGATAAGGGTATCCAGCCTGTCACCCAGCCGGCTGTTGATAGCAGATCACAGGATCTATCATCTTGCGCAAAAACCAAGCTTCTGCAGAAACAGACAGACTGATGGGCCCATCAGGGTTCTTAGGTCTTTCTCCTTCACTAGGCAAAATAAAACTGAGGCTGCAGTAGCATGCGGTGGGGTTGTTACCTAAGGGACCGCCCCTTGGGCGGAACTAGAAAGTTCTAGTTTTATTATCACATGTTAACATGTAATGCCTAGTCTTCTCCTGAAGGTGGCATAACAACCCAATGGTCTAAGAGAGGAGCTGTGTCAGTCGGTGAATGTAAGAGAAAAACCTGCTTCAGAGGGTCATCTTCCAACAGGACAACAACCCTAACCACACAACTAAGATAACAAAAGGAGTGGCTAAGAGACAATTCTGTGAATTTCCTTGAGTGGCCCAGCCAGAGCCCAGACTTCTACCTGATTGAACATCCATGGAGAGACCCGAAATTGGCTGTGCACCGACGCTCCCCATCCAACCTGATGGAGCTTGAGAGGTCCTCCAAAGAATGGGAGAAACTGCCCAAAAATAGGTGTGCCAAGCTTGTAGCATCATACCCAAAAAGGCTTGAGGCTGTAATTGGTGTCAAAGGTGCTTCAACAAAGTATTGAGCAAAGGCTGTGAATACTAATGTACATGTGATTTTCATTTTTATTTTTAATAAATTTGCAAAGATTTCAAAGAAACTTCTTTCACGTTGTCATTATGGGGTATTGTTTGTAAATTTTTTAGGAAAATAATTTGATCCACTTTGGAATAAGGCATAACAAAATGTGGAAAAAGTGAAGCCCTGTGAATACTTTCTGGATGCACTGCAAGTATGGATATGACTGTCTGATAGACCTTTGAAACTCTAAAACATGGGTAAATAAAAACCCCAAATCACATCCTCTCTTAGACCCCTTTCACATGAGCCGCCTTTAGCGTCGGCGGTAAAACGCTGCCATTTTTAGCGGCGTTTCACCGTCAATTTGGGGCACATTTCGGCCGCTAGCGGGTCGCTTTTACCCCTTGCTAGCGGCCGAGAAAGGGTTAAAGGGTATTACAGCGCTGCCCCATTCATTTCAATGGGGAGCAGCAGTGGAGGAGCGGTAAACACACCGCTCTTTCACCGCTCAAAAAAAGCTGCTGGCAGGATTTTTCCTGACGTCCTGCCAGTGCACCGCTCCAGTGTGAAAGCCCTCCGGCTTTCACACTGGAGAAGCTGTTTTAGGGCGGATTGCAGGCACTATTTCTAACGCTATAGTGCCTGCAAAACGCCCTTGGTGTGAAAGGGGTCTTAGCTGTTCAAAATACTGACTACACAAACACAGCAGGGTAGCACTAAAGAAATATGGTAGGAACAAGGAACCCAAAGGGCATGTTATTGCTGAAGCCCAATCAAATGATTAGGATCAAATTTTATCATTTTTAAATAAAAATAAAAACCACTAACACTTTAATGTTGCCATTTTAAGCAGTTTTTTTTTTTATTAAGCACATTCCACAGTACAAAGCTTTTGATAAACAATATATGTACAGTTCCAATAAGCTATTCATACATATATGCTGAAATAGCAAAAAAACACAGGAGAATTCCAGTGCTTAGAGTTATACTTTTAGTTTATGTATGCCCAGTAGTAGTTAGCAAAATATTGAAAATGCAGCCAGAATATTAACATACAGGATATCAAAATAAACTTGTAGGGGTCACAATGTTGAAACTGTATTCAAACAAGTTTCAAGGGGATACATGTATCTTTAAAGACAAGCATTATATATACCATATTTACTGCAATGTTCTTTAAACTCTGTAAAAGATTGGTTGAGTATACAGAATGAAGCAGCTTGTATAAACTGCTTTACATTTTACACAAGTGATAAGAGCACAATACTTTTGGAAGCTCTTCATACCTGTTTGAAATGTAACTAATTAACCAACTGTTCTTTAAGGGCTCTTTCACACGGACGGTCCGCATGTCCGTTTTTCATCCATCCGTTTTCGGATGAAAAACGGACATGCATGTATCCCTATGGGATAGCGGGTGTCAGCGGATGAGCATACGCTGACACCCGAACTCGTTCGTGCCCGCTATGGTCCGTTTCTGCAGACGGAGGAAAACCCTATTTTTCCATCCGTCTGCAGAGCGGATCGGATGACGACGGACTCTACGGTCCGTCGTCACGGAGTGCAGAGACGGACCTGTCATCTTCCTGCTCAGCGGAGATGACTCCGGCGATCCCCGCTGAGCAAGCGGATATCCACGGGGTGGATCTGCACTGATCCGCCCCGTGTGAAACAGCCCTTAAGGAGAAGTAAACTTTTTGATAAACCAAGCTTAACATGCTTCCTCACACTCCATGTCAATTACACATTTCCCATGCATCAAAGCAGACATCCATTCAAATGCATCACTCACGTCTATACACTGCACCCTATCCAAGACTAAAAGGCGTTTAAGTGTTTGTGACTCAGCTGGACAGCATTACTACACCTGTATGGCAAAAAAATATACATCAAGGCCACTTTCACACTGAAGCGTTTTTCAGGCCCAACAGTGCTAAAAATAGTGCCTGTATAGCGCCTGAAAAAAGAGGATCCTTTCACTCCTTTCAAACGGTGCGCTAGCAGGATGGTAAAAAAAGTCCTGCTAGCAGCATCTTTGGAGCGGTGAAGGAGCGGTGTATTCACCGCTCCTATCCATTGAAATCAATGGGGCAGCGCGGCTAGACCGCCGGCAAAGCACCGCTTTGCAGGTGGTTTTAACCCTTTTTCGGCCGCTAGCGGGGCGGTTTTAACCGCTGCTAAAACGGCTGTAAAGCAGCGCTAAATATAGCTCTGCTTTACAGCAGACGCTCGCACCGCCCCAGTGTGAAAGCTTGGGCGTAGAACTATTAACTACTAACTGGCCTATTTGAAAAAATAAAAAGCTAAACATCCAGTTGTAGACCTTGGTTGTTTGGATATTAACGATGCAACAATTTAAGGTCTGTTTCAGGACATGTGTCGTTAATAGGGAGGATAAAGAGGTTTGTTAGGCTTCTTTCCCTGAAAGAATAGCTATCCTTTAAACAGTAGTTTGTTAAATGATGTGGCATTTCAAAGCTGTAAGAGCAATCTGTTATTGGAGATGATGATAGAGGCATGTCAAGCATGGTTTATCTGAAAGCATAGCTACCCTTTAAATGGCATAGAAAAAAAAAAAAAAAACACACAATTTTTTATTTATTTTTTTAAACTCAATTGACACATTTTTAAGACACGTTAAAAAAAAAAAAAAAAAAAAAAAAGTTTAGCCTCATTGTTTCCGCAGCTGCAGATTTGTCCTACAGCTAAAATGCATTTTGAAAAAAGGGAAAGTTCCCCCTTGAAGAATAACTCTTCGCTTTGCATGCTCATCCAGTAATTTATGCTTTAAAGCTTTTATATTTCCCTTTTCCAGATGTGTTCAGGCTGGTTACTTGATGCTCAGGCTCATCTTGCAATTTTCTTTTAGTTCTAAATTAATCTAATCTATGCATCTTTACAATCTGATTTACTTTATCAGGGCTGAGATTTCCCCCTCCCTAGTCCATAAAGAGTACCCCTTTCTGACCAATGAAGCAGACGCACTGGCTTTTCTGACTATTATACATGACATGTTTCTTGTGGTGTTTAGCTGGAACAAAAACCTACAAAAGTAGTGAAAAAAATGATTTAGGAAGAAGTAATGGGGCTGTCATTCTGTTATACCCACACTCATTGTCACATCCAAACAATTGGTTTGCAATATCAGATTAAGCATGCAGGTGGCACTGCAAGCAAAGTTTGAGATTGAGGCTCTTAAAAACAAATTTGGGCGGAGCAGAAGAGTGGTCCCAACAGTCAAACACATTTTAAAGTACCAATGTCGAGGGTTAAAAAAAAAAAAAAATAGGTAGAAGCATTATATGCAAAATGTGCCATATTTAGAGGTCTGAGTTAGAGGAAACACATTTTACACAGATAAAAAGTATAATCTGATGACAGTTGCCAACAGTTTTACTGGACATTACCAACAGTCAGGATAGAATTCACTAGGAGCACTGGTAGAAGTTTGCCTAATGTAAAAAAATAATCTACTCTTCAAGCACAGAGCTTGCTATACCCACACAAAAGCATTGTGGGCATTACAATGGTGTGCTTAAGATGGATGACTATAACAGTTATCCTAGTTGAAACATTCAACTTTTAGACATCAAATACTTAAAGCATAATACATATTTGTGCTTATATACATTGCGAGAACCTCAGGAACCCTATTTTACAGATATTGCTTTACATCTTTAGTGTGTTTTGCGACCACTAAAGTTGTAAGGCAGTTAAGTAGTATTTAGAATATACATATTAATGGCATATTAATAACCTATTCACATGTGTATGCAAAAGTTTTCTACACTTTAATCAAAAACAAATTCAAGATAAACAGAATTACCAGGAAATAGACAGTTTTAATTCAAAAATTGCTGAAAATCAGCATGCTCAAAGTTATCAAAATGAACTTACTTGAACCTCAAAAGTTAATTTAAAACACAATTACATAAAATGGTCGGTTGTAAATAACTTTGGCACAAATTAGGAACATAAACAAAACACTTTTTTGTTAAAAGGTTTACATGTACTGGAATACTGTCAATATTATCCACTTTAAAGTGCAACTGCCACCTCATCAACAGAGCAAGAATTCCAAAATTATATTTTCTCTACATATCAATACTCTATCCCAATACTGGGATTTCTGTATGTTCTGGTTTCACAAAAAGGAAACTTAATTCCAACTCTTGTATTCTCAAACAATTTGAATGGTTGCATCACATTTTCTTTCAGGACTATAAATAGGGAGTAATATAGGCTAAAAATCTTGCTTGTGATTCACATATAAATAACATAGGATTAACAGAATATATTATTCCAATGCAATTTGTAGATGAAACAGAACTTTCTGTGGTGCATAAATAACAGATTCTTGAATCAGTCCATATAAGACACAGGTTATAGCTCCTACAGAAACTTAATTCAGTCAGGTTTACCACGTTCGCACTCATTTATTAAAACTGGGGCCCTTGGTTTCTCGTTTCTATTATTCATTACAGAAACAAAGCAAAATTCAGACTGTTCACTATGCTGCCACCACCACTACTTTCCATTATATCAGTTATTATAAATCAGCCTTAATATATATCAAAATGTTACATAGTGTATTTAAATACAAAGGCCATCTACACTAGATTACTGCAGAGACCACATCATTTGAAAGGTGCAATTTTTCAGATGGTGACAGCCATCATAAAAAAGTAACCATGAAATATACACTTCTGTAACAGACCATAAATAAAGATTGATTGGCTCATATGTTTCAGTGACAGATCCACCTTTCAGGGTATGTTCAGTTTACAGCTCATCATTTCCTATTTTTTGTAACAATCTCACAGTGGGACAAACTAGAGGGTTTTGGCGCATAATAATTATGCACTTTTTTATATTGTTTACTATTAAGACAAACACTAACCAGGACTCTTAAAAAATACACAGCTGCTACAAAAACAATCGCTGTCAACCAATTAACACAATGGTATATGTGTACAACACTAAAAGTATTCCAAAAATAGCATTAATTGGCATATATTTTAATTAGTTACCATATACATGCTAAACAAAAATATGCTGTGTTTAAGGGTTTAGAAAAAAAAAAAAAAAAAAAAAAAACACATAGTACAATTTGGATATGTTTGGCACCCGCACTATTTGAAAACATTCTTCATGAAAGTCACCAAGTGCAAAACAAATGCAGTTGCATCATTTCAAAACTTCTTTCAGCAATTGCTCACTTCTTAAAATGTACAGGTGCACCTCTGGGTTTTCCATTGCAGTTTTAAGAACATAATTTCATCAAGTTGTTCATTAGATTGTGGTAAATTCTAGTAGCCGGTAGTACGCAGGATAAGGTTATTTAAAGGATGGCTCAAGATTCATCTTTTCTTCAGTGCGGCACCATTATTTCCGATAATTACTTGTACATGAGCTTCTAGCCACATCCACATATCCAGTACAGTAGTTCAGAACAGCTAGTCCCTAGGAACAAATATAACAAATCAGAGTTGTGGAAAGTTAACCGAGAGACGTTCTACATTTTCTACTTGTTTCTTTGCATCTTTGATTTAAAAAAAAAAAAAAAAAAGAAGGAACTGTGATTATTTGGAATTCAAGTACTTGTGGGTGCAGTGACCGACTCATTCAGGTTTCACACATGCAAAAAAAAGAAAAGAAAAATTTTCACGCTGCTTTAGGCTCCTTTCACACCAGCAGACTGATGATTTGCCTGTCCTTTTCAGGTGGACTCAATCAGACTATCTACTGTTCTCTATGGGGAGGTGGATGCAAATGGACATGCGTGATTACTCCCGACTGATTCCGATCAGCCAAATACAGACGGATGGTGATCAGTTCCCCATCTGTCTAGTGTTTTGATGGCGAACCTTGTAGTTCCAAAACATCTGGGGTGCCAAGGTTTGCCATCACTGGTCTAGCGGATCGGATGACAGACAGATGGAAACAGACAGGCGGTCCAGTTCCATCTGACACCCCCATAGAGAACAGCGAGCTATGTCTGCATAGCAGAGCGGATACAGACCTGTCATCCGCCTGCTCAGAGGGGATCAGCGTACAGATCCTACTCTGAGCAGGTAGATCCACTTGATGGAGTCCGCCCCATGTGAAAAGGACCTTAAAAATAAAAACACTCAAATTTAAATTCTCCTGGAATATCTGCTAAAATTCCTTCCAAGATTCTAAATGCAAATGCGACATTCAAAACACTATATATGTTCTGAAGGGCAAATCCTAAGCTCCTAAAGCATATGTACCCCTCTGCCCAAAACAGGTTCCCATGTGCATCAGAATTCAATGTCAATTTCTATAGATGTCTGAAGATTTTAGATAAAACAACCTTTGGGTTTGTAGCATGGGCATGTAAATTTACTTTATTACACATTCCAACCTCTGATCTAGTGATGTTCTTCTCGACCTTACAATTGAGGGCCAGGCAGGAGAGCTTAGCTAGCCCTAATTGTGCTCAATACCAAGCATGTCTAACCATTAAAGTGGAGCTCCACGGGAGTGAGAACAAGAACACCAAATTTAACAGACCTGCTCCCCATTCACACCTGAGACCTTGTAACACAGAGTCACATGACACTGGAGAGAAAATGGCCAATTGTGCCCAATTTGGACATTTTCACTTACTTTTATTGCCAGCGGTTTAGACATTAATGGCTGTGTGTTGAGATATTTTGAGGGGACAGCAAATTTACACTGTTATACAAGATGCACACTCGCTACTTCACATTATAGCAAAGTGTCATCACATGAAAAAAATAAAATATTTATAAAAATGTGAGGAATGTACTCTCACTTTTGTGAGATACTGTAAATCAGGCATCACTAAATGGCGGACCGTGGGCCGAATCTGGACCCAGTAGCAGCCCTATGTGGCCCGCAGCCTCGCAAAATAGTTGCTTGAGTTGACTCTACCCTCTGCTGGCTTGTCTGCCCGCCACTAACATCATTGATTACATGGGAGGTGCGGCAGGTCCTTTACATCGCATCACTCCCCCTCCCTCCCCCATACTGCCCTACCTTATTCACACAAGCCTGGAAGCGCTGCAGTTCCGGACAAAGGGCATGGCTTTTCAAGTTACAAAGCAGGTGATTGGTTGCTAGACAGTGGGGCAGTCCTGTGGGATCTGTGCTGGAGGGGGGGATCTGTGCTGGAGGGGGGGTGGAGGGGTCTGTAATTGGGGTGGGAGGGATCTGTGAGTGAGGGGGTCTTTAAAGGGACATGCTTTAATAGGACGGTCTGTAACGGGTTGGCGGGTCTCTGATGGGTCGGTCTATGATGAGGGACTGTGATGTAAAAGGGAGAGATGTGCTGTAAAGTGGGGACTGAGGGCACTGATGTAAGGGCTTGTTCACACTTGTTCAGAGAGCTATGTTTTTCTGCCCTTGAAAAACACAGGCATCTACAAGGGCAATAGAAAACATTTTGGACGTGCACGAGAGGCTGTGATGTGAAGGATCTCAATCCCCACCAATATGACACTCGGACCTCCGCTGGAAGAAAAATTTATATATCAGTTGAAGTCCTGTTTTTTTAGATAACGGCAGCCGCTTGTAGTTGGTTTGACTACAACAAAATGGCGCCAAAACCGTAAGTCACTTTCCGGAGCTCCGGTGAATAGGCTACATAATGATAGCCGATTTATTCAAACAAACCGAAGCTCCTGAAGACACGGGTTAACACGAGTTAATTGCTTTTAAGAGCTAAAGGTCGTGCTGCCATTTCCTCCATGTTTGGCAGCCCCTTGCAAATTTAAAAGCGCCATTTGTTATATTAATTTTAGGCTAGATGATTTTAACTGCTTACTTTGGATCATGATTAAAACTTACTACACTGTGAGCATTTTTTTATGGTTGGTGATTTCATGCAGACTGGTAGTTACCCCTGGTGGAATGGAAAAGAGAAGTCTTGTCCTATCATTTGTACAGAGTGGTCATGCTGTAAAAATATAAAATAAATTATACATACATACATACATACATACATATATATATATATATATATACACATACACACACACACACACGGGTTGTCCCGATACCACTTTAAGACAGAGTACAAGTACCGATACTTTTTGTCCAAGTACACGCCAATACCAATTACCGATACTTTTTTTTAATGTCATGTGACAGTTTTCAAAGCACAATACAGATTAGGTGGCACTGATGAGCACTGACTGATAGCTGGCACTGATGGACATTGGGCACTGATAGGTGGCATTTATGAGCACTGAAATGCCATGAAGAAAGGCTGCCTGCGACGGCCCATCTTGGTACTCCTTGCACTCGGGCGCATAAAAGCAGCAGTGGCCATCTTGTTACACCCAGCCTGAACTATATGGGCTGGGTGCAACAAGATGTCCACTGCTGGCTTACTGCGGCCGAGTGCCGGGTGTACCAAAATGGCGTCAGGATGTCCAACCGCCGACACGGAGCGTCACTTCCGCTGTTCCGCCCGCTGACTTCTGGCTGTGCTGGATCTGGCATCGGGAGCATTTGTGCGGGTACAAGTACTTGCACAAATGCTCAGTTTCAGGACAACCCTAAAATATTTATTTTAGGACTTGTGCATGCGCAGTGCACTCTCGGCCTGGTTCGCAGTTGAAAGGCCGGCGCCGGGGAGAGAAGAGGCAGTCAAGCAACGGCTCAGGTGAGCACATCGCTGGATCGCGGGACAGGAAAGTACACTTTTTGTAGCTGCTGACTTTTAATAAACAACTGGAGCTCCTCTTTAGGTTAAGTCACATTTTTCTGTGGACTGATTTTACCAAGTATAATTTAATTCAGGGCCACAATCACATATTATAAATAAAAAAAATGTAATGTTATTCGTGTATTGTGTTATCTACATTTCTTGCATGCAGCTATTTATTACATTGGAATAGCGCTAATTTTCCATTTGAAAAAGCTAACATCTTTCCGCCCAAGGTACATCATATGATGTCCTTGCCTTTGAGCGGAGATATCTGAATGATGCCTGCAGCTACAGGCATCATTCAGATATCGTCATTTTCAGCCGGCGATTCCCTACACCATAAGAATGATCATAGCGGCTGTTCCACAGCTTGATCTTTCTTACGGGCGCCAAAATGGGATGTCCCCCCCTCCTGCCGCCCTCCGGTGCTTCTACTGACTCACCGCTTCCATCAGGGAGCAGTGAGGAACCTGACAGCCCCAGATGTTTACCATATGGTCACCGGAATCTCTATGATCCTTCGGAGGCCAGGCACGATGTTATGACGTCACGCCCGGCCTCTGCATTCAAACAAATGGGGCTGCCTTGGCTGGAAAGCCAAGATTGTTTATTTTTATTTTTTGGATTTCAGGCTTCCCAGCCTAGAGATGAGATGTGGGGTCTTATTGACCCCATATCTCACTGTAAAGAGGACCGATCATGCCATATTCCTATTACAAAAAAATAAAGAAAAGCATCCCTGTCCCTGTGTGCTTGCACGCAGAAACGAACGCATACGCAAGTCCTGCCCACATATGAAAACGGTGTTCAAACCACACATGTGAGGTATTGCCACAAACGTTAGAGTGAGAGCAATAATTCTAGCACTTAACCTCCTCTGTAACTCAAAACATGTAACCAGTAAAACATTTTAAAGCGTCGCCTATGGGGAATTTTAAGTACCGAAGTTTGGCGCCATTCCACGAGCGTGTGCAATTTTGAAGCGCGACGTGTTAGGTATCCATTTACTCGGTGCAACTTCATCTTTCACATTATGCAAAAAAAATTGGGCTAATTTTTTTTTTTTTAAAGCATGAAACTTTTTCCAAAAACAAAGTGTTCGAAAAATGGCTGTGCAAATACCATGTGAGATAAAAAGTTGCATTGACCGCCACTGTATTCTCTAGGGTCTTTGCTAAAAAAACATATATAATGTTTTGGGGGTTCTATTTAATTTTCTAGCAAAAAAAAAAAAAATTATGAATTTTACATGTAGAAGAGAAATGTCAGAATTGGCCTGGATGGAAAGAGGTTAAAGCTGAAAATATTCCCTGATGTTACTCCTCACTCCCCCACCTTAGAACCCTCAGTTCTGTAGAAAATTATAGGGCCTTCCCCACTGTGTGATTCTATGTTCTGTACTCCAAGAAAATGATTTTTACAGGTTTATAAAAAAAAAGAAATCCTTAATTGTACAGCATAGGACAGTGGTTCTCAACCCTGTCCTCAAGTACCCCTAACAGGCTATGCTTGCAGGTTTTCCTTTATCTTGCACAGGTGTTTTAAAATCAGAATGGCTTGGTATTTAGGGCAGCTATTTTATCCAAGAGAAATTCCCAAAACATGGCCTGTTGCGGGGGTACTTGAAGACAGGGTTGAGACTCACTGGTATAGGACATGTGTTTTATTATTCATAATGGGTGGTATGGCCCAAAGCATTACAAGTTAGGGGTGGGCAACATAACAAAATTACACCAACAGGCCCACAACACAAAGGTCAAAACCCAACTTCAGAGAGCAGTCTGCAATACCTTGGAATCAGAAAAGGCCGGAATAGCCACCAAGTAAAATCAGACATGTAAACTGAACATAAGGTGGCTGGCCTTGCAAAATCAGGGAAACCAAAGCCCAATGCTTAAAGATTCTTAAAGGTCCAAGAAGCTCCAACAGAATGGTTGGAATATGCCTTGATTGGAAAATGGGGCAGATTTCCCCTTAAAGATTAGACACAACCTGTAATCTGCAAAAGATCTTAGTATTGGTGTGGTGCATAGCAGAAAGACCCTTTTTTGAACCCCGAAGAACAAAAAGTGAAATTTTGGAAAAGAAAAAACGCACACAACTTGCAACATTTCCAAGCAATGGAGGGCCACCTCCTCTGGCTGGGTAGAGAGAGGGAAGGACAATGTCCTCATTAAAAAGGAAAGAAGAAACCATCACAGGCAAAAAATAAATGGGCCCCAGCCTTAACACAACCTTATCATAGTGAAATACAAGAAAAAGCCGCCACCTCACAAAGCTTCAGGGCAGAGGCAATGGTCCCCAAAAAGGTCACCTTTCAAGTGAGCTGGTCATGAAAATCTCATGGACAGGTTCAAAGGTTCCGCTAGCATCCAAAAGAGGCCCGAGTACCATGACCTCCTTGGCCAATTTTGAGAAATAATATTCACTGTTACTCCTTCCTCATCACACATTTGTGGAGCAGACAAGGTAGTAGCTGGAGCAGTGGAAAAGCATAGAACAGAGCGAACTGTTCTCATGGAGTCGCCACACCATCCACTATAAACACTAGATAATCTCAGGTCCTGGCTACAAACCTGTGCAGTTTTTCTGTTTTACACTAGGATGCAAGATCTATGTCCGGAGTTCTCGACTGATGACAGTGTCTGTGTGGCGATCATTCCCCGAAGTCAACTGCTGATGACTAAGGAAGTCCTCGAATCCAAGTCCTTACACTGTAGCTATACCCAGGAACACTCCAGTCCAAGCTGACATATGTGGGAAAAGCCATCCAAGACGAACGGCAAGGAACTGCCCAGGCCCAGTGAATGACTGCATATTCACAAAAACCGAGTGCACCAAGCCCTGTGCAACAGGCGCATAGGAAAATCCAAGAGTGATTTGTCTAGTGCAACATGGCAAGGTGGTTGAGCTTTAATGGCCAGGAATTAAACTCTGCATATGTTATCACCTAAAAACTAGGCCTTCATCAAGCCTAGGAGCCTCATGCAAAAACTCAAAGGGGGATGTCTTTTAGACCAAAGGGTCCTTTATCTGGGAACAAAGCGACAATCTTGTTCTTTGGAACACTCTGGCCTGGTCCATGTCCACGATCAAATACACTCCAGGCCCCCCCGAACACAGACTTTTGGCAGTTGAGGAGCCATCTAAAGCTCTGTAAAGTTTGTACCATCTTCTGGACACTGTTCCAGTCTGAGCAAGCAATACCAGGCCATTGGCACACAATATGAACACCCAGAGGAGAGCACAGCAAGTACTGGTGCCAACACCTTCATGAAGACGTCCCCTGGAGACAGGGACAGTCTAAAAGGTGGGAGCCACAAAATAAAAATGCTGATCCCCATAACAAAGGCAGAAAGCACTGGTGCGGTGGGAAGGGGGAATTAGGACGCGATGTCCACTGATGCCAGAAACTCCCCCAGGTGAAAAGCCGCGATGACCAATCTTGTTGACGCCATTGAGAATTTTTTTACTTTCGAAAAGATAACATCCTGAAACCAAGTATCAGAGAGTTCCTGGTGAAAAATAGACCAACATTTCAGCCAGAGAATCCTCATCTGAAGCAACATGAGTGCCATGAAAGATATCTGGCGCAGCATATCACCCAGGCTGTCCACACAACAGTGCAGCAGGAAGAAGCTCCAGCTGTTGCAATGTGGAAAGGCTTGATGCTATTTTCCCAAAGGGTCATGAGGCATACATCTAGTCCAGACTCTATGGGTAGAACAAACCGCAATAGCGACCACAGTGGGTTGCATGGCAAGTCCAAGCAACACAATGGAAGCCTTTAGCAAAGTGTAGAAACATTTGTCCACAGGGCCAGATCTAGCCTGTCTGATGTGGGGATGCAGTAAAAAATGTCAGGTGAGCAAAGGATGTAAGGTCATTAGGGCAATGTACAGGGGGTAAGCAGTTTGTAGGGCAGTGTACAGTGGTTAGGACAGGGGGCAGCAGGGCAGTGTACTGGGAATCAGCAGGGCAGAGGGTGAGAGGTCAGCAGGGGGGTGTACAAGCGTCAGTAGGGCAATGCACAGGCAGTCACAGCAGGGCAGAAGACAGGGTCACTGGTGGCAAAGATCCTCCCTTCCCTGTACTGCACACAGACTAGGCACTCAGGCGATTTCACAGAAAACATCCGAGATCAGATTCAGCCTTGATCAGCACAACATGTAGCTGGCTACTGCAGCTACGCTGCCATTCCAATCTGGGAATTGCACAGGTCAGAATTGCATCATAGCAGCCAGCTAGACACTGCAGATTGAAGATGCATTTGTAAGTGAATCCAATCTCAGCTATGAGCTGTGTGGGGAGGTGATCTGAGAGTGCCCTGTGCGTGCTACAGGAAGTGCAGGTAGGTCAACTAGCTCCTAGAGTGAACATGACAAACTGCCCCCCCCAAGTTTGAGCATCCCATCACTAATCCGCATGCTCACCTGGTAAGCATAAATTCTGTCTGCAAACCAAAATTCTCCCCAAACAAAAAGGCAAAAAAAGAAGCTCCAGTTGTTGCAATGTGGAAAGGCTTGATGCCATTTTCCCACAGGGTCATGAGGCATACATCTAGTCCAGATTCTATGGGTTGATCCAAAACCAAATACCCCCCTACCAGCTCAAATCTTCCTCACACTGAGAAAAAGAACCCTTGCCTAGCACACATCCTCTTTCCCCTCACATTTTCCATCCTAGCACAAAACATCTCCCCCAAATCCTCCTCAATCTCTCCTCCTAGCATAAACCCCTCCCAGCAGAATCCTCCCTGCTAGCACAAATTCCCCTACCAACCCCCCCTATTGGCCCAACTTCCCCTGCTCCCTCCAAGCACAAATATCCCCCCCGGAATCTCCCCTCACACAAATCCCCCCACCCCCTCCAAGCACAAAGGTTCACCGCCCCCAATCCCCCTTCCTTGCTCAAACCCCCCTCCCATTCCTACTCCCAGCACAAATAGCCCACTCCCCCCTCCTCCACAAACCTCTAATCCCAAACACAAAATGATTGTTCCCCCCCTTCATTGTGTACAATTTAACTAAGTCCCAACTTGCAGAGCAGTGCTCCTCCATACTACAGATGAGAAAGGATCGCTGTTAGATTGGACTGTACAGTGCATTCATAATGTATTCAGACCACCTTCTCTTTTTCTTATGTTGCAGTCCGATAGTACAGTTGTTTAAATTCATTTGTTTTCTCATTCTACACTTAGTACCCCATAATGACTAAATGAAATAAAGTTTTAAAAATGTCTGAATTTATACATTAAAAAAAAAAAAAAAAAAGAAATATAACATAGCAAAACTTTAATCCTGTACTTTGTTGCAGCACCTTTGGCAGCAATTACAGCCTGGAGTATTTTTGGGTATGACGCGTTAAGCTTTGCACACCTGGATTGGGGGATTTTCTACCATTCTTCTTTGCAAATCCTCTCAGGCAGGTTGGATGGGGACTCTAGACAGCCATTTTCAGGGCTCTCCAGGGATGTTAAAAAAGGGCTCAAGTCAAAGCTCTGGCTAAGCCATTCTAGGACATTTACAATGTTGTCCCTAAACTACTCCTGTGTTTTAGGATCGTTATGTTGGATCGTGAACTTTTGGTCCAGAGCGCTGTGGAATGGGTTTTTATTGAGGATCTATGTACTTTGCTCTATTCAGCTTTCCCTCAACCCTGACCAGCCTCCCTATTGCTGAAAAACACCCCCACAGCACGATGCTGGAACAGCAATGCTTCACTGTTGGGATGGTATTGGGCAGGTGATGGTTCCCTCCAGACAAAGTTCAATCTTGGTTTCATCAGACCAGAGAATCTTGTTCCTCACAGAGTGTCCTTCAGGTGCTTTTTTGCAAACTCCAAGTGGAAATTCATGTGTTTTGCATTGAGGGGAGGCTTCAGTCTAGACTCTGCCAAAAAGCCCAGATTGGTGGAGGGCTGCAGTGATGGCTCACCTTCTGGAACTTTGTCCCATCTCCACAGAGAATCTCTGAAGCTCAGAGTGAACATCAGGTTTTTGGTCAGCTCCCTTACCAAGGCCCTTCTCCCCGATTTCTCAGTTTGCCCAGGCAACCAGCTCTTGGAAGAGTCCTGGTTGTGACAAACTTCTTCCATTTGAGAATTTGAGGCCACTGTGAACATTCAGTGCAGCAAAGATCTGTGCCTTGCAATAATCTTGTCTGAGCACTGCAGGCAGTTCCTTTGACCTCATGGCTTTTCTTTTAATATAGTATGCATTGTCAGATGTGAGGCCTTTTATAGAGAGGTATGTGCCTTTCCAAATCATGTCCAATTTAATTTACCACAGGTGGATGCCAAACAAGGTGTAGAAACATCTCAGCAATGATCAAGAGGAAAAAGGGAGGCACTTGATCTAAATTTCAATTGTTGCACTAAGCCAATGTGATATTTTAGTGAAATTTCTAAAAACAGTGTTTTCACTTTATCATAGGGTAGATAAATTAGTAAAATTAATTAAACTGTAGTACTTGGCTGCAACAACAAAACTAAAAAAAGCAAAAGGGGGTCTGAATACTTTGTGAATGCACTGTACACGCAGTTTGATTACCCCCCCCCCCCCATCTCCTCCAAGGACTGCTCATCTCTTGGCAACAGGTAATTTGAGTGGGGGGTGGGTAATCAAACTGTGTACAGTCTGATCTAGCAATCTTGTGTGATCTGCTTTATGGAGAATGGCTGTTCTGACAGTAGGGGGAATTCACTGCTCCAGGCTGCTCTCCCCTTGTCCCCACCCTAAATGAAGCAGCTCTGCACAACATCCATAGGAGGGCTGGCCAGAGGGGGGGGGGGGGGCACAACTAAGATCTGGGTAGGCCTACCCCAGAGCACCCCCTAGATGCGGGCATGTTCGTCCACCATATCTTTTAAAGTCGGCAGGTCTTTCCCTGGAACATAAGTGTTTTAAGATTTGTAATTGTGAGTCACCATAGAGCACATCTTGAACTAAGAAATGCACAGGAAACCATGTTTTTTTTGTGTTTCTGAGAGCCTATGCTAGTGACTCTGGGCCCTTTGGAGGCAGGTTACCTCAACTTTTAGACATTTACACACCTTCTCCCCTTAGAATGTAATGGCGTATTTCAACTTTGGTGACCCAGTAGTGGATGGACCTAATTCAACTCTGGAACCAAAGGGAGAATCTGCATGCTCCTATGCCTCCTCCTCCTGAAACCAGAAAGCTACTGACCCCGATTCTCTGGAAAATTCTACATACTATTGAATCTGATTAATTTTACTTTTGTATTAGGGCAGATAGGCTTTGCAAAAATAAGGAAATGGGTTGAGATCCCTTCTTGCTTAAGTAGCTGAGTCGCCACAACTTGATCAAAGTCTCTTTCCCATTCTCAATGCACTTCGGCTGCACCAAGCAGAGGAATCTTCTATGGAGTACTCACTGCCCACTGAGATGGGGAAGGCAACCTTCTAGTGCCAGTTCACCTAGAGCAGTGTTTCTCAACTCCAGTCCTCAAGGCGCCCCAACAGGTCATGTTTTCAGGATTTCCCTCAGATGAAACGGCTGAGGTAATTACTAAGGCAGTGAAACTGATCAAATCACCTGTGAAAATAATGGAAAGCCTGAAAACATGACCTGTTGGGGCGCCTTGAGGACTGGAGTTGAGAAACACTGACCTAGAGGCTAGTAATGACCAAGGTGAGCCCACCTTCCTGTGCAGTGCTAATTGCTGCCACCGATTCCCCAGCAGCACAGTTGATGCTGCAGGACGACAAAGGGAACCCAGGTTTGCCGATGACGACTTCTAAATTACAATGGTGCCTGCATGTGCTCCCTGCTTGCCCGGATTGCTTAAGGGAGGTAAGTTGTGTACAGGTAAAAAAAAAAACCTTTCAAAGTGCGCACCACGTCCAGACAAATGTCTCGGAGCAGGACATTAAGGAAAGAATGACAATTTGCTAATGAAGGTGGAAGGCAGATACAATCTGTGGAAGGAGTGGAAAGCGCTATAGCTGCCAGCAGTGATTGTTTTCTGACAGCGGGGGAAACCTCCCACTGTCAGAATAGAACAGTGCAGCAGGAGGGATTCCCCCCATTAACATTGACTGTGTTGAAGAGGGAAAAATCAAGCAATTTTCTTCAACTTGTGGTTGAACCCTATGGCTAGCTTTAACTTAGGAGAGAGTGGCCAAAGAGCTCTTAAACAAAAACAGTCATTGTTGATATTTGCCCTTTGTGCTGAAAGCCAGATATCAGTCCAAACCAGAGGAAAGAGACTATGCCCCATTAAGTCTTTATAGGATGAAAGTTTCTCGAACTGCACCAAGCAAAATAGGCCTTTTGAGGTCAATAATAGACTTTGAGAAGTCGACTTTTTAGCCTTAAATAGGGTAAGGATGACTAAATCTGAAAGGCCCCTGTCATCAGGACTGTGGCTTCAACAGCCATACTGGTAAAGTTAGCAGCCAAGAAGCAGGAAGAAACACTGGCCTTTGGTTACTGGAGGTTGATTGGGAAGGGCCCCCAAACAGCCTGCCAGGATTCTGAGTATGTGCGAGTACCATGAGCTTCTGGGCCAATTTGATGCCATGAGAACCAACTGTATCCAGATTGGGGAATTAGATTCCTTCAGCAATCAAGTCCCTCTGCACTGACAGGGTGTCCAGTATTACTCCCTAGGCTCCGCCACAGGCTGGTGTCTGTTATTTGTCACCTGTAATAAGTCACCGGAACCAGATGGCTTGCACCCGAGGGTCCTTAAGGAATTCAGTCAATCTAGCAACAATATTTAAAAAAGGGCCAAGATACATCCCTGGGAACTACAGACCAGTTAGCCTAACATCAATTGAATGCAAGCTCTTGGAGGGGATGATAAGAGACTATATACAAGATTTTAGGAACGATAACTGTATCATTAGCAGTAATCAGCATGGATTCATTAAGAATCTTTCTTGCCAAACCAAACTATTAACCGTCTATGAGGTGAGCTGCCATCTAGATAAAGGAAGGCCCGTAGTTGTGGTGTATCTGGATTTTGCAAAAGCATTTGATACTGTTCCTCAAACGTTTACTGTACAAATTAAGGTCTGTTGGCATGGACCATAGGGTGAGTACATTGATTGAAAACTGGATACAGGGGGCGAGTTCAGAGTAGCGGTAACTGGGGAGTAAATGGTCCGGGGTAGCAAGTGGGGTCCCCCAGGATTCTGTCCTGGGACCAATCCTATTTAATTTATTCATAAACGACCTGAAGGATGGGATAAACAGCTCAATCTCGATTTGCAGACGATACTAAGCAGGGCAATAACTTCTCCGCAGGATGTGGAAACCTTTCAGGAAGATCTTCACAAATGAATGGGGTGGGCAACTACATGGCAAATGGTTTATTGTCGAAATATGAAAACTAATGCATTTGGGTGGCAAAAATATGAATGCAATCTACTCACTGGGGGGACGGGGACCTCTGGGGGAATCTAGGATGGAAAAGGACCTGGGGGTCCTAATAGATAACAGGCTCAGCAATGGCATGTAACGCCAAGCTGTGCAAGCAAAGCAAACTGAATATTGGCATGCATTAAAAAGGGCATTAACTCCAGAAATAAAACCATTCCCCTATTCTACAAGACTCTGGTCCGGCCGCACCTGGAGTATGCTGAACACTGAACGTTTTCGCTCAGGAGAGGAGACGCTTGAGAGGGGGTATGATTTTAATGTACAAATACTGTATTCGTGACCCCACAATAGGGACAAAACTTTTCAGCGAAAGGGAATTTAATACACGTGGCCATTCACTAAAATTTGAAGAAAAGCGGTTTAACCTTAAACTGCTTAGAGGGTTCTTTACTGTAAGACTGGAACCTGATCCTCTAATGAATCTGTCCAGAGACCAGATCAACTGATCCTACAATGACAGGGTTTAGCACTGCAGAGGTCTGAAGTTCTATTTGTGAAAACACACTTGCCCAAGTTGGATCCAGTGCTTAACACAGATGCAGACGAAAGACTAAAAAGCAGGGCCAAGAACTAGTAGTACAGAGGTCACATAGAGAATAGAAATTACTGATGCAATGGAAAGTAGGTACATGTACCAGTACAGGTAAGACTCATTGGTATCCACAGAAGGAATGTCTGCTCCCTGGTGAAGGGAGGAGTTGTACTCATTTCTGAGCTTGAAGACATTTGAGGCTTTGAGATGCAAGATGGGTTGATGACCTGTTTGGGAACAGTAAACAGGTTGGAAGTAAAACCGGATAACGCTCTGCCTTAGGAACTGGGACACTGATCCAGAAAATTTGAGAGAGCGCAATGGAGATCTTCCAATCTGTGCAGCGAAGAAAAAATGTTGGAGTGGAGAGGCAAGAAACTAATGAAGAAGCAGGGATGGATATTCCAGTTTGAAGCCCTGGGATACCATCTACTGAACCCAAGCATCTGAGATGCAAGCTGTCCAAGTGTCTGCAAAGGTTAACCAAAGTCCCCCTCTCCCCTCCCCCACTCTGAAAAGATGCTTAGAAAGGTTTATTTGTATTTGGCAGATGTTTAGTGCTAGACATTGCAGTTAGACTGGGGCAAAGTTTTGGGGGGAATCAACAAGGTGATTAAGGAAGTGAAGAAAGTAAAGAGGGAGGAAGATGACTTGGTAGTCTCTTCTTTAGGCTGTGTTCTCTTGCCACCAGTAGGACGTTTGACAATCTGTCAGACGCCTGTCTGAAGAGACACTGTCCCACGAAGGCCATACAGATCAAACTTTTCTTGGGTTCTGCAGTCCAGTAATTCCACCAACCTGCCCATATATGCGGATATGGGACACATCCGTGAAATGAGACAAGAGAGACTTCCAAAAACTGTCACAACTGCTACATCCATCTGCTCACCATGATCAAAAAGCAAAACGATAAACTGTAGTTGTTAGGTCTCTTGTAAGGGATTTTTACCAGTCAGCCATGGATTGACAAAGTAAAGTTTCAGCCAGGATCTGATGAAGGGGGAAGACCTGCCAGTGAAAACAGAGCTCTAAAAAGGTCTTTGAACCACTAAAGCTGGCCATACCTGGATCAAAATTTGCCTGGTTCAGCAGGAACATGTGTGGCAGTTGAACAGAATTCGATCTACAGATCAACATATGTTTAACTGCAATTAATAAAGTGAGTGCATTATAAATAATTAAGTCCATGTGAGAAATCAAATCCACTGAAAATATGAAAGCTGAAACTGTTCAAACACCAAACTTCCAAAAGAGACCACGCGACATCACCAAGGATAGATGTATGCTTACCAGCTGGTTTTGACCCTCTAAAGAGCAAGGTAAAAAAAAAACATGTATGCAATATGCTTCAAAAAATAACTCCTTCCACTTCTGGCATCAGGGATAATTTAACCCAATGTAAAAGGATCCAGCAGTATACTAATCAAATCCACATCTATACGAGACATTTATGATGAAACATGTAGGAGCAGAGCTATGTGCTGACGTCACCACACAATCGGAAGAGAGTGAGCTTTTATCTTTTATGCCAGACGGATTGTATTTTATGCGTAAACAATTTGAATACACGGAAGTTCCCTTATTTTTTAGCAACAACTTCTGGACCCCGCCCGTGTATATACGTCGCTACTTTGACGTTATATACCGTTGTTATATCTATAAGTTATACCGTTAAGCTAGCTGCCATAAACCCGGTATATTTTTACACAGTGGGCGATCCAGTTTCACATAAAAGTGGTCCCAGCAGCGGAATTTTGCAACAGGATCACTTTTATGGGCCCCCCTTCCCTCCTGCTGCTTTCCGGTAGTTTCTGCTTACCAGAGAGATCAGTGGCGGAAACGATCAGATCCAGTGTACTGATGGGCATGAAGTTGAGTGAGGGCAAGATGACCCCCACTCAACTCTATGCCCTTGGAGGACCGGGGCGACGTCAAACGTTACTTCCGCCTTCCGGCCTTAAAAGGCCCTTTTTCTTATATATGAAAACAAAATTACTTTTTTTTATTGCTTTTAAGTGTAAATGTGAGATCCGAGGTCTTTTTGACCCCAGATCTCATATTCAAGAGGCCCTGTCCTGCTTATTTTTATTACAAGGGATGTTTAGATTCCGTGTAATAGGAATAAAAGTATTTTTTTTTTAAACTACAGTATAAAAAAAATGAAAAAAAATTTAAGAGCCCTGTCCCAAAGACTTGGGGGCCACACCCTAACTATGCATCACATTAACCACTTGAAGACGAACCACAGTAGTTGTACTGCTGCAGATTGGCTATTACGCAAATTGCCATCATTGTACGTCGCTTCGTGCAATATAGCAGGCGCAGCCCTCCACACAGAGGCAGAGCGGAGATCTGCCAATGTAAACACGGCAGATCCCTGTTCTGACAAGGGAACCAAGAGTGATTGTCTAGTAATTAGGAACAGTGATCTCTCTCTCTCTCCTCCTCCAGTCAGCCCAGCCCCTACAGTTAGAAACACCTCCCAGGGAACACATTTAACCATATAGTCGCTCCTGGTGTTAACGCCTTCTGTGCCAGTGACATTTATACAGTAAGTGCATTGATTGCTATAAAATGGCACCGATCCAAACATAAAAAAAAAAAAAAAAAAAAAAAAAAAAAAATCACAGATCACGCCATTACTAGTAAAAAAATATATAATAAAAAATGCCATAAAATATATCCCCTATTTTGTAAACACTAACTTTTGCGCAAACCAATAAATGCTTATTGCGTTTTTTTTTTAAATTGTCGCTTTTTTTATTTATAGCGGAAAAAACTATTTACAAGCCGACATCAATGCTCTGTCTAATTGGGCGACTATGTGGCAGATGAGGTTTAATGTTGATAAATGTAAAGTTATGCACTTGGGGGCTAAGAATATGCATGCATCATACATGCTAGGGGGAGTACAACTGGGGGAATCCGTAGTGGAGAAGGATCTGGGGGTTTTGGTAGATCATAAGCTCAATGATAGCATGCAATGTCAAGCTGCGGTTTCCAAAGCAAGCAAAGTCCTTTCTTGTATTGAGAGGTATGGACTCCAGAGAGAGAGAGAGAGAGAGAGAGAGAGAGAGATAATTTTGCCCCTGTTCAAATCATTAGTAAGACCTCATCTGGAATATGCAGTTCAGTTTTGGGCACCAGTTCTCAAAAAGGATATTGGGGAACTGGAGAAAGTGCAGAGAAGGGCAACCAAACTGATAAAAGGCATGGAGGAGCTCAGCTATGAGGAGAGATTAGAGGAACTGAATTTATTCACTCTTGAGAAGAGGAGAATAAGGGGGGATATGATCAACATGTACAAATACATAAGGGGTCCATATAGTGAACTTGGTGTTGAATTATTCACTTTACGGTCAACACAGAGGACAAGAGGAAAGAGGAAAAGAGATTTCATCTCCAAATACGGAAAGGTTTCTTCACAGTAAGAGCTGTGAAAATGTGGAATAGACTCCCTCCAGAGGTTGTTCTGGCTAACTAGATTGCTTTAAGAAAGGCCTGGATACTTTCCTAAATGTACATAATATAACTGGGTACTGACATTTATAGGTAAAGTTGATCCAGGGAAAATCCGATGGCCTCTAGGGGGATCAGGAAGTGATTTTTTCCCCCTGCTGTAGAAGATTGGAGCATGCTCTTTTGTTTTTTTTTTTTGCCTTTCTCTGGATCAACTGTGGGTATAGAATGGGGTACATTGGATTGTACGATATTTTTTATTTTTATTTATCATTTCTTTTTTTTTATGGTTGAACTGGATGGACTTGTGTCTTTTTTCGGCCTAGCTAACTATAACTATGCAACTAAGAGGTAAAAAAAATAACACCAAAAGAAAGCTCTATTTGTCGGACGTAAAATTTGGTCAGGTACAGCGTCGCAGGACTGCGCAATTGTCAGTTAAAGCAACGCAGTGCTGTATCGCAAAAAACGGCCTTGTCATTAAGGCAGTAAATCCTTACGGTCCTCAAGTGGTAAAGATGGTGCTGCTTTAAGACCATACAAAAAGAACAAGACATTACACTTACAAAAATGTCATTACAATCCTACAAGGCTATTTAAAGCACCTGAACATAATAAGCAAATATGGGGATTTGGTCACACCATATGGCCATACAGTGCTTAAGCCCACTACTGCGTCAAAGTACCCCATTTTCAGTGGGTCCTACTCTAATCTCAACCATGGGAGAAATACACTCCTCTATGGGAGAACTAAAAGGACTCCTCCTATAACTCAGGTGGACACTGGACACTGATAAGAAGCACTGGTGGGGGATACTGACGTGCTCCATCCCAAGGGGTCTGATCAGGTGGAAACATTATGCTTTGGGGGACAGGACAACTTCACCGCAAGGGAATGATGGACAGGGGCCATGTACCATCAAATCTTGGGTGAGAACCTCCTTCCCGTCAGCCTCAAAACCTTAATGGCTTGGAGAGGATCTGCAAAGATGAGTGGGACAAAATCCCTCCTGAGATGTGTGACAACCTGGTGGCCAACTACAGGAACTGTCTGACCTACGATTGCCAACCAGAGTTTTGCCACCAAGTACCAAGTCCTGTTTTGCAAAGGGGTCAAATACTTATTTCACTCATTAAAATGCAAATCAATCTTAACATTTTTTTTAAAATGTGTTTTTCTGTACATTTGTTTTATACTGTCTTTCAGTGTGTTAAACTAAACCTACCATTAAAATGATAGACCGATAATTTCTTTGTCAGTGGGCAAATGTACAAAATCTGATTAAATACTTTTTTCCCCCTCTCTGTATCCTTGGTGGTAGTGATGTTGCGTGGTCTCTTTTGGAAGTTTTGGTGTTTTCATATTTACAGTGTAAATAAAAAATAAAGTGCGGCGCTAAATATGTAAGCATAGCTTGAAGTCATTCTTCCTTTTTTAGACTTGCATGTTATTTTCATCTTTTAGATCAATATTGTGATTTATATTGTTTATATGTCACCATATATTAGGTGCCAGTTATTGGCCTGAATATACTCATAGCACCATCACTTATTTGGTTGTATCCTTCCACATTTTCTATTATCTATATATGTCACATGTGCCAGTCATTGGCCGTATTACATATATTTTTTGCAGTCACTTTATTTGTGTACGCATTTGCATACATATTTAGCCCCACACTTTCTGATTTACCTTGCACAATTGGTCTAATTGTAGTGTTGGCAGCTTGTCAATTTTTTTTGGCAGCACAGTATTTTTCCATATTTTCTCATATTTACAGTGGATTTGATTTCTTACAGGGACTCCAGTATTTATAATAGACTTACTATTAATTGTGGTGGAATCTTTCCCTTTTTAAATCATCAGTGTGACTTTTTTTTTGCATACGTGATTTTGTAGACTGTATTAGAGCAACAGATATATTCTATTATTGATCTGTGATTAATATCTTATGGTACTGTTACAGAACCCTAGCACTTTTGTTTTTTGGTACAAGCACGGTACATAGGTTCCTTTTACGTTCAACCGCCCTGTTGAAAAAAAGCGGTGTAAACTAATAAACTGAACCATGTAAAGGCATCTTTATCTTTTCGGTTCTTAAAGACAGGCGTATCTTCTACCAAAATATTGAGCACCATTGCAGTGGGAACAGACCATTCCTGCACAAAATCCTCCCCAAACAGATACAAGGCTAATAAGTGCTTGGGGGGGGGGGGGGGGGAGCAAAAAGCTTATCAGGATGCTTTCAATCTTTATAGTGTTGAAAGAACAGATGCAAAGTAAAAGTCCTTGATGATTACATTTTTTTAAATACCCAAGAATGAAAACCACACTGGTGGAACTAATAAGCTGACCATTGAGTTTAAGAGTGGTATACACTGGATCAGTAAGAGCTTAAACGGTCTCTAATTTCTGCATGGAATGCTGCGTTAAAATGCTGCATGCATGCCTGCATTTTATTACAGATCACTGCAAGGCAGCTCCAGGCTGAGTGCTGCCATAAAAATAAGACACAAAGAAAACAGTTTTTGGTGTATTCTAGTGGTGACTGGCGTTCAGTGTGGAAAAAACAAACAGTCACTTGACTGTGTATGAATTGTCCCTTAGATACTGATAAAACCGGAACAGCTGGTAGCAGGTGAGGGTCAGAAAGCCAATGACTCTAGGCAGGTAGCAGCAACAAATTAAAGATCAATGTTCCATGTGGCTCTTTGAAGGCAAAAAAAAAACAGTGCGGCGATGCTGTATGGCAGGAAAGAGCGTAGACTGTGTGACACTCCACCCAATAGGCAGAAAATATACTTTTGCCCCATTTGGAATTTTCTAGGCAATATAGCACAAAATGTGTTAAAAGACAATCATGTCGGTCTTTATTGTGTTACAAAATAATAGATTTTAAAACCATACCACAGCTTTTTTTTGTACATACACAGTGCATTACAATATATACACATGCATTCCCAATATCCCTGGTTAATGATTGTCTTCTGTCATGACGACTTGTCTTGTAATGCTGTTAACACAGCATCACCCGATGTGTTTCAGAGAACACTCGTTCCTCAGGATGCACAAAAGAAGGGTATGTGTTAAAAAACAAAACAAAAAAAGCTTTATGACCCTTTAGAAAAATGTATGAGTTGCTAATTTCTTTTCTTGTGTTGCCAATCAGCTGTAACCACTGACCATGGCATTTTGGCAATATCTTGATATCAGAGAGGGGAGAGAGTTCTTCATCCACCTGATTTGTGTGGATGAATTTTTTTTTTCTTTAGCAAGAGGGCTGAAAAAAAAAATAAAAATAAAAATACATAACTACCCACGTATTACTTACATTGTTCTCAACTATAGTATGGCGGGTGAGCATTGATATCAGGTGAAAATAAAAGAAAAACAGTCAATGCAGTAACCTCATCTAAAGAATATAAATTGGGTATTTTAGATATGTTTTAATCATCAACGGTCAAAGCAGAAACAAAAACTCAAGTTTACGCGCATATCTCAGCTAACCCTGCTTGCCCATTCACAGTAGTGATGCAGCACCTTCTCATCTTTCTGCAAGCCATTCTAATGTAAATTAGGCTACAAAGAGCATTTTTATCAGCTATTGATGTGCTTACATTAACCACTGGCACACTGGCCACTTATACTCCTTTCCTAAGCAGGCCAATTGCCAATTGTCAGATCTCACTTTGCCAATTACTCAGTCATGCAACACTGTACCCTTATGACATTTTTGTCTTTTTTTCCACACACAAAATAGAGCCTTTAGTGGTAATATTTTTTTATATATCTTTTTGCATTTTTCTTCGTTTTGGTTATAAAATTATGCAAATTAGTAATTTTTCTTGATACATTTTGGCCAAACATTATACTGCTACATATCTTTGGTAAAAATAACCAAAATCAGTGTATATTGTTTGGTCTTTGTGAAGGTTATAGAGTCTACAAGCTATGGTGCCAATCATAGAAAATTGATTACGCCTGATGTACTGACGGCCCATCAAATTTCTTGACACCAACAAGCCAGTAAAGTACAAATTCATCCCAAATTACCCTTCTGGAAAGTAGACATTCCAAGTTATTTAGTAAGAAGCATGGTGAGTTTTTTCAAGTTGGAATTTTTTTACCACAATTCTTTGCAAAAATTCAAGTTAGACTTACCGGTAACTTGTTTTCCTAGAGTCTTTCAGGACAGCACCTGAGAGAGTGACTCCTCCCCTTCCCAAATGGAAACACCTCTTCCAAACTTTAAAAGGAGGCTCCTTCCCACATATAGTCAGTAGTAGTAGAGAACCCCTGGCCCTGAACTGGAACACATAATCGAGATATGGTTAGTCACAGTATATATAAAATATATTAGGGCGGGATGCTGCTGTCCTTTAAGACTCTTGGAAAACAAGTTACCGGTAAGTCTAACTTGAATTTTCCCTCATCGTCTTTCAGGACAGCACCTGAGAGGATAATAGAGACTTACCCCCTTAGGGATGGACCACAGCCTGCAGAACTTTTCTGCCAAAAGCCTGGTCTCCTGCTGACAGGAGGTCCAGCCTGTAATGATGAACAAATGTTGACAAACTTGACCACGTAGCCGCCTTACAGATCTGATCTTGAGTGGCACCAGCTCTTTCTGCCCATGTAGTGGCCTGTGCCCTTGTTGAATGAGCCCTAATTCCCCTTGGGGGAGATAGACCCATCTCAGAGTAGGCTACAGAAATAGCAGTTTTAAGCCATCTAGCCAAAGAAGACTTCGATGCTTGTTTGCCTTTCTTGCTTCCAGAAATAAAGAATGAATAGAGTATGAAGATCTGAAAACTCCTGTAACCTCCAAATAATGTAATAAGGTACGTCTCACATCTAGGTTGTGAAACTGCTCTTCCTTTTTGTCCGTAAGGTTAGAACAGAAGGTTGGGAGGATAATCTCCTGGGATCCGTTATGAAAGCTTGCTACTTTCGGCAAAAACCCTGGGTCTACTTTAAGGACAATTCTATCTGAATTTTTTTTACAAAAAAGGCTCTTTCACAGACAGAGCGTGCAATTCACTAATCCTTCTTGCCAAAGTGATTGCTAGGAAACTTTTTAAGGTTAAATTCTTTAGAGATATGCTCTGCAAGGGCTCAAATTGCTCTTTTGTAAGGGCCTGCAACACCAGGGAGAGGTCCCAATTGGGAAAATGCCTCACGGGGACCAGTCTTGACCTGGAAAGTGCCTTAAAAAAAATCTCAATCAGGGATTCTGAAGATAAGGATCTCTCTAGATAGACCCCCCAAGGAGGCCACCTGCACTTTAAGAGTGCTGATTGCAAGAACTCCAAAACTGAGACTAAGTTCTTAACCTCTCTATGTTCTGCATGACAAAAAGAAGTCAACCCAATTCCTACTAGAAAGCAATGTGGTTATTAACCGTTCCGAAAAGCCTTTGCTTTTCAGCAATTGCTCCTCAGATACTAAGCAGTGAGTTTTAAACTGTCTACATCCGGTTGATGCACTGGCCCCTGGGTCAACAAATCGTGACTCGGCGGGAGATGCCAACCTGGTTTGACCGCTAACTGTAGGACCAAGGAAAACCAAGCTCTCTTTGGCCAAAATGGGGTGATCAGGATTACTGATACCCTCTTTTTGTATCTTTCTCAGCACTAGTGGAATTAACTGGAAAGGGGGAAAAGCATACACCAGGTGAACATTCCACTGATGTGCCATAGCGTCTGTCCCCTGAGAACCGTTGTCTCTGAAGTGAGAAAAAAATGAGGAAGCCGAGTGTTCCGCCTGGAGGCAAACAGGTCTACCTGCAGAAGGCATCAGGTTCTGGCGATCAGAGCAAACACCTCTGTGTTCAGGCTCTATTCTGCTTCCTGAACCCTCTGTCGGCTCAGATAATCCGCTACCTCATTTAACGTGACCTTGAGATGGACTGCGTGTAGAGATAGTAGATTGTTTTCTGCTCATTCCAGAATCTCTACCGCCAGTCAGTTTAGAGACCTGCTCCTTGTGCCTCCCTGTTTGAGCAGGTAGGCTACAGTAGTGGTGTTGTCCGATAGTATCTGGACATGGCAACCTAGGAGGTTTGGGGAGAAGGCAGTTAATGCTAAAGCAACCGCTTTTAGTTCTCTCCAATTTGACGATTTTTTGGACTCAGCCTGGGACCATGTCTCCTGTGCCAAGTCCTGACCCATGTGGGCCCCCCATCCCCACATACTGGCATCTGTTGTGACCACCTTTTTGGTCAGAGAGGACCAAAGAAGACCTTTCTGCAGAACTACCTGATCTCTCCACCACCACAGCGAGCGTCTGACCCTGGTGGGAACCCTTACCCTGGTGTCGAGGCTCTCTGTCCTGTGGTCCATTGTTCTTAAGAGGAACCTCTGAAGAGGCCTGAAATGCAGCCTTGCCCACTTGTCCCCAAAACCGACATAACTCTTTGCACCGAAATCTGTTGATTCGTCTGAAGAGTCGATACTGCCCTCTGTATCTTGATCTTTTTCTCCTCTGGAAGAAAAATCTTCTGTTCCACCGAATCTATCCTTGTATCCCAAAAAAAGTACCTGCTGGGCTGGAATGAAATTCGATTTTTGAACATTCACTAACCACCCCAGTGACTCCAAGTGACTGACCAGACCAGATCCTCCTGCAAACTCTCCCTATATGGGGCGAAGAAGAGGTCGTCCAGGTATGGGATTACCGCAACCCCCTGGAAACAAAGAGGGGCGAGGGCTTCCGCCATTACCTTCATAAAAATACGAGGAGCTGACGATAGACCGAAGGCCCTGAATTGAAGATGTAAAATCTCCCTGCCCATGTTCACCGCAAATCTCAGAAATCTTTGAGACCGAGGAGCCATGGGGATACGCAAGTAAGCATCCTTTAGATCGATTGATGCCATGAAGCATTCTTTGGTCAGTATGTTCCTGACCATAAAAATTGAGTCCATACAAAATTTTTTGTAACGGACTGACTTGTTCAATGGCTTCAGGTTGAGGATTAACCGGTAGTCTCCGAATGTTTTTTTATTAGAAAAACGTGAGAATAGAATCCCCCTGCCCTGTTCCTCTGGGGATACTGGTATAACGACCCTCTGGTGTCTCAGATCCTTTGAAAGGTTCTTCATGACCAGGGCCTTTGTTATATCCCTTGAAAGGTTTGTCACAGAGACTTTCTGGCGGGCGCTCCGAAAACTCTATTCTGTAACCTTGGGACAGCATATCCAGAATGTATCGACTTTGTCATGCTGGCCCAAGGGGGGAGGAAACCCTGAATCCTTCCCACTACTGGTAAGTCAAAGTCATTGTGTCTTGCAAGAGGCCACAGGAGGATGGAAAAGGACATTTCCCTTTCCTTTTCCCCTCTGACGACCAGTTCCTTATCTTTTCATGGGGTTTCTGGCTTTGTTCCTGGGCCCTTTGGGGACGGAAAAAACTTTTTAACTGGTTGTTTTTTCTTTTTTTTTTTATTATCAAATTTTTATAGTTTTTTTTTCACATTTCCATATAAAAGCCATCTTGCATTGTTTATACACACATGTTAGCATACACACATTCTAGTCTTATTCCCCCCAAGGAAAACGAAGAAAAAAAAAACATCTACCCCCTACATAGTCGCCTCGCTCTCTCCCCCCCCCCCCCCGGGGCCGGGCATTAAGTGAGAAAAATAAATAAAATAATAAAAAAAAAAAAAATTCTTATGTCCCTTCATTAAGTGTATGAGGCTTCTTAGGGCCAATTTACTATAGTTTGTGTTTTAACATTGTGTTTTAAGATAATTTCCAAAAGGAAATAAAATAAATAAATAAATCCCCAAGTGATTTGTGAGTATAATTTAATTCATAATCTACTTCCCGGCTCAAAGGGAGGGGAGGGGACAGGTGAGATAGAGAGGACAAGAGGGCAAAGAGAAAAGGAAAAAAAAAAAAAAAAAAAAAGAAAAGAACAAAGAAATTAAAACAGAAAAAAAAAAAAAAAAGGAAAAAAAAATATTAAAATTAATCTCTCCCCCATCTCCTCCCTCCCCCCAAGGCCCCCGGGTGCAGTTGTTAGTATTCTACTTATTATTCAATCTCTGCTTTACACAGTTCCCATTCTGTCCATATTTGCACAAACCTCTCTTTTCTACCTTCAATCTTATGTATCCATCTCTCGGCCTCCATTATTAGATCTACTTCTTTCTTCCAATCAAGAATGGTCGGACATTTAGACTGTTTCCATAACCTCGGAATCAGTAATTTAGCTGCGTTTAATAAGTATGGTAAAATGTTGTTCGTGTATTTCCTATGTGTCTTCATTAACCCATGGAATAGAACATTTAAAAGGTGTTGATTCTGACATTGTGCTAATTTCTCTATCCATGGGGTAATTTCTTGCCAGAACTTTCTTATCCTGGGGCATTCCCACCATAAATGAAGTAGGGTGCCTCTCTGGCCACAGCCTCTCCAGCATCTGGCATCTACGGTCGAGTATATCTGTGCCAGTTTCACTGGAGTACGATACCATCTGGTCAGGAGTTTATACGAGGTTTCCTGAATATGAGAACTTTTCGAGGTATAATATGTTGAGTCAATAAGTTCTTTAATTTGTGTCTTCGTAAAACTGCAATTTAGTTCCCCTTCTCACTCCCTAATGTAGTATGGTGTCATGTTTTTTCTGATCCCCGAAATTAGTGTGTACATTTGGGACAGTAAATGTCTGGGTTTCGTCATCTTTACGCATTTTATTTCAAATATAGTAAGTGAGTCCAGAGGTCTTATCATGGCCTTCAATTTATTGAAAAAGCTTTTTAATTGGAGATACCTCCATTCCATCATTGGTATTGTTCCCATTTTTTGTATTAATTCTGTTAATGTTAATAAAAAACCCTTCGGTGCAAATTTGCTGCATGTGGTATCCCCATCTTCCCCCCAAATTCCCATTGATCCCACTTTTTCCCCTGGTAAGAACCACGGGAATCCCTCTACTGGGGTTAGCAGGGATATCTGTGGTGCATAATCTCCACGTTCGTTAAGTTGGTCCCATATTTTTAAGGTGTTCTCAGTTAACAGTGATGTCCATTTTGACAAACCCCTGTTTGCCTTTGGGATCCAGGGTACTCCCGTTAAACTCCTTCCTGACATATTCTGTTCCAAAGATACCCAGATTTTTTTTGTTTGGTCATGACTCCAATTTAGAATGCGTACTAGGGCCATTGCTTTGTAATATAGTTTTAAATCAGGTAACCCCATACCTCCTTCTGACTTCCCTTTACATAATATATCATATGCCAATCTAGGACGTTTGTTATTCCAAACAAAGGATGTGAAGGCCCTCCGTATATTTTTAAAGAAATCCTGAGGGAGTGGAATTGGCACTGTATATAAAGTAAAAATAATTTTAGGCAGTATACTCATTTTTATTGCACTTACTCTTCCAAACCAGGTTAATGATTGCCCCTTCCACTTCCTCATATCCTCCATTACCCCTTCCATTAAAACTTTGTAATTCAGATCATATAGAAGTCTAAGGTCTGCTGTTATATAAATTCCCAGGTAGACTAGGGATTTTTTTATTCCATATAACTGGTTGTTTTTTCTTTTTGATAGGATTTCCTATCTAAAACAGCGTCTAAATCAGGACCAAACAGCAAATACCCCTGAAACCGTATTCCACATAGCTTGTTTTTGGATGCCGCGTCTCCCGGCCAAGTCTTCAACCATAGAGCCCTTCTGGCCGAGTTAGCTAAGGCTGCTGATCTAGCAGTCATCTTGATAGACTCTGCTGAGGTATCGGATATAAAGGCTACAGCGGCTGAAAAGGTCGACAAGGAATACAAAATTTCTTGTTTTGGGGAGTCTGCCGAAATATGGGCCTTAAGTTGATTCAACCAGAACTCCATATTCCTGGAGACGACAGTAGTCGCCATAGCAGGTTTGAGATTTCCCATGATGGATTGCCAAGCCCTTTTTAGCTGCAGATCCATCCTCTTATCCATAGGGTCTTTTAATACCCCCATGTCTTCAAAGGCTAAATCAGTTGATCTTGAGACCTGGGAGAAGGCGGCATCAAGTTTGGGATTTTTGTTCCAAACCTCCGCCGGGTCTTCGTCAAAAGGAAAACGCCTTTTCAAGTTTCTAGGAAAAAAAAAAGGCTTTCTGCCTCTGCCCACTCCCTCTTAATAGTCTCCGAAATAACTGAGTGCACTGGGAAGCTGCGATTTTTTGGTTCGCTGAGTCCTGCGTACATTTTGTCATGCAGGGACAACTCCTTTCTTTCCTCCTCTAGACCCAGTGTAGTATAAATTGCTTTTAACAGGCCATCTACCTGCTCTAAAGACAATTTAAATTTAGAAGGCAACTCTTTGCCTTCTTCCTCCCCCTCAGATTCTTCTCTAGACTGGGCGGGGGAATGTCCCTCTTGGGTAAGAGATAACTCAGTCTCTACCGACGGGATCACAGGTGAGCCTAGGGAGGACTGTGAAGCAGATGGTTGACTCAGGGATGGGTTTGCTAGTGAAGAGCTAGTTTGCTAGTGAAGTCGCATCAAGCTCTTTTTTAACCGATGCAATTAAGTCGCTGCAAGCAGAGGAAGCTTCTTCTTTCACTAGCGAATCAATGCAGGATTGACAAAGTCTACTTCCATCCCTCTGGTAACTTTGCTTTACAGGAGGGGCATTTCCTTTTTGCCACTGGATCAGAGCTCTTGGCCTGCTGTGAGACAAAAGAAGGAGAAACCCACCCCAGTGAGACAACCTGTTTTTTTTGTAAGGAGGCTCACCACAGGAGCACAATGAAAAAAGAAAACTGCCTCATGTGCCCAGACAGGCCCCTGCCACCGGGGGGGGGGGGGGGGGTGAGAGAGAGACCCCATAGTAAAGGAGGACAGTGTACAACTGCCCCTTGATACTGTGTGGGTGAAAATGCCGGTTCCGGACTCAAATAGCGCTAGTCCGGAACCGCCTAAAGAACACCACCCCCGTCCCTCCCTTCTCCCCCTGCGATTTCCATCAAAAATTACGTTGCACACCTGCTCCGTGGGCCCCGCCCCTTCCGGATGCCTCACTTCCGGCCGATGGAGCACAGCATGCCATCCCCAAGATGGCGGCGGCATCACAGGCAACAAGCGGTGGACCGAGGAAAAAACAAAATGGTCACCGCTGTGCCTTGCCGCTGCCTAGGGACAGAGCCCACAGCAGTCCGGACTTCTCCCTAAGCCACATGAAGAGGGAGAAGGAGCCCAGCCAGCAGCATCACTCATCGCTGTGGAATGGGAGGAACGGCTCTCCTGAGGGTAAGAAAAAATATTGGTGGAGTAGGAAATCTGGGCTTTCAGGACAGCACCTAAGAGCCCTGATCTCCCACGAAGTGTTCCCTCCGGAGGAAACACAAAAACTGACTATATGTGGGAAGGAGCCTACTTTTAAAATTTGGTGGAAGAGGTGTTTCCTGTTGGCAAGAGGAGGAGTCACTCTCTCAGGTGCTGTCCTGAAAGACGATAAAGGGAAATTTAGGATTTTTTTCATTTTTTTTACAAAATTGTCTTTATCAGGTTATTTCTCACACACAGCATATGCATACTTGCAACTACACCCCAAAAAACATTCTGCTACTCCTGAGTATGAAGATGCCACGTGTGAGACTTTTACAGTCTGGCCACATAGAGAGGCCCAACATGCAGGGAGTGCCGTCAAGTGTTCTAGGGACATAAATTACACATCTAATTTCTTGACTACCTATTACACTTTTGAAGGCCCTGGAGCACTAGGACAATGGAAACGCCCACAAAATGACCCCATTTTGAAAAGCAAACAACCCAATGTATATTCTATGAAGCATAATGAGTCTTTTGAACATGTCAAGAAAATAAAGCATTTTTTACAGTTTTATGGCACTGACGGGTGCTAATGAGGATCCACTGATAGGGTGGCACTGATAAGCACTAATAGGGCACTGTAGTGGCACCGGTAAGCACTCACAGATGGCACTGGAGGACACTGATGAGCACTGTAGTGGCATCGCAGGGCACCAATGAGCACTGTAGCAGCACAGATGTGGCACTGATGGCACAGTAGAGCACTGATGGCACTACAAAATGCAGCTGTCTCACACTGCTGGACTGTTTCCCTCACCTCACAAGCTATATCGGTGAGAGGAGAGCTGAACTGGACATGAAGCTGGTTTGTTGACAAAGTGATCACCCTGTCATTGGACGGAACGATCACGTGGTAAAGGGCCAGTCACAGTGATGCGCTGGGTCAAGTGCACCCACAAGCGCTTCCTGATGCGTGCCCCCGGTGGCGTGCGAGACGCGAATGCACGGGAGGATGTCAATAGACGCTCTTTCAGAACTAGATGGCCATGCTGTAGCCGTCATTCAGCGATAGCGTGGTCGGCAAGTGGTTAAAAGACCACAGGGTCACTGCTGGGAGGTGGGAACAAGGTGAGCTGAGCTGTCAGAAAGCAGCTAGAGTGCTTCACCTGTGAACCTTACTTCTCAATGCCTGCTGATACAGAGCTCAGAGATGGTTTGGTGTTAGACTCATTTCTTGTTATATGTTGAAACTTTAAAAACTTCCATAGCCCAGCCACAGACATACTCTATGAACCATTAATACATTTATATTTCAAACTCCTCACTTTATTTACAGTATATTTGCAGGTAAGTTTAAATTCCCCATCCAAATTGACCACATGTACTTTCTGATTAAGTTAGAACTCCAAATTAATGCATTTTTAGAATTAATAAGTATACCAACAGATCTCATGGCAAGTATAAGTCATTAAACATATGTTATATTAAAGTCATATAACAGATTTGAAAAAAATTAGAAATAAAACTAGCAAAAAGTACTATTAATTTACATCCAAGCATCCAAACACAAAGGGGGAAAAGGAATAATATAAAGTTAGTTTGCATCTATTTAATAAGACATTTACCTGGTAAGGATAGAAACGTGCATGATGCTATCTGGAGATGTATGTATATGTCCGAGATGGAGAACGGGTTTCATTTGTAGCATTTGATGGAACATTTAAAAAATCCCAGATCAAAATAGTATCATCATGGGAGCTGCTAATGATTTGGAATTCATCAAACTGAAGACGAAACACACGCCCTGAATGTTCCTGTAATTGATTAAAAGAATCTATTAAACAAAAGCCTCGTCATATGCTTCCAGCAGATCTTGTGATGCACACAAGATGGCCCAAATTACTTTCAAAGGAATTTAAAGGCAGATATGCAAACAATTAAATACTGTATGTTTTGTTTCCAGTACAAAGGCTTCTGCCTCCAGTTCACCTGTAGCTTAAGGCCCCTTTCACACGAGGTGGACTCCGCTTGCACGGAGTCGGCCTCTGTCCGCCGGCTCAGTGGGAGATCTCTCTGTTGATCTCCGCTGAGCCGGCGGATGACAAGTCCCTCTCTGCTCACTGAGCGGGGAGGGGCTTGCGAGCGCCGCTGGTCTCTATGGAGAGATCGGATGAAAACGGACAGCGTGTCCGTTTTCATCAGATCTCACCCGATCCGATCCGCCAGTGACTGATCTGGACGTGGGGCCATCCGTCTGCTTTTGGCGGATTGGACCGGGTCGGATGTCAGCGGACACGTCTCCGCTGACATCCGACGCTCCATAGACTAACATGGAGCGCCCGTTCAGATCCGCCGTCAAAACTGACAGGCGGATCTGAACGGTCCGTCCATGTGAAAGGGGCCTAAAGCTTTGTTTAGGAAGGAAGAATAAATATTTGCCTCGGGTGATACACAGATGAAACAAATCTTTCTACATTAGTTGTACCTGTTTATCTGCATCCGTCTCTTCTCTACAGCAGTTCAAAGTGCTGAATTGAGGAAAGCTCTGAGAACTGATCGGAGATGAGACCCCCCCACCTTCACACAGCTCACAGGAAAAGAGCTGAAGTTGTCAATCTGCTGGAGGTCCCCCCCATGTAACCATTTTTCTCTTCGTGTCAGAAAAATGTGTCAGAAGTGTCGCATGCTGATAGCAGAAGAATGAAGCAGCAGACAGAAATTACAGTGCTCTGGATTGAGGGAAGTACACACCATAGAGTGAAATGCTTTGTTCTCATTTTATGTCTGTGGTTTACAACAACTTTAATTTGAAGTAGAATTTCAGGATATCTTAAAAATGCCACCTCACTCATCCTTATATCTATACTAACTAGACTGCATAAGAAAGATGCATATACCAACCTATTCTCAGGCTGCCCCGGTCTGGTCACGAGATCTCCCATCAGCCAGTGCTGGCGACAGGGGAGAGGAGAAAACGTCTGGAATGCCTGTGCAATGCCATCAACTATAGACTGTCAAATGTCAGTGCTCCCTTCTCTCCCTTGAAGCTGATGCTAACAGTGGGAAGCCGATCACATGACTAGACTGACCCGAAAATAGATAAGAGGAAAAAAAGTATTTGATCCCCTGCTGATGTTGTACATTTGCCCACTGACAAAGAAATGACCAGTCTATCATTTTAATGGTAGGTTTTTTTTTTTTTTTGTTTACAAACGGTTTTTATTAAGTAAGGTCATAGTACAAGATTTTGAAAGTGAGAGACAGAATAACAAAAATATTCAGAAAAATGCATTTCAAAAAGTTAGAAATTGATTGGTATTCTAATGAGTGAAATAAGTATTTGATCCCCTATCAGCCAGATTTTTGGCTCCCAAGTGTCTTCCATACAGGTAACTAGCTGCGATAAGGAGCAATCTGCTAATTCCAGGTTGTTACCTGTATAAAGGACACCTGTCCACAAAGCAATCAGATTCCAATCTCTCCACCATGGCCAAGACCAAAGAGCCATCCAAGGATGTCAGGGACAAGATTGTAGATCTACACAAGGCTGGAATGGGCTACAAGACCATCGACAAGCAGATTGGTGGGAGGGTGACAACGATCATGAGAACGGTGAGGAATCAGCACAGAACTACATGGGAGAATCTTGTCAATGATCTCAAGGCAGCTGGGACCAGTCGCCAAGAAAACAATTGGTAACATTACGCCGTGAAGGACTGAAATCCTGCAGTGTCTGCAAGTTCCCCCTGCTCAAGAAAGCACATGTACAGGCCCATCTGAAGTTTGCTAATGAACATCAGAATGATCCAGAGGATAACTGGGTAAAAGTGTTGTGGTCAGATGAGACCAAAATCAAGAGCTTTGGCATCAACTCAACGCACTGTGATTGGAGGAGGAGGAATGCTGCCTATGATCCCAAGAACACCATCCCCACCGTCAAACATTGAGGCGGAAACATCATGCTTTGGGGGTGTTTGTCTGCTAAGGGGACATGACAACATCACTGCATCAAAGGGACGATGGATGGGGCCATGTACTGTCAAATTTTGGGTGAGAACCTACCTCCTTCCCTTAGCCAGGGCATTGAAAATGGCCTGTGGATAGCTTTTCCAGCATGATAACTCAAACACAAACTGGTGCAAACCTGGTGGCCAACAAGTAATAGCCAACAAGGGTTTTGCCATTAAGTACCAAGTCATGTTTTGCGAAGGGGTCAAATACTTACTTCACGCATTAAAATGCAAATCAATTCATAACTTTTTTTGAAATGCGTTTTTCTGGATTTTTTGTTGCTATTTTGTCTCTCACTGTTAAAGTAAACCTTCCATTAAAATTATCTGATCATTTCTTTGTCAGTGGGCAAACGTACAAAATCAGCAGGCGAATACTTTTCCCTCACTGTACATATTGTAATAACCTTTTGTGTGTTATTCCTGCATTTAATATTGGGAGGCTTTGTTCCTCCATAACAGAGCCATTATGACCTTCTTTTGGCCTAGGTTTGGATCTTCATTATAATCTATGGCTCTCTCTTTAAGATGGCTGCCATTACTATAGTAGGTCCCATACATGTCTTTGCCATTTTTCAAGATGGCACCAGACAGGAAGTGATATTCTGACCACGGAAATTAATTTCCCATGCATGTGGGCTATATAAAAATCACTGCTCCCTTATGCCTGCAAAATGTTTTATACTCCTGATGCGTGTGAAACATCTGTACTATACAACGTCCTGAGGTCCTGGCCGCCACTCTGTTTCAGACTGGTGGCGCTTCATGTAAGTGCAAGCTTGCCATTTCACACCGCAATTATCCCTGGTTGGCTTGGCTTTTTTTTTTTTATGCAAGTGTATAGGCACAATTGCATTAGGTTTGTTTTTATGCTGGTTCACCAATACTTCACCATGAGATTTTTTCTTTGTCATTGGTGACTAATTTCTACGGATGGGATATGCTCAGCTGTTTTTACCATAAGAAAAAAAACTTTCTGGTCATGATCCATGCACTTGGATACATAGTTAAATAGTAGGTGAGGTTGAAAAAAGACAAGTCCAACCTATGTGTGTCATTAGATGTCAGTATTACATTGTATATCCCTGTATGTTATGGTCATTCAGGTGCTTATCTAATAGATTTTTTTAAACTATCGTTGCTCCCCACTGATACCACCGCCTGTGGAAGGGAATTCCACATCCTTGTCGCTCTTACAGTAAACAACCCTCTACGTAGTTTAAGGTTAAACCTCTTCTCTTCCAATTTTAATGATTGGCATGTCTGGTTACACTACCTTCCGCAAAAAAGTTTTATCCCTATTGTGGGGTCACCAGTACGGTATTTGTAAATTGAAATCATATCCCCTCTCAAGAGTCTTCTCCAGAGAGAACAAGTTCAGTGCTCGCAACCTTTCCTCATAACTAACATCCTCCAGACCCTTTATTAGATTTGTTGCCCTTCTTTGTACTCGCTCCATTTCCAATACATCCTTCCTGACGACTGGTGCTCAGAACTGGACAGCATACTCTAGGTGCGTCTGGACCAGAGTCTTGTAGAGCGGGAGAATTATCGTTTTATCTATGGAGTTGATCCCATTTTAATGCATGCCCATATTCTGTTTTGCGTTATTTTTTTTATGTTTTACGTTTGTGGAGGTCGCACTGGGTGATTGAAGCACTAGATACTTCTTCATAACAACTATTCTGTTTGATTATTTTAAATGTTGGACACACCATAACATTTCAGGTGTTTTGGTTTTTTTGATATTGTGCTCAGCGCTGCAATTTCTTTGTTAAACATTGGCATATGCCAGTGTACACTTGGTGCCCATGGCAGTGTCTAGTGCCTGGCAAAAAAGCTTTCTGATGAAACAAACGTGTTAATAGGAATTCCAACACAAACAAATTAGGTCTACTTTTGTTCAGTGCCATGTATTCAGGACCTTCTGTATCACCTGTAAACCCCTGTCATGGGGTATCGAGGAATACAGGGCCTATGTCCAAAGTCAACAACATGATCTGCCGTGGAACCACCAGGTCATGCAGTAGTGTAAGTGTAACGTGTCTCTCAAGTAAGAAGGTTGGTTAGTGACAAATGCTTATAAAATGTGATCAATATATCAGCCGACAGGTTCTGTGAGGGAACCTTGTCCAGAAATGATGGTTTGACCTGGGGGGTCCACGGCAGACTTATGGATCTTAGGCAGTGCATAAAAACACTGGTGTCCTTGGAAACGCCAACTTTAGGTACTCCCAGGACTGCGGTTAGAAATCATGGGGCCCCATATAGCCTACCTGACAGGACTCCCCCTACATCACAGTGCCCTGCCAATCATAAGTGGATCATTCCCCATCTAGCAGATCAGATGGTAGTGGGGTATAAACAGACAGATGGTCTGTTTACTTCCCACGACCCATAGGGGAGAGCGGCTGTGTTTGCTCTGCATAAGTGAAGTGGACAGGGCTCAGTGGACAGATTCCCCATTAAGCAGGCGGACTTCTAGCGGTGTCCACCCCATGTGGAAAGGGCCTAATAGATAATCCTTAAGCCTTGCTGTATTATCTATTATGCCGATTCGCTGCCAGAGCCATTTTTGCATTTTAACATGTTTAACCACTTTCAGACCGGACGATTTTGCTGGCTTAAGACCAAAGCACTTTTTGCGATTCGGCACTGCGTCGTTTTAACTGACAATTGCGCGGTCGTGCGACGTGGCTCCCAAACAAAATTGACGTCCTTTTTTCCTCACAAATAGAGCTTTCTTTTGGTGGTATTTGATTACCCCTGCGGCGGCGTGCACGCAATGGCATGGCGGCATATTCAAAGGGACGTACCTGTACGCCCTTATGCCTGTCCGTGCCATTCTGCCGACGTAAATCTGTGTGCGCTGGTTGGGAAGCGGTTAACCACTTCAGCCCTAGAAGGATTTACACACTGCCTGACCAGGCCATTTTTGCGATACGGCACTGCGTTAATTGACAACCGCGTGGTCGTGCGACGCTGATACCAAACAAAATTGACGTATTTTTTCCCACAAATGGAGCTTTCTTTTGGTGGTATTTGATCACATCTGGGGTTTTTATTTTTTGCGCTATAAACAAAAAATGAGCAACAATTTTGAAAAAAAATATATATATTTTCGTACTTTTCGCTAAAATAAATATCCCAAAGAAATTTTTTTTATTTTTTTAAGTTTAGGTCAATATGTATTCTTCTACATATTTTTTGTAAAAAAAAATTTGCAATAAGTAAATAAAATTCATTGGTTTGCGCAAAAGTTATAGCGTCTACAAAATAGGGGATATATTTATGGCATTGTTATACTTTTGGCATCTCAGTTGTGGCATCCACCGGAAATATATTATCGCTCAGCAACTCACCACAAATCTCTAGGGCTAGCCAGATCAAGCATAAGTTCAGTAAATTTGTCATCATTAGTAGAGGGGTCATCCACTTTGCCCTCCTCCCACAGGTCAATGAGGTCTCGTAAATGTCATATATTCACGCCTGCTAATGCTGGAGACTGGCTAGCCTTCCTAGCACGTAGAACCTGTAATATCAGTTTTCTTGCAAATAGGTATATATCCTTGACAACATCAAATTAAAGTGGGACAGAAGGTCATACCCTTCAAAAGGAGGGATGTTTGTGTGGGTGACAGATGTACTACAGACGTTAATGACTTTCATGTCCTCCTGTCCATCCGAATATGCACCACTGATTGATCCATCCTGTATCTCTTGGGGTATGGGGTCATGCTGGTTAGGGTAGATTGACTTATTGGTCTATCTAAGGAGATTACATGTTGGGGGACCACCCACCACTCCGCCACTTGGGGGGGGGGGGGGGCATCCTGGGTCGCATGTTGGGAAGGGCTTCCACTTGATTTTTTTGCTTACGTCTCCTGCCCCTCTTTGGGTATGTACATCATTTGACAAACCCCCACAGGCCCTATCTTTAGGTTTGTATACATGGATTCCCCTTCATCCTGGGCTAAATCCTTTTGTTTTTATACCCTAGAATGGCTACCCACCCCCCCCCCCCACATTTTGGGGGGCATGAAGTTTCCAGTATGGGATTCTTCCCTTTTTTAAGGGTGTATTATTGGACACATTGTGCCATTAGTAGGCCTTGCCGGCCACGTAGTCTATCCCTCTCCAATTTGGTGTTGTTGTCTTTGATAAGATTATTAAGTTTTTCCACTGATACGCAAAAAAAATTCTCTTTTTAAATATAAGAGGGGATTTGTCTTGAGGGTGCTAGGGACTCAAATACTTTAAGTTCTTTGGCAATATTTTTCAATTGTTGTTCAAAGAAATCCAGTAGTAAAACAATCATATTCCTAGTGCATTGTTGTAAGTCATCTTCCCATTTTTTAGGCAAATCATTTGTAATTTCACGGATGCGTGGGAATATTTGTATGCGTAACCCTCTTGGGTAGATTTGTTTATCCATGTATCTCTTAACCGCTTCCCGACCGCCTCCTGTAGATATACGTCAACAGAATGGCACGGGCAGGCAAAAGCACGTACCTGTACGTCCCCTTTAATTTGCCTGCCCGGGGGGCGCGCGCGTGCCGCCAGCGGCGCGCGCGCGCGACCCGGTCGGGAGCTCCGTGACCACGGCCGCGGGACCAGAGGACCCGATCGCCGCTGGTATCCCGCGATCGGGTTACGGAGCTGAAGAACGGGGAGAGGTCTATGTAAACAAACCTCTCCCCGCGCTTCCTACACTGACTGTCAGTGATCGGCGGTTCCCTGTCATCGGGAACGCCGATCAATGACGTCAGACGTACAGCCACGCCCCCCTACTGTAAAAAAAAAACACAACACGTCACACTGACTCCTCCCCGCCCCCTAGTGGTTAACCCCCTAACTACAACTGTCATTTACATAGGAATCAGTGCTATTTAAATAGCAGTGATTGCTGTATAAATGACAAATGTCCCAAAAATGTGTCAAAAATGTCCGATGTGTCCGCCAAAATGTCGCAGTCACAATAAAAATCGCTGATCGCCGCCATTACTAATAAAAAAAAAATATTAATAAAAATGCTATAAAACTATCCCCTATTTTGTAAACGCTATAACTTTTGCGCAAACTAATCAATAATCGCTAATTGCGATTTTTTTTACCAAAAATATGTAGAAGAATACGTATCGGCCTAAACTGAGGAAAAAAAAATGTTTTTTTATATATTTTTTGGGGATATTTATTATAGCAAAAAGTAAAAAATATTGCATTTTTTTCAAAATTGTCGCTCTATTTTTGTTTATAGCGCAAAAAATAAAAACCGCAGGGGCGATCAAATACCACCAAAAGACAGCTCTATTTGTGGGAAAAAAAGGACGCCAATTTTGTTTTGGAGCCACGTCGCATGACCGCGCAATTGTTAGTTAAAGCGACGCAGTGCTGAATTGCAAAAAGGGGCCTGGTCCTTAGGCTGCCAATTGGTCCGGGGCTGAAGTGGTTAAAGAAATCAATATTGCACCACACTCGTGATTTAGGTTCATATTTATCCTTCATTTTAAATAAGTGCTTGATCATGTCTCTCTCCTGTGTGTTGTCCCTAGGTGCAATATAGCCCTGTTGAATCTTGGATACCATTGTGTCCCAATATTTGGGATGCATTATGAGGAAAAGAAAAAAAAATTAAAGGGGAAAGTGAATTATTATATTGTATAGCTCCTTATATATCAAAAAGTTTAATTATTAGTTTTTAATGCATCTATCATTTAATCCGTCGAGGACACAAAAGCAAATCTGACCCAACTACAAATAACCACTTGCCGATGGCTGAACGTCCATGGACGTCCTGGGCTTTGTGGTGGTATATCTGAATGATGCCTGAAGCTACAGGCATTATTCAGATATCAGCGTTTTCAGCCAGCGATTTCCTACACCATAAGAAAGATCATAGTGGCTGGTCAGCTGCTAGATCATTCTTACGGGTGGCGAGAGGGGATGCCCCCCCTCCTGCCGCCCTCCGGTGCTTCTACAGACTCACCTCTGCGATCGGTGAGTCAGAGAACGGATCCGCTGGACCCGGATGTCCACCATAGAGATTTCCAGCAGACCAGATGGTCGCCGGAGTCACTATGATCGTCAGAGGCCGGGCGCAATGTTATGACGTCACGCCCGGCCTTTGTATTAAAAGAAAAAAAAAAAAACAATGTTGGGGGTTCTATGTAATTTTCTAGCAAAAAAATTATGATTTTACATGTAGGAGAGAAATGTCAGAATTGGCCTGGTGGGCAAGTGGTTAAAATGTGTCCTCAAGACAAAAAAGAAAGGCACAAAAAAACTAACAAATGATTTCGAAATGGTGAATGGTGCTGTATCCAGGTGTATGTAACAAGACCCAGAAATTAGCTGTTTCTCATATAGAAATGGACTGACAGCTCCCTCTTAATAGAACTTCATTAGGTTCACCCTTCTGAAATGTTTTATTTTTTTTTTCCCCCATTGGGTCATGAGGACACATTTTAAAGTTTGTTTCAATCAGTGTAGTTGGGTCAGATATGCAGATAGACAGATTAAAATGATAGCTACACTAAAAACGAATAATTAAACTTTGATACACAAGTAGCTATACAAGAAAAATCAATACAATAATTCACTTTCTCCCTTTTTTGTTTTCCTTTCCTCATGATGGATCCCAAATATCAGGACACAATGGTATCCAAGATTCAACAGGGAGATATTGCACTTTGGGACAACACACAGGAGCGAGACAAGGTCATTGGCCGACATGGTGGAGTAGCTATAAGGTGGAGTTTCCAAAGACAGCAGTGTTTTAAGCTGTGCCTAAGATTCATAAGTCGTGCCGTGGACCACCCAGGGTGTCTTAATTATTTCTGGACAAGGTTCCCTCACAGAACGTGTCAGTGAATATATTGATCGCATATTGTAAAACAGAGGTTGGCGTTTTGCTCCTTGAAAAATAAATCAGTTGTGTTCAAAGAACGGTTTTGCCAGTAAATCTAAAATATGAAGTGCAAATAGCAAGATTGCAATATTTAAAGGTGCAAAAGTGTCCCAGTGCAAATTGTGCAAAATCAAAACAAACTAAAAAAATCTGGCTAAAATCCGCAGAAATAACCAAAACATAAAATTGATAAATGTGGCACATAAATAGATGAATAAATAGGTAAATAAGGCACATAAATGCTAAAATAATGCAATAGGTAGGTGACAAATTGAAAAAATAAACCAATGCCCATATAAAGAAGTGTCGGTGGAAACACAAATGGACCCTGGTTTTTGGTCCAAAGTGCAAAGTGCAGGGTGGCGGTGTTCTATAGGAACATCCGGTGAAGGTGTTCTATAGTAACAGCAAAATTATCTTTCTGTGACTTTTCAGTGGCTGGTGATTCAGTGTAAGCAACACCCGTAGGTGTGCTAAATCGTTACCTGTAAGGTAAACAGCTTTGAGAGATAGGGAGCAGGTCACTCGGGGTGGTTTGGGTAGGTCCTGCGCGTTCCTCCTATGGGTCCTCCATGTGTGCATATACCTCCTTTTCAGTATGGTACCACCAGATAATGCTCAAGTATACATAGGTCCGCATATAAGAGAAGGGGGATATATAGAGCCTTCTAGATGTAGTATTTTAAAATAAAATTCCAGACATACGTCAGAAGCCTCAATATAAAAAAGTATCTCATAAGCAATCCGATCAAAGCAAGAGCCCCTACACTAGACCAAGAAATACAATTAGAGTATGGTCATTCTACTTAGGATACAAATACTTATAGTAGACTAGCAAGAAACCCAGTTTTCAAATGCAGAAAAGAACTGGAGCTTGTTGTACATCTTGGCTTGAAGAAAAATATTTTAAACAAAAAAGAAGCTATATTTCTCATCCCAGAATCATGCCGGACCCGTTATTTATTCGTTACCTAAGTTACATAAAGACAAGGAAAATCCCCCTCCTAGACCTATTGTCAATGGAATTGATTCGCTGACCGCAATAGGTGCATACATAGACACCTATTTACAACCGACTGTGAAAAAAGACAAGAGCATACCTCTGAAGCAGATATTACAGATTTTAGGACTACCAAAACAAGGAGGACCTTGGATTTTAGCTACCGCAGATGTATCCTCACTACTAGACACTACCCATTCCAGTCCCTTATTCTGCATCTTAATCTCTTCTCCTCCAAACTGCGTCTGCGCAGCATGGGAGAGCTGAGCATAACGAAATTTCCAAGTTCTAGGTATCTCAAACCGTTCCCTCAACTGCTCAAAAGGTACATATTGGCAGATTTGATGTAAATACTTTATACCGTATTTAGCCCAGGTTCTATGCCCATCCGGTATCTTCTGAAATTCCCCCAGCGTCTTATTATACCAAAGTGGGCTATTTGGGGACATCCACAAGGGTCCATCCTTCCTCCATTGCGAGCATATATGGAAGACTTTTCCCGGGAGTGCCATCACTGATCCTACCTTCCTCCCCGGTGCCTTCTTTCTGTATAGGAGATTTTGTAGAGTCTCCTGTGAGGCAACAACCGCCGCCTCCAAGAGAGCAGTGGCATTAGGCGTTTGTGTAAAAAGCCTCCAGTGCAGAAAGGACAGCTGCGAGGCCATAAAGTACGCCCGCAGGTCTGGGAGAGCCATTCCCCCCGATGTGATTGGCAGTTTAAGTACTGCCAAAGACACCCTGGACCCCCACAAGAGGGTCACAATAATAGAGTCAATATGCTTAAATACCCTCAACGTCACAAATACTGGGGAATTCGAGAGGACATAAAGAAATTTGGGCAAAAAGACCATATTAAAGAGATTTACCCGGCCCATAAGCGTCACGGGTAAGTTGCTCCATCTCTGCACCTTTTCACGAAAATTTGTCACTACCGGTGTCAGATTTGTTTCCAAGATAGGTAGTTTAACCTCAATCCCCAAGTAACGGAAAGAGCTAGACAAGGGGATGGGACAATCCAATGGGACTGTCCCATCCTCATCAACAGGAAAGAGAGAGGACTTAGTTCAATTAATCCTAAAGCCAGAATAGTCCCCAAATTCCTGGACCAAGCAGAAAGCCTCCGAAAGTGAGGGCCCCGGGTCCTGAAAATTACACTTTTCAAATTCCCCTAACCTAAAGCCCTTCAGTCCAGGAGAACTGCAGAGCCGAACCGCCAGAGGTTCAATGGCGAGAGCAAACAGGAGGAGCGACAATGGGCACCCCTGCCTGGTTCCTCTAAAGACGGGAAAGGAGTCCGAAATTACCCCATTGATCCTCAGTCTGACCAAAGGGTCCGTGTATAGCAGTCGTACCCAGGACAAAGACAGGGCCAAAACCGTATGACTCAAGAAGGAAAAGATACGCCCACTCCACGGAGTCAAAGACCTTCTTTGTATCCAGGGAGGCCACAACTATAGCTCCACAGTTGTCATGCATCGTTTGTAAATTCACAAACAATCTTCTAATGTTCACTTCCCATGAATAAACCCCCCGTTTGATCTGCATCTACTAGTTTTGTTATGATTACTTGAAGCCTACTGGCAAGTATCTTAGCTAATATCTTTGTGTCCACGTTCATCAGCGAGATCGGACGATAGGAATCGCATAGTCTAGGATCCTTTCCCCCCTTAGGGATCAGGACGATCAATGCTTCCCTCATAGAAGGCGGTAGCCTACCATCCAACCTTGAGGCATTAAACACCTTGAGCAGTTGTGTAGCCATACCCCCCCTGAACGTATTATACCACTCAGAGGGCAGACCATCTAACCCAGGAGACTTCCTAGGGGGAAAGGATGCCATTGCTTCCTCCACCTCCTCTACAGTAATCCCCTCCTTCAGAGTCGCACTATCTTCTTCCGTTAGTTTAGGGAGATTAATGTCCCTCATATAGTCTACCAGATCTTCCATTCCCACCGGAGTACAAGATTTGTATAGCTCCTGATAAAATTGAGCAAAGGTTTGTAGTATGTCAGGTGAATCCATAACTTCAACATTACTGGTATTATATACCGATTTAATGTATATCGGCGTGTATTCCGGCCGCGCCAAGTATGCCAGTAGCCTGCCATTCTTGTTGCCAAATTCAAAAAGTCTCCTACGCTGTGCGAGGTTCAGCTTGGTAGTGTGATCTGTGAGAATCGTCTTGTACTCCCTGATTCTGGTTCTCAAAGTCAGTAATCTCTCTCTAGTGGGGTCCCTAACATATTCTGCTTCCGCAACTGTCACCTCAGTCTCTTTAGTTTGTACTGTGGATGCCAACCGTTTCTTAAATCCCCGTACTTCTGTGATGAACACTCCTCGCAGCCTGGCCTTTAAAGCCTCCCATTGGAGAAGTAAGGATCCCAAAGCACAGTTTTCTGCCCAATAGTGATTAATCGCCTCAGTACATTTAATTATAATATACTCCTCCTGTAACCAACTGGCCTCCATTCTCCAATGTCTTAGTCCCGGGTTCGGTCCTAGATTTAGTTCTAGCAGCATGGGAGAGTGGTCAGAGAGCTCTCGGCAAATAAGAGACCCCCTTCACCAATTCCATCCCCCCTCCCTCAGCCAGGATAGTGTCTAGTAGTGAGGATACATCTGCGGTAGCTAAAATCCAAGGTCCTCCTTGTTTTGGTAGTCCTTCTAAAATCTGTAATATCTGCTTCAGACGTATGCTCTGGTCTTAGAGAGACCCTTGGAGCAGATCTTATCCGACTTCCTTCAAACATCTAGGGTGGGCGAGCTGGAGGTCCATGCATCTGACGACCCCGCATATCCAACCAATCTGATGCTTCAGTCGGGTTCGTGAAGAATACAGTCTTCCCATTATCAACTACCCGTAGTCTGGCAGGATAAAGCATGCTATAGATTAGATTCAGCTCCCTTAATCTCCTCTTTATGGGCTGGAAGGAAGCCCTCTGTTTCTATGTTACTGCCGAAAAGTCTGGGTATATTGATATGCGGCTTCCATCCACCCTTATCTCAGGTCCCGTCCGGGCCCCTCTCAGAATGTTCTCCCGGTCCCGGACGTGAAGAACTTTAGAAATCATAGATCTTGGGGGGGGGGGGGGGGGCTCCCTTAGGAGGAGCTCTGCCTGGTATACGGTGGGCCCTTTCTATGGCAAACATGTTTGTGAAAGTCTCAGGGGCCATATTGTCCAGCAGCCAGTTTTCAATGAATTCTTCAGATGCCTTCCCTCCACACCTTCCGGGAACCCCACTAGTCTTATATTGTTTCTTCTCATGCGGTCTTCCATGTCCGCCATTTTTAAAGTGTGTTCCGACAAAGTTTTTTTTGTCACTTGTGCAGCAGTGTCTAATAGTCTGACAATTTCCTCAAGCACATTCACTCTGCGCTCCGTGCCCTGTGTCTTTTCCCTCAGTTTCTGCACTTAATGCTTCAGAAATGAGAATTCCATTTTCAGTTCATCAAAATGTGTGATCAGCTTGCTCTGACATCCCTGTATGGCTGCCATTATCTGGTTCAGGGACGGTTCTTCCTCCCCTTCAGCTGCCCTCTCACTCCTGGCCCTGCTTTCTGACAGCCTGTGCAGCGATCTCCCCCTCCTTGTCCCTCTCACTCTCTGGGATTGTGGACCATGTCCTGGAGGGGAGATGCCTGCTGAGGATGTTCCCCTGAGTGCTGTAGCGGCGGACATTCCTCCTCCTCGTGTGAGCTGGCGCCATCTTGAGAGCCCCAGGCAAATTGAGCCATCCGCTCTGTCGGTTTTTTCCAGGGGGGGGGGGCGTATTTCACCATCTCCGGAGGTGCCCGGGGGGCTCCCACACTCATCCACCGCTATACAGGCGTAGTTCGTGGTGCCGGTGTCCCAGGATCTAAGAAGGATCAGGAATCAGCTGACGGAGCTCCGGTCCCGCACTCCTATACATGCCACGCGCTAGCTCTGCCCCCCCTGGTAAAAATGTTTAGACTTTTGTCTAAAAAAATAGCTATTTCTGGTACAACCGTGAATACTACCACCAGGAGGCCAGGCGTAGCAATGGGTGCTAAATTTGCACTCAGCGTTGCCAATTTATATATGTCCAAATGGGAAGAGCAATCTGTCTTCACAAAAACACCCTCAGAACTCATAGTCTTCAAACGATATATTGACAACATTTTTATTATCTGGAAAGGAGATGGACGGCTCATACAGTTTTTGGAAAACATGAATAAAAATTATCGAAATATTACCCTTACATGGGACATTAGCAAGAATCAGGTGACTTTCTTGGCTCTAGAAATTATCCAGGAAGACATCAGGCTCAGCACGAAAACGCACTTTAAAAATGTCGACAAGAACAGTTATCTGCCCATGACAAGTTGCCATCACCAAAACTGGCTATACAATATACCTAAGGGGCAACTGATGCGACTTCAGGGGAACTGTAGAAAGAGGACTTCCTTGATCAAGCAGAGAAAATAGGCCAGAGATTTATTGAGAAAGGCTATAAGAACCATGGGATAGAAGACAAAATTCAGGGAAAAATTCTGAAGTGGACAAAATGGAATTAAAAGATAATGTGAAAGAAGCTTGAAAAAGTAATACTGCTGCAATTATCTTAGACTACAATGCCCAGTATAAATGTGTTGAGAACATTATTAAAAAAAATTGGTATATCCTTTTGAATGACATACACCTTAAAGAAATTCTACCACCAGTACCAAAGTTTATATATAAACGGGCCCCCACCATGAGCGACAAAATAGTCAAAAACAACACCAATAAATGGGTACACTTTATTCACAGGAAAAGGCTAGGTTAAAAGACTAGAAAAAAGTATTTAAATTTACATCTAAAAGCACTGGGAACACATATGAGGTCAAAGACTTCATCCGCTATAACATGGAAGGTGCGGTGTATGCACTTGAATGTAGTTGCGGCCTACAGTACATTGGCCGCACTAAAAGACCCCTTAAAGTGAGGATAAAAGAACACGTACAAAATATCTAAAAAGGGTTTGATAAGCACAGCGTCTCAAAGCATTTTGCGACACATCACAATCAGGATCCCTGACATCTCAAATTTTGGGGCATTGAACCCTACAACAAACACTGGCGAGGGGGACAAAGTGAGGACCCTCAGCCAACTGGAATCCAAATAGATTTTTATTCTCTATACTTTTAATCCCCGAGGCTTAAATGTAGAATTCGACTTGAATTGCTTCATCAGTGATTTCTGATTAGATATTAGTATAGTCTAGTTCACATGATTGTTTTCTTCAAGATTTTGCCTTTTTAATGTTAATATTTTATCTTATTAGATTTTTTATCCTAGCCTACCATTTTTAGCAAGTCTGACTGCATCCATCTAATTGTTGTAATACTATTATGTATTGTCATTCTTGTTTGGCTAGGTACCTTGACGTCATTTCCGGAGTCCGACGCTATATTTTATCATATATTTATTTTTTATCTCGGAACACCATCTAGTATAAATTTATTTAATATTTTGAAATACCATCTAGTCACTTTAGGTGTTGTATCTGATTCGAAATACCATATTTATCCTTAGTCACTGTCACTACGTGAATATAGATCTATGAACCCCTTACATTTAATACCCCCCTTTTTTATGTGCAATATGAAAGAATTTATTTTTAGATTCAAGCCCTTTACAGTATAAATCATTTTACATATTTTAATATAATGTATATTTAGGACTTGTGCTACGTTCCCCTCGTTTTAATTTTTAATTATCCCCCTTTCCTTTGTTGTTGCCGTCTCTTTGTTTACATACCAACCGATGCGTCATGTATTGCTGACACTAAATCATTGTGTTATGCTTCCCTTATCGCTATCTGAACCACAGAAATATGGCCGCGGTCGTGGTCCTACTATTACGACCATAGACGCCGCTATTAACTATTGCTGTCTTTTTTGATCACTAACAAAATGGCCGCGGTCGTAGCCCGGACATTCAACTATGGAATCATGGCCGCCCACCCCATTATACTACACGGGCTTCAAGAAAATGGCCGACCGGTAACTATATTTAAATACAGTTCTGTTGCCGATAGTCTTATCCCCGTTGAAGTCACGTGACAGTGATGTAACGCGTAGGACAGGCAGACGGACACCGGAAGTGAAGCTAGGAAACAAGCCCGGCGTTCGTCTTTGGTTTATCCTGCAAATGTGAGTAAAATTACGATTTTAAAAATAAATACCAGTTTTTAAAATACTACACCTAGAAGGCTCTATATATCCCCCTTCTCTGATATGTGGACCAATGTATACTTGAGCATTATCTGGTGGTACCATACTGAAAAGGAGGTATATGCACACATTGAGGACCCATAGGAGGAACGCGCAGGACCTACCCAAACCACCACCTGAGTGACCTGCTCCCTATCTCTCAATGTGGTTTACCTTACAGCAGTAAGGTAACGATTTAGCACACCTACGGGTGTTGCATACACTGAAGATTCACCAGCCACTGAAAAGTCACGGAAAGATTATTTTGCTGTTACTATACAACACCACCACCCTGCACTTTGGACCAAAAACCAGGGTCCATTTGTGTTTCCACCGACACTTCTTTATATGGGCATTGGTTTATTTTTTCAATTTATGTCACCTACCTATTGCATTATCTTAGCATTTATGTGCCTTATTTACCCATTTATTCATCTATTTATGTGCCACATTTATCTATTTATGTTTGGTTATTACTGCGGATTTTAGCCAGATTTTTTTAGTTTGTTTTGATTTTGCACAATTTGCACTGGGACACATTTGCACCTTAAATATTGCAATCTTGCTATTTGCACTTCCTATTTTAGATTTACTGGCAAAACAGTTCTTTGAACACGATTGATTTAATTTCAAGGAGCGTAACACCAACCTCTGTTTTGCATTTATCACGGGTAGTGTTTGACTCCCCACGGTGTCTGCAGCAACCTTGTTTTTTTTAACTCCACCCCCCCTCTCTTACTAGCGCAGGAGTACCTACTTTTATATTGATCGCATATTACAACCATTTGCCACTAACCAACCTTCTTCAGTGAGAGACATTTTACACTTATTTACACTACTGCAGGACCTGGTGGTTCCACAGCAGACCATGTTGTTGACTTTAGACATAGCCGCCCTGTATTCTGCGATGCCCCATGACATGGGTTTACGGATGTTACAGAAGGTCCTAAATAAATATACGGGGACTGAACAAAAGTAGACTTAATTTGTGTTGGAACTCTTGGAATTCCTATTATCACTTAACCACTTCAATACCAGGCACTTAGACACCTTCCTGCCCAAGCCAATTTTCAGCTTTCAGCACTGTAGCAATTTGAATGACAATTGCGTGATCATGCTACACTGTACCCAAACCAATTTTTTTATCATTTTGTTAACACAAATAGAGCTTTCTTTTGGTGGTATTTGATCACCTCTGCGATATTTATTTCTTGCGCAACAAAGAAAGAGGTTTTTGTTTCTGTTAAAAAATGTTGTAAATAAGTACGTCCTCTTCTTCACCGTCTGGCACCGATATGGCTGCACTAACGGGCAATGATAAGGCGGCACTGGTGGGCACTCATAGGCAGCACTGATGGGTACTGATAGGTGAGCATGGATGGGTGGCACTGATTGGCATCACTGATGTCATCTGTTATATGATGGTGCCAGTCAGTGCCCATTTGTGGGCACAGATTGGGCTGTCATTTGCACATGTGGATGGCCATGGTGTACATAACTATCCATTCACATGTTGCCCCCCCTTCCTGGTGGTCCTGGGGGCTTCCCTGGTGGTGTAGTGTGGGCATCCGAGGGGGGGCTGCGCTGATAATCAGCGCAGATCCCCCCCTGTCAGCAAAGCCGCCGATCGGCTATCCTCTACTCGCGTCTGTCAGATGTAAGTGAGGAAAAGCCGATCAACAACTTTTCCTGTTTACATCGTGATCAGCTGTGATTGGACACAGCTGATCACGTGGTAAAGAGCCTCCGCCGGAGGCTCTTTACCAAGATCAGTGTAGCGGTGTGTCAGACTGACACACCGCACCACCGATCGCCCCGATGCGTGCCCCCACGGGGTGCGGCGGCTGTTATTTTGAAGGACGTCATATGACGCCCAGTCAGGATAACAGAACCACTTCCCAGACGTCAATCTGCTATTGACCCGGTGGGAAGTGGTTATTAAGTTTATGTTTCATCAAAAGCTTTTTTGCTACCATGAGCAACAAGTGTTTACTTAGGTGATTGGGAGGCCAGGCTTTTCAGTGCAGAAGGGACTTCATTGGTGCACCTGGACAGAATCTTGGTCTGGTAAAGGTACATAGACGTCCTCCTCGTCTTGTGGACAGGAACCAAACAGGAAGAACTGAACTTTAAACAGCTTGGGCAACAATGACTATAATTTGTCCTTTCCAAGTGACTGTAACCCAGTACGGGTAAATTTTCTACCATCAACCTGGGCGAAAACAGTGATATCAAAACAAAATTACATAGGAAACTAACAGCCACCAATTATCTGCATGCAGATAGTTTGCACCCTAGATCACCAGATCACAAATCAGTAGGACAAGACCTGCGTGTACGTCGTAATTGCACACTTGGGAGACAGAGCCAAATAATTTGAGAAGGAAATTCATTCAATGGGGTTATCGGAGGAGGTGGTTGATTAACACCCATCAAAGAGCCCGAGATAGTGACAGGGAAGCTGTAGTGACTAGGGGCATGAGGAGGAGATGTGGTACATTTGCCATTCGACTGAGTAAAGGAATTGCCATCAACCATATAATAAAAAAATTCCTGAAATGCAAGGGATGGGCTAATTGTAGTACATCAGGTGTTATCTATGTGCCAAAATGTATATGTGGAGCTTATAATATTGGAAGACAAATGGAAAGTACCCTCCAAATGACAGTGGAAACTTTACCGGCACTCAAAAAGTACAATAGGAGTAAAAAAATATAGTTTTATTGGTAACGCCATACAAAAGCTCCCCCATATATGGTGGCCAGAAGGTGGAAACTGTAAATCATGAAAGTGATAATCTAAAGGAGATCAGAAAAAAGTGCCAATCTGAGGGTTGGTAAAATGTAGACAACTATTGCTGATATATCATTTATAAGACAGTAACAAAGGATGTTTGAATACCTTTTGAGGAGCAGTCTAAGACCGAATAGAGAGCCAAGGTGTTTGAAAAAATTGTAGATTGGTGCACATCCTATGGATCTCTGCTGGGTAGAAATAACCCAATTATCCAGAGAGTGAACTGAATAAAAAATGAAGTATATGTGTCAGACCTTAAGTAAATAGCGTATATACTCGAGTATAAGCCGACCCGAATATAAGCCAAGTCACCTAATTTTACCACAAAAAAATGGGAAAACTTATTGACTAAAGAATAAGCCTAGGGTGAGAAATGTGCAGCTACTGTAAGTGGAAAAGAGGGTCAACAATGCCCATTTGCGGCCTCACTGTGCCCATTTGCATGCCTCACTGTGCCCATTTGCAGCCATAGGTCCCCTGAACTTCAAACTTGGTAGGTTCAAACTAGATGGCCCCTAGCTGCAGCCAAAATTTGGGGTCTATGGATCCAAAGGGTCCCGAAATGACATTGCTGCAGATGGACACAGTTGACTTGATGCTAGGAACTTGGATATGTTGTAGTGTTGGTTCCACTGGGTTTGCACACCAAATTTGGGATTCCTAGCACCAAGTGGCCCCGAGATAGGGGGCCCCAAAGTTGGGTTGGAAAATGTCAAGCACTTTTCTGCAGCAGAGAATTACATTTTCCAAAGCGACTTTGGGGCCCCGTATGTCGGGCCACTTGATGCTAGGAACCCCAAATTTGGGGTTCATAGCACCAAGTGGCCCTGAGATACGGGGGCCCCAAAGTTGGGTTGGAAAATGTCATTCTCTGCTGCAGAAAAGAACTCGTCTTGAGTATAAGCCGAGGGGGCACTTTCAGCAAAAAAAAATGTGCTGGAAAACTCGGCTTATACTCGAGTATATATGGTAAATAAGGTATGAAAGGAGTATATAGATAGGTCAATTTATAGACATCAAAATCTTACCAATACAGAGAGCTGGTTCACCTGCGTCCAGACAGCAGCCTTACTACCAGCCATCAGCTTTTATATGTGGACCTTAACTATATGGGGAGCCAATTAGGAGGTCCCTACAGAGGGGGCTTGGCAAAGGAGCCAATCCGCAAATTTCCAGCTGTAATCCGAGTGCAGCCGGCCGCCGTCATGTGGCTGCCGTCACAGATATGCCCAAATTAGATACGGAGGCCAGAGCGAGGGCTGGTGTGAAACCAAACCTCGCAATAGAAAGCGGGAGGCGGAGATGGAGACACTCAAGACGCAGGCCTTGAACAGCGATATCGAGAGGGCATGGTTCCACAGCTGGGGACCCATCCTGGCGAGTGTGGAAAAAGGCATCCAAATAGGGCAAAGTAAACCACACCGATGAACAGGTGAGGTGACCTGGGTGCGCCAGGATTGAACAGCAGACAGTCCGAGGAAGGAGCGGGGGAAACAGCACTGGCCTCTTGTCCAAGAGAGCACAGTGGCATAGTAGAGCATGGCCAGTACATTAATGACAACCAAAATGTTGAAGTCATGATATACACATCTACAATTACATACAAAGACAGAATTCAGGGAGTAGTAGTTAATGATTCTTACTCTGAATAGTCTAAGGTTATCAGTGGTGTACCCCAAGATTCAGTGTTGAGACCCTTACTTTTTAATATCTTTATAAATGATATAGGGTTGGGGATTAAAAGTACCATTTCTATCTTTGCAGATGACACTAAGCTATGCAGTGGAATAACGTCCTTACAGGAGGTCTCCAATTTTCAAGCCGACCTCAATGAACTAATTGGGCATTTAAGTGGCAAATAAGGTTTACTGATGATAAATGTAAAGTTATGCACTTGGGGGCTTAGAATATGCATGCATCATACATATTACAGGGGTGTACAATTGGGGGAATCAATGGTGGAGAAGGATCTAGGGCAGGTATATGCAATTAGCGGACCTCCAGCTGTTGTAAAACTACAAGTCCCATCATGCCTCTGCCTCTGGGTGTCATGCTTGTGGCTGTAAGAGAGAGATCATTTTGCCCCTGTACAAATCATTAGTGAGACCTCATCTGTTATATGCAGTTCAGTTTTGGGCACCAGTTCTCAAAAAGAATATTGGGGAACTGGAGAAAGTGCAGAGAAGGGCAACCAAACTGATAAGAGGCATAGAGGAAATGAGGCATAGAGGCATATGAGGAAAGATTAGAAGAACTGAATCTATTCCATCTTGAGAAGAGGAGGTTAAGGGGGATATGATCAACATGTACAAATACAATACCGTATTTATCGACGTATAACACGCACCCCAAGTTTAGGAGGGAAGTTACAGGAAAAAACGTATACATTTAAAATGCCCATCAATGCAGCCTGATCAGTGTCCGTCTGCAGCCTTGCCCATCACTGCAGGATGCCCAGTGTCCGTCTGCAGCCTTGCCCATCACTGCAGGATGCCCAGTGTCCGTCTGCAGCCTTGCCCATCACTGCAGGATGCCCAGTGCCGTCTGCAGCCTTGCCCATCACTGCAGGATGCCCAGTGCCGTCTGCAGCCTTGCCCATCACTGCAGGATGCCCAGTGCCGTCTGCAGCCTTGCCCATCACTGCAGGATGCCCAGTGCCGTCTGCAGCCTTGCCCATCACTGCAGGATGCCCAGTGCCGTCTGCAGCCTTGCCCAGTGCCGTCTGCAGCCTTGCCCAGTGCCGTCTGCAGCCTTGCCCAGTGCCGTCTGCAGCCTTGCCCAGTGCCGTCTGCAGCCTTGCCCAGTGCCGTCTGCAGCCTTGCCCAGTGCCGTCTGCAGCCTTGCCCAGTGCCGTCTGCAGCCTTGCCCAGTGCCGTCTGCAGCCTTGCCCAGTGCCGTCTGCAGCATGTAACTGTTTAAATTTGATCAGAGATAGACAGAGCCTGTGTACTCGACAGAGCCTGTGTACTTGCCCGAGACTGAGTGGAGCAGAGCCGAGCACACAGTAAACTCAGCTCGGTCTTTTTCAGCAGTGCTCAATCCTCATCCCCCAAGAGACCGCAGGGAGGCGGGACGGCGTGACTGAGCAGAGCCGAGCACTCGGCTTGCTCTTTCGGTGGCACTCGCTCCTTTTCAGCTGCACTTGCTCTTTTGCGTCTCGCAGACAGAGGGGATCGGCGTATAACACGCACCCACGATTTTCCCACGATTTTAAGGGGAAAAAAGTGCATGTTATACGCTGATAAATACCGTAAGTGGTCCATATAGTGAACTTGGTGTTGAGTTATTCACTCTAAAAGGTCATCACAGAGGACAAGGGGGCAACCAATCTTTTTTCCTCTAGAAGTAAAATCTCCAAATATGGAAAGGTTTCTTCACAGTAAAAGCTGTGGAAATGTGGAATAGACTCCCTCCAGAGGTAGTTCTGACAAGCTCAGTAGATTGCTTTTAAAAAAAACTGGATTCTTACCAAAATGTACATAAATATAACTGGGAACTGACATTCATAGGTAAAGTTGATCCAGGGCAAATCCGATTGCCTCTCTGGGGATCAGGAAGGATTTTTTTCCCCTGCTATAGCAAAATTTGATCATGCTTTGCTGGGGTTTTTTGCCTTCCTCTGGATCACCTCTGGGTATAGGATTGTGTATATGGGATTGTATTTTTTTAGGTTTAACTAGATGAACTTGTGTCTTTCAACCTATGTAACATCAGTACATCATTTTGCATAATAGAATAAGATTAACCCCTGAATGGCCTAATAAATCGAACAAAAAAAGGGAAGGGAAAGAAGGGGGAGGGAAAAAGAAAAAAGGGGGAGAGAGAAAATTAGGAAACAGAAAAAGGAATAAAAAGACAAACAAAAACTAAACAAAAAGAGGGAATTGGTAAAACGTAAAAACCCCGAAGGACATCACTTTTCCCATCCACCAGATTCAAAACCATCTAAAAATGGTTTATAAGAAATGCCATCATTTAGCCCCGGAAATGTTGTTGCGCTATATTTGGAGATCCACCTTAGTTTACTTTGTAGGCTTTATTTTCTTCCAGTCTCCACCTCAAGAACTAGGGTGGATCCTGTGGTGGCGAGTCACCCCCTCAAGAACTAGGGTGGATCCTGTGGTGGCGAGTCTCCCCCTCAAGAACTAGGGTGGATCCTGTGGTGGCGAGTCTCCCCCACGACAACTAGGGTGGATCCTGTGGTGGAGAGTCTCCCCCTCGAGAACTAGGGTGGATCATGTGGTGGCGAGTCTCCCCCTCGAGAACTAGGGTGGATCATGTGGTGGCGAGTCTCCCCCTCCTACATTCAGGACACCATCCTCCTGCTCTAAATTTTGGAAGGGACAACCTTATCTCCATCAGCCCTACTTGTGGCCATAGATATGGAAGCCTTATATAGTTCAATACCACACAATCTGGGTATTGCATCCATTCGTAAGGTGCTCTCAATGCACCCAGCACCATTGGCGATACACTAACTTCCTGCATCACAACTTATTTAGTTTTGATAGTTTCCATTTCCTCCAGGTGCAGGGGGTGGCGACTTGCTGTGACCCATCATATGCCAACCTGTACCTGGGGGCTTGGGAGTGCACACTGAGGATATGGCTGCCTAAGGTGGTCATGCAGCCCTCTGGTATAGATACATTAATGATGTATTTCGGCGGGGGGGGGGGGGGGGGAGATCAATAGACCTCCTTCAGGAATATGGTTGGTTGGTAATCTATATTGCCGCTACTAAAATATCATACCACCACTGCACCAATCTATCCAACAATATGTGAATGAATGTGTATATAACAAACACACACCCCTATGACAATCTAAACTAATGAAGTGCACCAGCTGCCACTTTAAAAAGTATATATCAATGAAAAAATTGATTATAATCAAACGTGTAGTGAAGTGTATGAATGTATAATCAAGTGGCGCTCAAAAAAACATAAAAAGTATATGTGATAATATAACATGTGAAAAAATAAAATATTAGATTATTTAAACAAATAACACCACGTGAAATAATGTTATAGTGAGTACACATAAAAGTCCATTAAATAACTGTTTGTTAAATAAATAAATAAATCTTCAAAAGGAAATATGTCCACCAGAATATATCCAATAAATAATCGATTAAATCTTCCACCGCACCGACGTGCTTTGTGATCCCTCTCCCAATGAGACCGCACTCACCAGATGGTGTTGCCTCACACTCTCGTGGTTGGCAAAAGATCAATTTAACCACACCTGGGTTACTGGTACGATCAATCCAAAATCTGGCTCTCCATATGTGGAAAATATAAAATAAATATTGCTCCACATAGCGTAACTCTGTGATATAACGATTTATTTCAAAATTTGCCACACTCACACTTCAATGATCAAACTCACATGAGGGATTAGGAAGAAGTCTTGATGACGAAACATGTCAGGGGCGTTGCTACACGGACACTGAAACATCCATTTGTATTGCTGGCGACTTTGAACGTTTTTTGATCCATTCTTCGCTCACCGCTCTGCAACCTTACTGTCAGGGACTTTTTGATAAGGACCCATACCAGGAGCAGCGCTTGGGGAGGTGGTGAGATCCATTGTAATTAAGTTTGACATCTTTGGTGACCATATGTGCGCTCTGCCAGTTCGTCATTTCAGCTTGTGGTGGATTTTTTGCTGTATTTTGCTGATTTTCACTGGTTTACATGTGAGTTTGATCATTGAAGTGTGAGTGTGGCAAATTTTGAAATAAATCGTTTTATCACAGAGTTACGCTATGTGGAGCAATATTTATTTTATATTTTCCACATATGGAGAGACAGATTTTGGATTGATCGTACCAGTAACCCAGGTGTGCTTAAATTGATCTGCCAACCACGAGAGTGGGAGGCAACACCATCTGGTGAGTGCGGTCTCATTGGGAGAGGGATCACAAAGCACGTCGGTGCGGTGGAAGATTTAATCGATTATTTATTGGATATATTCTGGTGGACATATTTCCTTTTGAAGATTGACTCCTTCAGGAATGTCTAGGTAGGATCAAAACTCACTGAATCTTAGCTTCACCATGACCTCTCATTTTCAATCTAGCCCTTTCTTGGACATTAATATCTACAAGGACAACGAAAGTTGCCTTTGTAGTAGTCTATGCTGTAAACCCACAGCTGGTAACAACATCTTGCACGCTACCAATTTCTACCCCAAGTCACTGATCAAATCAATACCATTCAGTCAATACTTGCGTATTAAACGTAAATGCTCAGACGAATGTACCTTTCAGATTGAGGCGGACAAACTTAGAGCCCGCCTCCTTTTGTGCGGTTATTCCAAAAAATGCCTTAAAAAGGCTTACAAATGAGCTGTAATAAAACCCAGACAACTAATATATTACAAAAAGACAGCCACCTCTCAGACCTCCATAACAAGACTTAAAGCAGAGCTGCAACCGCACAAAAAATATTAAAAGTCAGCAGCTACAAATACTGCAGCTGCTGACTTTTAATAAATGGACACTTACCTGTTCCTGGTTCCAGCGGTGTCGGCAGAAGATGACGAGCGATCGCTCGTCTCTCGGCTGCCCCGCCGCCATCCTCGGTCAGGGAATCAGGAAGTGAAGATGCAACGTCTTCACTGCCCGGTTCCCTACTGTGCATGCGCGAGTCGCGCTGCGCGTCTCTATTGGTTCCCGCTGTGTCCTGGGAACTGCGTTTCCAAAGACACAACGGGGCATCTCCGGATAGGGGCAGTCCGGATAACTCGTCACGGAAGTGGGTACAGATATCTGCACCACCCTCCCCCCTGAAAGGTGCCAATTGTGGCACCGGAGGGGGGGAGGAATCCGATAAGCGGAAGTTCCACTTTAGGGTGGAACTCCGCTTTAACACAAAATGGCCAACTACGCAAAATTATTGAAAAACTTTGCCATCTGCCTAGTATAGATCCATATGTATAACCTTTGATTCCAAGGATCAAAGCCATTACTTTCAAACGTGCCAAATCTTTACGAGATCATCGCGTAGATAGCGATTACAATCAGGAAGGTCAAAAGGATCCTGGTAAATATCCTGCCACGTTTTCATGTGGGGGATGTGGATACTGCCAGTATATGTATACTGTCGCAATCCCATACTACCGAACGGTTTAAAATTTAAACGTAAACACTACGTGAATTGCAGGACAAAAGGGGTGGTCTACCTGCTCATTTATGATTGCAATTGCTTTTACATTGGAAAAACAATACAAGAATTCTGGCAGAGGGCTTATCGCTACATTCTCGGCATGAAAACAGCCAGCAGTGAACGCCCCCTGGGTAGACATGTCATTTCTCTACATGGGGGAATTTTCCCCAAAATTAGCTTCTTAATTTTAGACCGGATCCTCTCGAGGTGGAGACTAGAATAAAAAAACTCCTACAAAGTGAAAGTGGATCTCCAGAGCAACAACATTTTCCAGGGCTAAATGATAGCATTTCTTATAAACCATTTTTAGATGGTTTTGAAAAAATAGGATTTTTTGTACTCACCGTAAAATCCTTTTCTCTGTAATTCACCGACCGACACAGCTCCTCTCTTAGCCATTGGGTTGTTATGCCACCTTTAGGAGAATACTAGGCATTACTTGTTATGTAACACACAGAACTTTCCAGTTCCGCCCAGGGGGCAGTCCCTTGGGTAACAACCCCCCAGCCTGCCCTGCAGCCATCAGTACGTCAACAAGCAGTGAAACGTAAATAAAAAATAGGAGGGGCGGGTGCTGTGTCGGTCGGTGAATTACAGAGAAAAGGATTTTACGATGAGCACAAAAAATCCTATTTTCTCTTATATTCACCGACCGACACAGCTCCTCTCTTAGCCATTGGGACGTCCCCAATCAGTGCCAAACGAGGGGTGGGAAAAACAGCATAAAAAAAAAACTTCATCCACCAGGCCAGTGGAAACTAGTGAAACTTCACCCACAAAAAAAACAGTGCGTGGATAAACCACCACAAAAACAGGGTACCCTCAACAGGAGTGACTACCCACAACCGCACCAAAACTGCGGTATGTATTGCAACAGTGCATTAACTTAACGGTACTGTGTTTATCGGAAAACCAGGAAAAAATTTAAATATTGCATACTCAATTGCAACTATACGGCCGCCTGCAAAACTTTGCACACAAAACAGGCATCAGCCGATGCACTGACGTCTACCTTGTAGAACTTGGTTAGCGTGTGGACAGACGACCAGGTCGCCGCTTTACACACTTGAGCGACAGACGCTTGGTGTCGGAAAGCCCAAGACGTTCCGATCGCCCTCGTGGAGTGGGCCGTGACCGGAAAGGGGGGCACCTGCCCCTTCAAGGCGGATCTGTCTGATCCACCTAGAAATGGTGGCCGACGAGACCGCCATGCCTTTCTTTGGACCAGCCACCGAAACAAACAGTGAGTCTGACTTCCGGAAGGGAGCTGTGGCAGACAAATACACCTACAGAGTCCGAACCACGTCCAACGCATGAAGGGCCACCTCCTTAGGATGTGTCGGCTTAGGACACAGGGATGGTAACACAATGTCCTCATTGATGTGAAACGCCGAGACCACCTTTGGCAGAAAAGATGGTTCCGGACGCAACACCACCTTATCCTTGTGGATAACCAGATGGGGAGACTTGCAGGACAAGGCCACCAGTTCCGAAACCCTCCTGGCTGATGTGATAGCCACTAGAAAGACCACTTTCTGGGATAGAGTCAACAGAGGAATCTCCCTGATATTTTCAAACGGCGGTTTCTAAAGCGCCGATAACACCAGGTTCAGATCCCATGGAGGCAACGGTGGACGCACCGGAGGGACCACATGTCGCACCCTTTGAACAAAGGTACTCACTAATGAGTGAGACGCCAGGGGTCGCTGAAAAAGACAGCCAGGGTTGATATTTGTCCTTTAATGGTGCTTAATGCCAACCTCTAGTCTACTCCTTGCCGAAGAAAAATCAGGATTCTGGATATAGAAAAGGAGCGCGGATGCCATCCTTTCTCTTCACACATGGAGATGTAAGCCTTCCAGGTGCGATGATATATCTTCCGAGAAGAAGATTTCCATGCTCCCAACATAGTGGGGATCACCGAGTCACACAGCCCCCGGTCCCTCAGTACCTGGCTCTCAACAGCCATGCCGTTAAAGCCAGCGATGGTAAAGCAGGATGGAGAATCGGACCTTGAGACAGAAGATCCTCTCTTAATGGCAGTCGCCACGGGGCGTCTGCCACCAGGCGCACTAGGTCTGCGTACCAAGGCCGCTGAGGCCAATCTGGGGCGACCAGAATCACTGGAATCCCCTCGACTCCCACTCCACGGAGCAGACGTGGTAGCAGCTTCAAACGGAGGAAAAGCATAGATCAGCTGATACTGACCCCACGGAGCTACCAGCGCGTCTGCCCAAGGAGCTCTTGTCCTGGACATGAATCTTGGCACCTTCCGATTGAGACGGGAGGCCAGAAGATCCACGTCTGGTGTGCCCCACCGCAGGCACAGTAGCCTGAACACCTCCGGATGCAACGCCCATTCTCCTGGATCCAGCATCTGGCGACTCAGAAAGTCCGCCTGCCAGTTCTCCACTCCTGGGATGTAAATGGCCGACAGGGCAGGTACATGTCGCTCTGCCCACCGAAGTATGTGAGCGACCTCCTGTGCGGCGGCTGAGCTTCTTGTTCCTCCTTGGTGATTCACATACGCCACCGCAGTGGCGTTGTCTGACTGGATCCTGATCGGACGCCCCTGCAGTCTCACCATGTGGAGAGGCATAGCCTGATCGCTCTCAGCTCGAGCAGATTGATCAGCAATTTGGATTCCTACGTCGACCAGAGGCCCTGAGCCGACTGAACCCCCATCACTCCACCCCAGCCGGATAGACTGGCATCCGTAGTGATCACCGTCCATTTCAGAGGAAGGAACGACTTCCCGGATTGAAGCACCGAGGACCTCAGCCACCAGACCAGTGATTTTCTGACTAGCTGGCTCACCTGGATCTGTCGATCCAGGGTCAACTGAGATTTGTCCCATTGTGATAAAATCTCCCTCTGTAGAACTCTGGTGTGGAACTGGGCATACGGCACTGCCTCGAAAGAGGCCACCATGAGACCCAGGACTCGCATACAAAAGCGAAGCGACGACCGCTTGTGGTCCATCAGCCGCTTTACCGCAGCTCTGAGAGTCTGCAGCTTGTCTGAAGGGAGAAAAACTCTCGCTTCCCTGGAGTCCAGCAGCAAGCCTAGGTACTCCAAACGCTGGGTTGGTACTACCACCGACTTCTTTAGGTTTAACAGCCACCCAAACTCTTGCAGGGTCTGCATGGTGATCGCAACATCCTCCTCTAACTCTGAGGCGGAAGATGCTCTCAGGAGGAGATCGTCTAAGTATCCCACGATCGCGATCCCACGTTGCCGCAGCAACGCCAAAACTGGAGCCAATACTTTGGTAAAGACTCTGGGGGCTGAAGCCAAACCAAAAAGGGAGAGACACAAACTGATAGTGGGCTTCCCTGACCGCAAACCGCATAAACTTTTGATGCCGGAGGCATATGGGTATGTGCAGATACGCATCCTGGATGTCCAAGGACGCCAGAAAGTCCCCTTGGAGTGTCGCGACTACCGAGCGAACCGATTCTATTCTGAACCTCTGCACCTTCACAAAGTGGTTCAGAGCTTTCAGGTCCAATATTGGACGTACCCCTCCCTTCTTGGAAACTACAGATTTGAGTATTACCCCTGGAAATGTTCCAATTCCGGAACAGGCACAATCCAGCCGCGATTCAGCAGGTCCCTTACTGCCCCCAAGAGGGCCTCCCGGCGAACCGGGGAAACGGGTATGCTGGAGGGGAAGAATCTGTTCTGCGGCCAAGAGAGGAACTCTATTTTGTAGCCGCAGGAAATCAGATCGCAGACCCATTGATCGGATAGTCGGGAAGACCACCGGGCTGCAAACTCCCGAAGGCGTCCCACCACCCGAGACATGGGTGGGGGAAAACCTTCACCTCACTTTTGTTCGCAGGCTTGTTAGGCTTGCGGTTCCAGGGACGTTTCTGTCCTTCCGTGGTCGTCCCGTCGGACTGGGGACGTTTGGCCGACGCTCCGGGCGGACGAAAAATACGTTTATGAGCGGAAAAAGAGGGCCCCTGCCTACGGCGTGGCTCCTTAGCCTTCCTGGACTGTGGGAGTAGAGTACTCTTACCACCTGTGGCATTCTTAATAATGTCATCCAAACAGATGCTCCAAAGAGCCGGTCGCCAAGGAAGGGAAGATCCGTCAGGGCTTTCTTGGATGACTGGTCAGCCGACCAGCATTTTAACCAAATCAAGCGCCTCAGCACCACTGCTGACACTGAAGCCCTGGATACAGGGGGAGAGTATCCAGGGCCGCGTCACAAACGTATTTGAGGCCTTGCACTAGTTGGTCTGCTAGTTCCACGCAGACCGGAGAAGCCTGTTCACCCAATTCGCGGTGCAACAGTTTCGCCCACTCAGTGTTTGCGACACCAGTGCGGATACCAGTACTGGTCGCACGGCTGACCCCACCACCGTAAACAAGGAACAAGCTACTGCCTCGAAAAAAAAAAATATATATATATATATATATATATATATATATATATATATATATATATATATATATATATATATATATATATATAGATATATAAAATGTGGCGCTTGCAGGAACAATGCTAAAACTAGATTATATAAAATAATTAAGGTAATAATAAAATGAGTAAAGGAAATATAAAATCGAACGCTTGAAGCAATAAAAAATCCTGATATAAATAATTCATAAATTACATGAGAAAATGTGGCGCTTTCATCCAGGCCAGGAAACCAATCCTAAGGGGGAAGAGGCTCCAAAGAAAGGTTCCACAGAAGCGTTTATTTAATGATGTCAATATTCCAATAGGTATTAAGACAACGTAATGGACCGTGCTATACCCATAATGTATGAAATAATTCAAATAAGCACATCCGAGGTGAAGAAATATAGCATAGATAAATCCGTGAAATAAATAAATATAGACAATTGTGCCAATAATTAATGAACTGTGGAATTCAATAAAAATATATACTATAATCCTAATAGTGCAAAAAAAAGCTAAATTAACAAATGAATGTGTAAGCAAGCATGTGAAAACAATAAACACAGCTATAAATGAATGTGAAAGTCCAAATAGTGACAATGTATACTAAAACATCCAGTGTGTTCTAAATAAATAAACATAAAGTGTCCAGTGCAAAGAAAAAAGGTTGCCAATCAGAATTCGGATCCCATACACAATAAAATCGACAACTGTGAAAGTCCAAACAGTGACAATGTTTGCTAAAACATCCAATGTGTTCTAAATAAATAAATAAACTAACAATAAAATGTCCAGTGCAAATAAGTTGCCAATCAAACTTCAGATCCCATACACGATACAATCGACAACTGTGCAATGATTCCTTCTACCCAGGGTGCACTCCTTGTGTGGTTGTAGTAATCCTTTTTAGTACAAAAAGGTGCCGACAGAATGTTTTCCCCAGCCTCTTACCTTTAGGCGAGAGGGTAACAGCCTTTCAATGAAAGAAGGGAAGGAGACAAATCACTTCCGTGTGGTTTCTCCAGACATGTATCCTTGCTGTCCGTTTACACTCTCTCCATAAGTCCCGCAGACATGGGGGCAGAAAGAGGGAGACATTCCATTGTGCAGTATTCAAAAAATATTTTTTATTAAAAATAAAATGAACTTACAGTTTGGTAAATATAATTACAAGCAGCAGTAGTACACAGCACGTATCCCGGCCGAGATCGTACTTAGGTCACCTGACTGACTCCTCACGCGTATAGCCACGCCCACGTGGCTTTCTCAAAGGAATTTTCGTTTTCGAATTTTCGAGCTACTGCCTCGGCCCTCCTGTCCGTGGGATCCTTAAAGGCAGGAGTCCCTTCTACAGGGATCGTGGTTACTTTGTTTAACCTGGATACTGGGGGTTCCACGACCGGAGGAGCCGACCACTTTTTGAGAAGGCTCTCCTCGAAAGGGTAACGCACCAGCCATGTATTTGGGGACCGAAAAGGTCCGTTGCGGTCGACCCCATTCCTTGTAAATGAACTTGTCAAAATAAGTCAGATACGGGAACACCCTAGGTGAACGGGCTGGTTTACGCGACCCAAAAGGGACCGCTAGCTCCTGAATCTTCAGGGTATCACGCACAGCCGTGATAAGAGCTCCAACCAGCGCTTTGTCACGCATGGACCCGGACGGAGACTCATCCTCGCTGTCCGAAAGGTCCTGGTCAGCGTCCTCTGACATGACAGAGCACCTGCCTCAGCGGGTCCCGAATCTGCGTCAGAACTCTCCCCAGAGGACGGGGGGGGGGGGGGCATGGGCTGCTTTTTAGCACCTTGGCGCACACGCACCGCCTCCATCTTGGCAACAAACGAATTGAGGACTGCCGACAAGGTGTCCAAGGGTACTACGCAGTCCGCAGGCGACCCGGTTGCAATTGTCTGGATTTCGGGGGAAGAAACACCAGTTTCTGAAGTCATGCTGACCCTACCCTGTTTGCCACCCAAAGGGGACTTAGGACAGTGACAGTCCCACCCTCCTTACTGCTGCCGGCTGAGGGGCCCTTTTTCGCAGGACTCACCACCCTGAAGGGTTCTGCGCTATTCAGCAGGTAGTGCCTGTAGTCTCTGTTGGCTCCCAGGTGCAGATGAAACAGCTCTGTGTCGGTGAAGCAGCTGCTAATGGCACTGAAACCGTCCTGTAGTGTGCTCAGGCTTAAAGAAAATGGCCTGACACAGGAGCACATGCTGCTGCTAGAGCACAGTGAAAAACGTGTTTCAGGCTTCTGGAAAATGGCCGCCGACAAAAACACAGGGAAGCCCATGCCCACACCCAAGATGGCCACCGAATGTGAAACCATGAGGAGACAAACACTTCACAGGCACCTCCAGGGACATGGAGAACAGGACCCAGGACACAACCAGTGCTAAAAAACCCCAGGTGAGAGCCCTGCACAGACACACACACCCCATAGCAGCATACAGGGAGGGAGAGGGGGACAGGGAGAGAGGAGAGGGGGGAGAGAGGGCCCCCGAATCGACCTCCCAGGGAATGCCCAGCTGCTCAGCCCTACCGAGGCAGGGAGAGCTGTACTTACCAGTCCTGAAGAGCTGGGAGACATTCCACTGCAGAGCTATTAACTGATCAGTACAGGATAGGTGCTGGCCTCGGCAAACTGTGACACAGACATCAGTAGCCCAGTCATATGTATGCCCCGGAGCATAAAAGCTCACCGACCACCTCTGGAGCTGAGGTTTCGTCGTGGCCTGCCAAGCCGTAGCTGCGACCTGCACACGCTCGATGGCCGGACTGGGGAGACTACAAGGATAAGGGTATCCAGCCTGTCACCCAGCCAGCTGTTGATAGTAGATCACAGGATCCATCATCTTGCGCAAAAACCAAGCTTCTGCGGAAAAATAGACGGACTGATGGGCCTGCCAGGGTTCCTAGGTCTTTTCTCCTTACTAGGCAAAAAAAAAAACTGATGGCTGCAGGGCAGGCTGGGGGGGTTGTTACCCGAGGGACCGAGGGGGCGGAACTGGAAAGTTCTGTGGGTTACATAACAAGTAATGCCTAGTACTCTCCTAAAGGTGGCATAACAACCCAATGGCTAAGAGAGGAGCTGTGTCGGTCGGTGAATATAAGAGAAAAAGGGATTTGACCTTTTTTAATACCATTTTTTGTATAGTTTTTGTCTTATTCCTTTTTCTGTTTCCTAATTTTCTCCCTACCCCTTTTTTCTTTATCCCTCCCCCTCCTTTCCCTTTTTTGTTTATTAGGCCATTCAGGGGTTAATCTTATTCTACTATGCAAAATTATGTACTGATGTATGTATCGTGATTTCAACATTTGGTTGTCATAGATTTACTGGCCATCTACTATGCCACTGTGCTCTCTTGACCTGTGGCCATGAGGCCGGTGCTGCCTTCCCCCCTCTCCTTCCTCGGACTATCTCCTGTTCAATCTGGGACATCGCCATACCCGGCGCACCCAGGCCACCCCGTTAATCGGTGTGGCTTACTTTGCCCTAATCGAATGCCTTTTTCCACACTCCAGCTGATCTTCAACTGTGGCGTCATGCCCTCTTGATATTGCTGTCCAAGGTCTGCGTCTTGAGTGGGCGTCAACATCTCCCGCTTTCTATTGCAAGGAATGGTTTCACACCAGCCCTCGCTCTGGCCTCAGTATCCCCTTTGGGCGTATCTGCGTCGGCAACCGCGGGACACCGCCCCATGCCCGGCAGCTGGAAGTTCCATTGACCTATCTATATACGGCTTCATACCCTATCTACTTAAGGTCTAACATTATATACTTATATATTTTTATTCAGTTCCCTCTGGATAATTGGGTTATTTCTACCCAGTAGATCCATAGGATTTACACCAATCTACAATTTTTTCAAATACCTTGGCTCTCTGTTGTGTCTTAGACTGCTCCTCAAAAGGTATTCAAACATCCCTTGTTATCGTCTTATTAATGATATATCAGCAATAGTTGTGTCCACATTTTACCAACCCTCATAGATTGGCACTTTTTTCTTCTCCTTTATATTATCACTTTCATGATTTACAGTTTCCACCTTCTGGCCACCATATATGGGGGAGCTTTTGTACGGCGTTATCCGAGTGGGCTGGTCGGCCTGACAGTGGACGTCTGTGGGTATGCAGGTGACAGTGTAGTCTCTGGCCTCTGTCCTTGTTACCGCTTAGCATAGTGGCATATATATCATGATCTTCATTACCTGGTCACATGGGCGTCCGCAGAACTTTTTTCAGGGGGGGGGGGGAGGGCGGGATGGGCGATTCAGCAGCGGTGATGCACATTCGCATTTAACCCTTTCTTTGACCGCTAGCGGGGGTTAAAAGCGCCCCGCTAGCGGCCAAATAGCGAAGCTAAAATTATAGTAAAGCGCCGCTAAAACGAACGCCGCTTTACCAATAACGCGGCCAGATGGCAGTGTGAAAAAGCTCTTGAGATAATTCAGCTTCACTTTGTATGGAAGTTACTCGGTCTCAGGCATACCATGCCCATATACATATTGCCTAGAAAATTTACATGCAATACAGTATAGGTTGTTTTCATCAAGATCAAAATATGGCCACAACAGATGTATTGCAATACATTGCAAATAAAAAGATGCAAATTCTCTAGGCTATATTTATATGGGCATGGAATGCCTGAGACTGAGTAACTTCCATACAAAGTGAAGAAGATTATATAACACAAATATCTTTCCCAGCAATAGCTTAGCTGTCCAACTTTCCAAGATATATATATATATATATATATATATATATATATATATATATATATATATATATATATATATATATATATTATCCTCCTAACTGGCACTGCTGTTACCTGTGGTTCTTCAGGATTTCCTCCTGTGATGCGATAGGTCCAGGCACTGGCAGCGTATTCTCGACCACTGACTGATTGCACGCACCTGTGGGAGGAGCCGGCGTAGCATAGCGACATACATACACAGGCAGGCAGCCAATCACGGAACAGCCGAGATGTCAAGCAGAGGCCCGAGCGGCAGAGCCAATCCGATGTTCGGGGCGGGGGGGAGGGCAGGAAGGGACGGATGTCTATAACTGTGATAAGTCGGAAAAGAGAGCAGCTCCAGGTCAGCAGACTCAGAAAAAAAGTCCACGGTGGCTGCGATGGCGGCTGTGGCAGCCATTGCAACACAGAGCAACTGTCTTCAACACCTTGTTATGATTCCAGGGGGGGGGGGGGGCAATTGCCCCCCCTTGCCCTATACTGCGGACGCCCATGCCTGGTCAGTATAATAACTCTGAACCATATTATGTATATGCATTTGCAACTCTATACTAATATCTGTATTTATTTTTCAGAGATTTATCTGTATTGGAATTACGAAATGCGTTATATTATATTGGAAAGACGATAAGGACAGTTAGGAGAAGGCTCGAGAATCACATATATTGCATTGACACATACCATTTAAAGCACCTTTAGCCAGACATGTATGTCTGAACCACAACAGAAACAGTACATCATTAAAATGCTGGGTGTTGGAGGTGGGTCAATACCAACCCCAAGGGGGCAATATTGATTAAATTATCTTGCAGAGAGAAACCCAATGGATTTGGGAATTGGGAGCGGTTCATCCCCAAGCATGAATGACAGCTTGTCCTTTGTTCCTTTTGTAACTCAATTTTCCTTTTGTGCATATAACCGAGGGTGCTTGGTCCTTAATATGACTCTTTCCTGTTTGTGCATTCATATTATACATTGTATTCATTTTTGGTACCTTTAAAAGTGATCTGACACATTATATATAATACAATAGCACAATTTAAAGTGATTGCCATTTTTAACAAAAGAAAAAAAGACTTTACAAACATGTCATACTGACCTGCCCTGTGTAATTTTGCACAGAGCAACCTAGATCCTCTTCTTCTAAGGTCCCTCTTTGGTGCTCCTGGCCCCTCCCTTCTGTTGAGTGCACCCACAGCAAGCAGCTTGCTCTGGGGGAACCCAAACCAAGTCACAGCTCTGTTTTCACCCTTTTTTATAATTGATCACATACCCTCTGTTATCAGCTGCATAAGAGCTGGGGAAGGAGAAGCAGCAGTACACCAAGCTTCTAAGTGAATGGCTGAGCATGGGGGTGTCAGGACAAGTCTAATCATTGGTGGAAACCAGCCTGAGTTTCCAGCATAGCTGGAGAACTGACCATAGAGTATTCTCCTGCTTAGTGTGGTCAGTTTTTTTGTTTTGTTTTTTTAAAGAGAAAGAAGAGGGACTGGCAGGAACACCAGGGATTTCACACAAAGGAAGCAATACAAAGAAAACAGGATACCTTTTCATACAAGTACATGACATAGCTGGCGCATATAAGAAATACGAAATGTTAGGGTAACAATTTTTTCCAATTTTTGATACTGTGGGGACAGGTTTAAACCTTTACCAGCTTTTAATTTTTTGTCCCAACTGATTTTTTGCCTTACCTCTGATTTCTTTTGACCATTGTCAAACAATTTCACATTTTTAGCTGTCACCAGAACAAAGGAGAGGGGACACTTGCTAGTGTGATTCTGGTGACATCTAAAAGGGGAATTCCCTTATTTCCCATTGTCTCTACTGGACAGAAAAGTGAAGACAAAAAAGGGATGTGTTTTAGCCATTACTCATTCTATTTGAAAAGCGTATAATTATTTCCCTTGTACATGAACACTATAAAAACACCAATTTACATTAAGTGGATCTAAAACTTTCCATAAAAGATCTTAAAGAAAAAATAACATCTGTAGTGTATACATACCACTAAAGTACGCAAACATAAGGTACTTGCTGGAGCCCTGGGATCCAAGGCAGCTTGCAGATCCCAAACCTTTATTTTCCTGAAACAGAAATGGTCTATGTAATTCACTTGTCCAATTAAATCCTATAAGAAAAAACAATTCACTATGCAATAGCCATGGCAGAAGTAGTGCTTGACTTGATGTTTAATGGCTAGCTTTGCTTGGAGCTCAGCAGGCAGTGCACTTAACTCAATGAAAAATGTTTATCCACTTCGACTGTTAAGAGCGTCTAATGGTACATAACTGCATACAAGAAATATGATTGAAGGCAATTCAAAATTTTTTCCCAACTAGATTCTTGTGTCTTGATGCATGCATTCCAGGGTAAACGGTTTTGCATTCGCTTTACCACTTTCCACCCAAGCCTATTCTGACACTTCTCTCCTACACGTAAAAGTCACAATTTTTTTTTCTAGAAAATTACTCAGAACTATAATATATATATATATATATATATATATATATATATATATATATATATATATATATATATATATATATATATATATATATATATATATATATAATATATATATACACATATACACATATACACACACATACATACACACACACACACACACATGCATATATACATGCACACAAACCCACACACATACACACAGAGACCTTATGGAATAAAATGGCGACCGGCTCCCCGATCACACGGGTGGGGGAGGGGGGGTGAAGATAGGACATCCCCTCCCACCGCCTGTAAAAGCAATCAAAGACTTTGGGGGCACACCCTAACTATGCATTACATTAAAGATGGTGCTGCTATAAGACCATACAAACAGAACATAAGATTATAGCGCACACATACAAACATGTCATTTCAAATCCTACAAGGCTATTTAAAAGCATCTGAACATAATAACCAAATAAGAAAATATAAAGATTTGGTCACACCATAAGGTCATACAGTGCTTAAGCTCACTATTGCTTTAAAGTATTATTTTCAGTGGGTCCTACACTATTCATAAAATGAAAGATCCCACTTCTCCCATAAAGAGGAGTGCATTTCTCCCATGGTTGAGAAGTAAAAGGACTCTTATAACTCAGTAACTCAGACGGACACTGATTAGAAGTACTGGTGGCGGATGATGGGGTGCTCCATCCCAAGGGGTATGGTCAAGACCCATATAAACAGACAAAGGCACACATGCAAAAATTTCATTTAATATCCTACAGGGGTATTTAACCACTTCACGCAAAATCACCTCCCTGTACGTCATTTGCTTGAAGTGATTATACCAGGGTGATGGCGCTCGTCCGTTATCAGCAGGCGTGGGAGGAGAGCCCTCCCCCCACCGCTCTGCCACGGTCTCCCATCACACCGGGAGACTGGGGCAAACCTGGCACTTCCCGCCAGCTGTTTATAGTAAAAAAAAAAAGGAAGCAACGTCACAATGTCACTTCCGGTTTACTCGGCTGCCAATGGCGCTGATTTCAATAAAATTACAGTATTCCAAAAACGCAGATTTTGCCGTTTTGAATACTTTGAAGTGCAAAAGGAGGGATGTGCAATAAAAGTGATCAGTATTTTTTTTTTTCTTAACCACTTCACGACCGCTCACTGTATATATACGTAATTTTTTTGAAGCCACAACCGAGGTATCCCTCTTTACAGTGAGCGGTTCCGTTTCCGATAATGGTGGTCTCTGCGGCGGGTTCGCCGCAAGATCACCGTTATCGGCGGCAGGAAAGTTGCCCCCCCTTCCGCCACTCTCCCGCGCCTTCCGCCGCTTACCGGAGCCGTCGGCAGTGGCGGAAGCGATCGGGTCCTGGTACGTGCTGGGTATGGAGACAAGTGAGGCTAAGATGGCCCCCACTCGTCTCTATACCATAGGAGGGCGGAAGCTTTTTTTTTTTTTAAAACACCCCGTCCCGACGAGCTCGCGCGCAGAAGCAAATGCATACGTGAGTAGCGCTCTCATATGAAAACGGTAGTCAAACCACACATGTGATGTATCGCCGCGATCGGTAGAGCGAGAGCAATAATTTTAACCATAGACCTCCTCTGTAACTCAAAAAATGCAACCTGTAAAATTTTTAAAATGACGCTTATGGAGATTTTTGAGGGTAAAAGTTTGACGCCATTCCACGAGCGGGAGCAATTTAGAAGCAGGACATGTTGGGTATCAATTTACTCGGCGTAACATTATCTTTCACAATACAAAAAAACAATTGGGCTAGTTTTACTGTTTTCTTATTTTTTCATTCAAAAAAGTGATTTTTTTTTCCAAAAAAAAAAGTGCGCTTGTAAGACCGCTGCGCAAATACAGTGTGAAAAAAAGTATTGCAATGACCGCCATTTTATTCTCTAGGGTGTTAGAAAAAAAAATATATAATGTTTGGGGATTCTAAGTAATTTTCTAGCAAAAAAAAATGTTTTAAACATGTAAACACCTAAAATCCAAAACGAGGCTGGTCCTTAAGTGGTTAAAGGGACAGTATTCAATAAAACTTTATTTTAATTTTTTTTACGTGCCCCCGTACCAAAGCAAACGCATACGTAAATCGTGCCCACAAATGTAAATGTTGTTCAAGTCACACGTGTGAGGCATCGCTGCGATCGTTCGAGGGAGAGCAATAATTCTAGCAAAAGACCTTCTTTGTAACTCTAATCAGGTAACCGGTAAAAATATTTACATGTCGCCTATGGAGATTTCTTAGACGTCTGGTCAGCAGACCAACATTTAGGCCAGAGCACACGCTGGAGAACCACAGCAGAGAAATAGCTTTGAAAGCAGGTGGGCTGTATTTAAAGCCATCACATGAGTACTTGAGGCCTTCTACCAGTTGGAACAATTTATGGAGGTACCATTATGCAGATCGCAGCGTAGGAGCTTAGCCCACTGGGTGGAGGGCCAAGCCAGTAATTGAAACAGTTGAAAATTGAAACAGTGGGCAGGGGGTGTGTGACCGGCAGCCTGGCCGCAGTGTGCGCTAGCTCCAGGACGGCTCACCACATTGCTGTGGCAAGCAACGACAAAAGGTGACGAACACACCCCACAGATCAGAGGAGAGACGCCAGGCTTCATGGAGGACATGATGGGCAAGCATAAATCTCATGATGGGCCCTGCAAACTGGCCAACTTCTTTACCGCGGCCTGGAGCTTCTGCTGCCACGATGGCGCCGCTCCCAGTCACTCAACGGCGGCTCCACGTGGCAGCTCCTCACCTGTATTCACTGCAAATGCCCCAGTTTAAAAAAAATAAAAAATAAAAGTTTTAAAAGCAGTAAGCGCCTCAGGGGCCATTGCCATACAAGAGGTACATAAAGACACTAAAGGACGTCATATAATCTTGATATACAATATTAATAATACTCTGTATACAATAGTTAATCTCTAGGCACCCAACTCTGGGCAAATCAAATTCTTGAATACTCTTTAAAAAAGTTTAGGCAGTTCAGAAAGGTCTTCTCCTGCTAATGGGAGACTAACACCATAGTCGATCAAAATATAGATGTCTCAAATCCTCCATCCAGGTGAGACAAACATTACAAACCGTAATGAGGAAAAACCTCCTATATGACCCATGCCTACACTCAACAGAAAGATTATACTCACTTCTCTGTAACCCATGGGTCATATTCCAATAAAGACTTTTCCTCACTGATCTCACCCTACTAAAAGTCCTCAAGGCAGATATACTACCAATTACATGGTCTGACCATGCGCCAATTAGCCTGACCTTGACGGAAGACCATAGAACCCTTCTGAACAGCCTCTGACGTAATAACACCTCTTTGTTCAATAACTGTTTTCATAGGTAAAGACTCTTACCCATCTTGAAGAATTCTTTCACAATATAACTCCTATATAACTCCAGACTATATTCAATGTTTGGTGTCCACATAAAGCCTACTCTAAAGGGCTGTTGATACAACAATCAGCATGAAAAAGGAAACGCAGGTTGCCTTCTAATGAAACATCCTTTCTAAAATTCAGGCTTTAAAGCCCAGACATTAACGAACACTTAATTCCTCTATACTTAATGACCTAATGAACTAAGGCTCTAAATGCTCTCAAACCATGAGAAATTGATCCGCAGACTTAAAACTACGCGCTATTGCCAGGGGATTAATGCGGGCAAACTCCTAGCATATCAAAAACCCACCAAATGAATAAATAAATAGTTAGCATACTTACTAAAACCCAGAACAAACAAAGATCATACACCCAAAAGACATTGCAAATGCTTTTCGGGACTACTAACAAGCGCTTCATAATCTACAAAATTATACTCGCACTAACCCACTGCCAATGCCATAAGTAGACACTTAACCTCCCATCTTTAGATGAAGAAACCCAGAGGACCCTAAATTAACTGTGAATGAAATTTCCAGCGTCATCAAATCTCTTCAACACTAGAAATCACCAGTAGCAGACGGCCTATCTTCAGAATA